>CAUOFW020002525.1:534827-745528 GCA_963454935.2 Ilex paraguariensis
TTTGTATGTAATTGATTTACGATCTAATTACTAGTCTGCTGGTTTTTTCAGAGTGCTCCCCTGCCAATCTTGGAGAGTCATGAGCTTGCGAGCATGACCTTGGAGTACAGGAGGGAGTGCAGGAGGGACAGTGTTGTGCAGTCCCTTTCTTCTGTGTTGAGCAAGGGTGTCGGTGACCTGGCTGATTCAGGTTTTGTCGAATGCCAGCATTTGCTTCGACTCGAGGGTGGGGCTGAGGTTGTGAAGGGCAGGACTGGGTGGAGGCCCAAATATGCAAACAGGATTGGGAGTTTTGGCCACCTTCCTGCAGAAAGCAACTAGTGCCTATTTTTGACTGGGACTGCATTAGTGTTGTTGCTGCGTGTCACAATGCCTGTGCAGAATCCTAGTGCTCTCGGATTCATATATGTTTTCCTCTTATCTATATATATTGCTTATCTATATTTTTGCCCTTTCTAAGACAGAAAAAGTTGTATGCCCATTGTAAGTAACCCCCCCCCCCCCTTCTCTCTCTCTCTCTCTCTCTCTCTTAGTTGTCTTTGAAGTTCTTGCTGGATTCACTTCTTGAATGTGGCGACTCATGCATTTTTCCGTTTTTGTGGCAATTCTTTATTATTTATTATAAGTAATGCTTTTCTGGTGGCCCATCTTTCTTTGAACATTGCTTGTGGTGGACAAAGTCTATCTTTAGAGAATTGGCCAGTTTTTGCTTTTGGGTGACATTCAACTTTCAATGTTTGATATTTTTTTACATATTTGCATTATTGATTATCAAGCTGACCATGAAATTAGGATATTTTCTTGTCTGTTTTTTGTTTTCTCCATGACTTCTATAAAGGGAGTAAGGTTTTCTTCCACGCCTGTTCTATGGTGATTTCGGTATCCTAATCCAACTTTTACACGAAGCTATGTACGATTCAATGTTGATGCCATTCCACATGCTCAAGATGGTACGACCGATGTTAGGAAAAAACGGAAAAAAAAAAAATTATTCAAACCTTTGAGATCATTGCAATCCCCCTAACAAGTGGGGATTGATCCCAAATATTTTTGGGTCGATACTGAGTATCAAATTATAACGAGTTCTATTTGAATCATAGCTCGACTTGATTGTGTCGTAATTTTTACTAGAATAACGTCTTTTGCAGTAATAGATTTCTCCAATCCTGAATCACCCACCCACGGTATAATGGTAAAGGTTCACTTGAATATAGTAAATCTCAATGATAAATTCTGATAAAAACAATTAATGATAAATAATGTTAAATTAACCGAAAAAAACTAGAGTCGGAAGTGGATCTAGATCCAATTTTGCTACATCATAGAAAGTCGTTGTTTTTACTTTCTCAAGAGTAAATTACATTTTATCCCCTTTAAACTATTACTGTTGTTTCACTTTATATTTTAAATTATAAAATTTCTTATATTACGCTACAAAATATTAATTTTGTTTCATATCACTCAAATAAATAACGACAAACTTAAAAATCTGACAAATAAGGGAGGAAAACCCTAAGATGTTCTCGTTAAGTGCCTAGTACTATTTTATTTTACCTATTTTTGCAACCAAATGATTGTTGAAAAAAAAAAAAAGAGTCGGCCAGAGAGAAAATTTGAAGCTTAGGAAAGGTATGCTCATTTATTGTCAAAAAATTGATAGTTGCTATCTATTGGAGTGATATAAAATAAAATTGATACTTTACGATACAATGTAAAAAAAAATTTAATCTATAATATAAAACAAAGCAAGTTTCAATAAGGTCATCCGACAGTCTTAAATAGACTCATCTAACGGTCACCAACATCCCTTTCAAAATCATTCACATTATATTGTGTCTTTAGGCATTGATTACACCCTAGTTAAGGATATAAAGTAAAACAAAGATAATAATTTACGAGGATAAAGTATAATTTACCTTTACCCTAAACACTCCCTCTGTCCGAAGTGACCCATATTCCCTGGTCATTCCCATGAGTTAATGCTTGACAATTATGCATAATGATATGGGTTGTTAGATCAATGAATATGATGTAGTCACATTATTTGGTGTAGTTAAAAAAATTTGTTATTTAAAATAAAAATTGTGCATTATCAATGTTCAATTTTTCATATTACAAAATTATTTTTCTCCCAATATATCATCCACCATTATATTTTTTAAAGAATAATACGTTATTCGAATCAAAATCCCCCATCACCCACCCCAAATTTTCAACTACCATTCTCTCCCCCCTCTATCTAACCAACAACTTCAAAAAAATCACCAAAAACGTGGAGGTTAAAATCATGAACAGCGTATTCCATGCATCACCATCAATATGGAAGAAAAAAATGTGTAAAGAGGTTAAAAGCTATGCTCAAAAGTACATGTGGGTATCCACACTTTTTTTATTTTTTAATCAATAGTTAAAAATATACAAATTAAAACTAAAAGACACATTAATTTTGGTACGATATTGTAATTTATTAAAGCCTGGAAACCTAAGAGTTATCCTCTTTCATTGTTAGAACTTAACATGATAAAGTTTAAACTCCAGTCATTCTCTCTTTATAATAGCACCCGACAAAAACAAAAAGGAAAAACAGAAAGAGTAGTTTATCAAAGCCCTATAAAGCCATAAGAGTGAGCACCAGAAGGTAAAGACAACATCTGGTTTACACACTGTGTATAGCCATCACTCTCTCACCTCTTTCCCTAGTCCCTACCGCCCTCCTCCTCCTCCTCTATCATCTTTGTCGGCTCCTCCTCCATAGAGGATATATTCTGAGAAGTGTTTAGAGATTTAGAGAGAAAAAGTAAGATGTATGCACCACCAAGGTATCAAGAGATGTCCTACTTCAATCAAGTCCAAAGACAACGTCGAGAGATGTATCTTTAAAATTGAACTTAATAGAATAAACAACTTATCCATACACTTTTCCTCAAATAAGTCTAAAAAATTATACCCACACCTAAAAAAACCCTTTAATTAATAAAATTTGATGACATGAATTCGCGTGGATGAGCGGAGAGNTATCATCTTTGTCGGCTCCTCCTCCATAGAGGATATATTCTGAGAAGTGTTTAGAGATTTAGAGAGAAAAAGTAAGATGTATGCACCACCAAGGTATCAAGAGATGTCCTACTTCAATTAAGTCCAAAGACACCGTCGAGAGATGTTTCTTTAAAATTGAACTTAATAGAATAAACAACTTATCCATACATTTTTCCTCAAATAAGTCTAAAAAAGTATACCCACACCTAAAAAACCCTTTAATTAATAAAATTTGATGACCTGAATTCGCGTGGATGAGCGGAGGGAATGAATGGTACTTGGTGACCTAGAACTGAGCTACAAGGCTCGTGAGAATTGAGTGGAAATTGTTGGGGAATTGGGGGAGATTTACACAGTGAAATTATAGTGATTCACTGGCTCGGAGAGTTCGGCTAATCCACTCTTCAATGGTGATTCTTATTTCTTTCGTTTCAGTAATGGGGGATGCAGTTTACAATCGACCTCTGGTTCTCCTAGGGTTCTTATTTTCTCTCCCCCTTTTACTGGAGGCATCATACAATATTTATAGAGCAGCTCCTAGTTTCGTGGGATTTGCACCGAAATCCTTGTCATTTGTCCGGGGGATCCTCCTTGATTTTTGGGAGAGGATCTTCGCTGTTTGGGGGGTTTTTGCCTTGAATACAATTCTTTGCCACCCGTAGGGTTTCTGCTAATATCCAGTTGTCCTCTCTGCTAATATCCAATTATTCTCCCATCTTTTCCACTATTGTCTTGCTTGGGAGGAGCTCTAGCTCTGATCCTCTGAACTCTGCGTGATTTGTTTAACCTCTTTGCTTGAGTTCATACTTATAAGTTTTCCTATGGTATCATCAAAATCAATAATTTTTTTCTTATGAAACCCACTAAACCAACTATCCAATTTCATTTGATAATTTTTTGTTTAACTTATTTAGTAAGAACACNATATTTATAGAGCAGCTCCTAGTTTCGTGGGATTTGCACCGAAATCCTTGTCATTTATCCGAGGGATCCTCCTTGATTTTTGGGAGAGGATCTTCGCTGTTTGGGGGGTTTTGCCTTTAATACAATTCTTTGCCACCTGTAGGGTTTCTGCTAATATCCAGTTGTCCTCTCTGCTAATATCCAATTATTCTCCCATCTTTTCCACTATTGTCTTGTTTGGGAGGAGCTCTAGCTCTGATTCTCTGAACTCTGCGTGATTTGTTTAACCTCTTTGCTTGAGTTCATACTTATAAGTTTTCCTATGGTATCATCAAAATCAATAAATTTTTTCTTATGAAATCCACTAAACCAACTATCCAATTTCATTTGATAATTTTTTGTTTAACTTATTTAGTAAGAACGCCAGTTCCCATTTAACTTGCGATTATAATTATATTCTTGAATTTGATCATCAAATATTGAAAGTAAAATGTAAACAAAATAAATGTAAAATAATTTGTATACCCTTATAGCGGATTAGTATGAGTTGGTTTATAAAGCATAGGGAGAAAAATCATGACCAACTAAAATCAAAAGGGCGTAAGAAATAATTTATCCAAAATGATGTTTGTTATTAATTTGTGTGTAATTTTGATTGCAGCTTGTTTGCATTGTGTTGCTGCTTCGAGGTTCTGTGCTGTTGCAGCCCTTGAAGAGATTAGGATTATTCTCATCAAAAGTTATAATAATGTAACTGTTAACTGTTCTTTTTTCTTTTTTTATAACCTTTACTGCTTTTCAAATTACGTAAATCTGTAGCTTAGTAATTAAGTTATCATTAAATGAAATATATTGGAGTAACCAATCATGCTGGTTACCGATACTTGCTTTTTTGTGGGAATTCTGGTAAGTAAATCTGCAGGACCGACACGATCTAAAAACAACCTTGAGTTGAGTTTTAATAAGTAACACCAACCCTCATCCACCTGTAATCACAAAATCAACTACCTACCAAACCTACCTGTAGTATCAGACAAGCCTGCTAAAAGTGAGAAAAAAACAAAACAAACCAAAAACCCAATTGAAAAGGAAGATACAAAAGCCAAGGATACATGGCCATTACACAATATGTGATGTAAATCAATTTGTTCTCAGCTCACTGTACGTTCGGGCAATTCAGATCATAGGCCAACTTCGGGGTTAATATTTATGGCGAAAATGCATGGCTCGACTCTTTAAACGCAGCGTATGTCTCGCATGAAGAAGTCTTAAACATGTATAAAATAGAAGAGCACCACGGATTTACCACCTCATTGGTTTAACGTCAAACTGTTAAAAAAGCATGTATAGCTGCTGTTGTTTATGGCCACACTGCTGCATTTTTCTTTGTTCCATTGGAATATAATTCTCAATATCAATCAACAAATTTCACTGCTGATCAACCAGGCCATGCCAGTTTGATCGAGAGAGTCGGTAGAGTTGACAATACAAACTATGCTCATTTTGCGTTGAATACTGCACCATAGAACATGTTCAGTATATACAGAAGAAATGAGTGCCGCAGCCCACTAAGTAGTTTCCACACTAGGCTTCCTTCTGTCCATCGAAGCAAAAGACCTTAGGAATAATATGTAGTGAGAAAAGACGCAATTTCTTAATGAAATATCTAAAACATTGCAAAATTGATTGATCTTCCAGATAAATTCAAATTCCTCCTTTTTCTGTAAAGAAGCTTTTAACAATTAAAATTTAGACTCCAATGCTCTGTCAAAAAGGAAGAACTGCATGCAATGCTACACAAACCATTATGATATTGAAAGGTGCAACCAGCAGTTCCCAACCATGTGGATGTAGCAAGATTTATTTTTCCAAAAAAAAGCTGTAGCCAAGCTATTCAGACAGAAGTACTTCAAGCTTATTTAGATTTTGCAATACAAGTACATACTGTATACATCATATGTTTCTGTAGTATTTTTTTCCCGCCCCTATTGTCTTTTCTCTACCTTTACTTACTTTCTCTCTATTTGACTCATTCTTTTTGNTTTCTGTAGTATTTTTTTCCCGCCCCTATTGTCTTTTCTCTACCTTTACTTACTTTCTCTCTATTTGACTCAGTTTGAGCAGGCTTATCACTACAGCTACAGCGGTGACAGCTTCAAAGCCTCAAAGATTGGGATAGCATCAATTAAACTATATAATAATGTCTAGTGAGCTCCACTCAAAGAGGTCACTGTTGATTTCAATTGCAGAAGCTTATAAAATATTGTCATCCTCATAATGTTAGGAAGAGAGAATACCAATAGGACAAAACCCAGCAGGGTATCAAAGCCAGCAAACGTGAAATAAGAAAAACCAAAACAGAAGAGTGATAAAAGGAGTTTTAGAAGTATCAAATTGAGAAACATAAGCATGGGTGTCACCTAAATTGATCCCGAATCTGTACATTTGGCAAAGGATGGCAGAATACCTCAGGCATCGATCCTGCCTTCCATTTCCAATGATAGTGAAACCTTCCAAGAGAAAAAAGAGCTGTTGCATCAAAGCATCCAAACCAGATGCACAAGAATGAGTACATATTGATAAAAGAGCAATTACCTGATAAGTGCAAAGGTTTAACTGAAGGGGGCAAAACAGTGAACCAAATCAACCTCGCCACCCCCTTCCTCTTCTCTCCCTTCCCCTTCCTCTCCCTCTAAAATCCGTTCTATCCAAGGCTCTAGCATCACCTCTTTCAAAATTGAACATGCTCATTCTTATATCCTCTGCCTCCGTAACATGAGGACCCTTTTGCACCTGAGAAGTTGCCAAACTTGTGATAGTGACACATACAGAAAATGAAAAGCGCCTGATTTCACTCAATTTCAACTCACCTCCATTTTGAAAATGAAAAGCGCCTACTGAAAATATTATCACGATATGAAAATTTCAGTTCTCATCTAAGTACATTTTTTCACACTTCTGATGATGACAATGATGATAATTATTATATCAGGATAATCATCATCATTATGACCATGAAAACTGTGATTGAAATAATTCATCTAGAAGCAAGGATGCTGACCTGAATATCTTCCAAATCAAATTGCCTTTGAAGCTGCAGTGCAAGTTCCTCATCTTGGTTNAGGATAATCATCATCATTATGACCATGAAAACTGTGATTGAAATAATTCATCTAGAGGCAAGGATGCTGACCTGAATATCTTCCAAATCAAATTGCCTTTGAAGCTGCAGTGCAAGTTCCTCATCTTGGTTGGGCAGCTCCTCTCTCATTACAAGGTTTACACCAGCTTTTCTCCTTTCCCATTCATCTAGAGTGAGAACGGGTGACTCCTCCTGCTTTCCTTTTCCCCTATGTCTTTGACCTCGGGAATGACGATCATCCCGGTTTGGTTGACTCATTTTCTGGAAGAGTTTTTGTGCAGCCACTTGATTGTGAACAGGTATGGATTCAGCTGCTGAAAGATAATGATATTAAAATCAGTATAATCACACAAACTTAATGACAGATTTTACAATTTAAAGAAATTATAATTGGGGGTTGTTCAGAATTGCATGTCAAAAAAATAAGTACACGTGTTATTCATAGAGACAAAATGAATCCATTTTCTATTCTAGACACGTCTTTAGGAAAAGTCTATAGTGACTTCTGAGAAGCCTCAACTTCGCAATGTACCTTCTTTTGGTCTTGATTCAGAGCTGGTTGGCTTTTCCTCAATACATGCATTCTGGGCATCTGATTTCGCATTCTCACTTTTCCTATCCACTTTTGAATCACGGTTATCAACTTTACCCCTCTCCTCATATTCATAACTTTTACCTTTTTCTGTATGAGTGGGCCGATAGCTCTTAGACGACAACACAGTTTTCTCTGCAGTCCATGAAACTTGATGGAGTTACACAAGCAATCCTCTTGTATACTTAAAGCACTTGCAGTTTTATTCAAACTCCATAATAACATCATATATGTTTCTATTTCCAAAATACTCTTCTGGTGTGGAGTGAAAGCCAATATAGAATGTACGAACATACACAAATACACAGATATTAAACATATGTATAAGCTGAGATAGAGAACAAAGAAAAGCTTCAAAATACTGACGAGAAAATTTGCCTTGCTGCACTGACATTTGCGAAGAAGCCACAATTTTCAACTTCTCAAATGGTGGAGGACCACCAGCTTCAGTTTCCTGTGATAGCCTGGATGAGCGGGAGAAACCTCCATATTTTTGGTTCATCTGCCATTCTTCATATAGCGACTGAACAACACCTCCTAATATGGTTATCACTTTAGCATCCAAACACACAATACCACTACGAATCATAGCTTTATTTTTCAAAAGGACCTGCCACCAGAATGCAAAAGAAAACTAAGACAGGTAGTTTATATATATATATATCACATTATTGGAAATCAATAGACAAGTAGGGCAAGCTACATATAAACTAGAACCGGTTGTCAATAAATTGAGGTTACGATGACCAAAGATGAATATAACCCCTAATGAGAAAATGACACAATTCATGCATTAGAGACTGATTTCCCTTTATTTTAATTGCTGAGCAAATTTTAGGAGCTTGTTGAGTTTTTTGCTGGAAATATTCATAATAATTTGCCATTTTGGACACGGAAATTCTTGTGACCATGCAACATTGAACTCAAATTTGACTCTAATATTCATATTTTTTTATGAAGGTAAATGTAAATAAAAATTTAAGTTCAGCAATCGAACTCAACCAATCCCACCGAACTAAACTTAGCATAATCAAAGTCGATAAGCTCAACTCAATTCCACAAACTCTAAGAAGTCTAGAAACCCTTGTCACCGAAAACAAAGGTACACATGTTGAAATAGTTAGGTTTGTACACAATCTACCCCTCGTAGACCCCATTAATGACGACTAAACTGCTTAAAAGTCTATGTTGGTCGCCTTAGTAGATGAATTACTGTTATGCCGAAAGCTTATTTCTCAATCAAAAAGAAACTTGTATTGTTACACACAGAAAACATCTAGACGTACACCTCATATCGTCTGATTAAACACAATTCAATGAAAATAATCACTGCAACCAACTAAAATCAAGAGTACCTTAGTTCCAGGAACAACATTATCAGGAATGGAGGGTATAGGGGAGTACTCTATAGCAGTTATCTCAGAGTGCCCATCAGTGAGCTTCAACCTCAATAGACGCCGATGATTATTCGAATTTCCTAAACTCTCCGCTGCTATACTTCGTGATATGTCCCTCACAGAAGCTATCTATGCAGGCAAAAAAAAAAAGATAATAATGATTTTGAACTGGAAAAAGCACCCGAGTGGGTGTGCGAGTTCACATGAGAGAGAGAGAGAGAGAGGGTGATTACCTGAAGGACTTTGGGGGCTTGGAGATGAGAGGCTTTGCGNTATATATATATATATCACATTATTGGAAATCAATAGACAAGTAGGGCAAGCTACATATAAACTAGAACCGGTTGTCAATAAATTGAGGTTACGATGACCAAAGATGAATATAACCCCTAATGAGAAAATGACATAATTCATGCATTAGAGACTGATTTCCCTTTATTTTAATTGCTGAGCAAATTTTAGGAGCTTGTTGAGTTTTTTGCTGGAAATATTCATAATAATTTGCCATTTTGGACACGGAAATTCTTGTGACCATGCAACATTGAACTCAAATTTGACTCGAATATTCATATTTTTTTATGAAGGTAAATGTAAATAAAAATTTAAGTTCAGCAATCGAACTCAACCAATCCCACCGAACTAAACTTAGCATAATCAAAATCGATAAGCTCAACTCAATTCCACAAACTCTAAGAAGTCTAGAAACCCTTGTCACCGAAAACAAATGTACACATGTTGAAATAGTTAGGTTTGTACACAATCTACCCCTCGTAGACCCCATTAATGACGACTAAACTGCTTAAAAGTCTATGTTGGTCGCCTTAGTAGATGAATTACTGTTATGCCGAAAGCTTATTTCTCAATCAAAAAGAAACTTGTATTGTTACACACAGAAAACATCTAGACGTACACCTCATATCGTCTGATTAAACACAATTCAATGAAAATAATCACTGCAACCAACTAAAATCAAGAGTACCTTAGTTCCAGGAACAACATTATCAGGAATGGAGGGTATAGGGGAGTACTCTATAGCAGTTATCTCAGAGTGCCCATCAGTGAGCTTCAACCTCAATAGACGCCGATGATTATTCGAATTTCCTAAACTCTCCGCTGCTATACTTCGTGATATGTCCCTCACAGAAGCTATCTATGCAGGCAAAAAAAAAAAGATAATAATGATTTTGAACTGGAAAAAGCACCCGAGTGGGTGTGCGAGTTCACATGAGAGAGAGAGAGAGAGAGAGAGGGTGATTACCTGAAGGACTTTGGGGGCTTGGAGATGAGAGGCTTTGCGGAGAACAGAAGGGTCAGGCAAGGACGGGCCACCGACGGATCGCAAGTCCAAGTTGGAGAGTTCCGATTCGATCAAATCGACGGTCAAGGACTCGTCGTGCAAGGCTGATTGGATTGCGATCACTGCTTTGACTTCATCTGTTTCTCCGAAGCACCAGCCTCTGGTAGTTAGGGTTTGTAGCAGAGTTTCATGGGCAATCGAAGTGGAAGTCGCCATTCACGCCTGAGAGGTGCGCTGTTGTTGCGAGAGGAGAGAGAGAGGAAGATCTTTATAGTTGAGGGGGCTTGGGCCTTAGCTAATGGGCCTTATGTGTTGATTGTTGGACAATTTATTAGGTTGGAGAAAGGCTTAAACCATAATGCTCTGTTTGGTCAGAGAAAAATGGGGTGGATGCAAAATGGAACGAAGATAAAACATTTTTACTGTTTGTGAGGAAGAAAAATGAGAGGAAAAGGAAAGTTGGGAGGAATCTCTTTCCCCTCCGCCCACCAAAACCTTTCCCCCAAATTTGGGCGAAAAATGAGAGAGCAAAAAATGGATTTTGATGAAGAAGACGATAGTTTTACTTCTCTATAGTTTTACTTTTCTACCCTTTGTTGCTCAATCATGGGTTATACAGATTTATCACCTGATTCTAGCTATTCAAGCTCTTCAAACATGTGGCGGCTACATTAATTGGCATGTGGTGGTCATTGGAGAGCATAGTTTAAGTTAGGGGTGTAATTTGGGCAGGTTGGACGGATTTAGTCCATTTCTAATTTTAACTCAAACTCGACCTCAATCTGAAATACTTAATTCGAGTATTGTCCAAATTAATTTCAGACAAGTTCAGGTTGAAATCGAATTATTTAATTCATGTCGTCAATTCGGACTCAACAAACAATAATTTTAAATTATGTGTGAGCCTCACAATATTAGACTACTACATAAATCATGTTTCACTCTTTCTTTCACCGTCTATAGTTCTTATAAATCATGTTTGACTCTCTCTTTAAATAATAATAATTACAAATGTGTTTTTTTTTATATAAAATACATGAAATTTGATTGAGTTTGGGTTAAACCCGTGAACCTGAGCATTTAATCCGAACCTTGTCCGAATTCAATTCAAGTTAAAATTTTTTAACCCTAACCCTAAAAACCTCAACTCTAACATTGTTTTTTATCGAGTTGATCTGCCCAAGTTGCGTTCCAGTTTAAATTGGCCACTTGTGTTTTGAATGTTTGGGAGGAAGTGTTTGCTTTTGTCAAGTCTATGATACTAACTTCCAATACCATAAAACAATTCATCTTTATTATTAATTTNGATCTGCCCAAGTTGCGTTCCAGTTTAAATTGGCCACTTGTGTTTTGAATGTTTGGTCGGAAGTGTTTGCTTTTGTCAAGTCTATGATACTAACTTCCAATACCATAAAACAATTCATCTTTATTATTAATNATTTTTTTATGAAGGTAAATGTAAATAAAAATTTAAGTTCAGCAATCGAACTCAACCAATCCCACCGAACTAAACTTAGCATAATCAAAATCGATAAGCTCAACTCAATTCCACAAACTCTAAGAAGTCTAGAAACCCTTGTCACCGAAAACAAATGTNTTGAGTTTAATAATTTATAATTATTAATTAAAAATTTCAAAAACAATAAAATGTAAAAACTTTTAACACATTATATTTTTATTTGATGAAAAATAAAAGTACAATACTAAAAAATGACAATTTGATACCGTCACATGAACTAACCATGTAATTCGGTTTGCCTAAGATTATTTACAATAGAAAAAATTGATTTTCATATATAAAGGTATAATAGTAAACTAAGTTTGTGTTTATTTTTCTTTCCTTTCATTTTTCCTTCAATACCAAACAATAGAAAAATAATTCTTCTAACTTTCCATACATCTTACCAAACAAAAAACAGAGAGAAACTATTTTTCCTTCCTTCAATAATAAAAAGTTTATCTCTTCTACGAAATAGACCATCCGTAAAATATATATATATAATCGTGAAAAAATAAAAAGCATATTGATTCTATAGATAAGGGTTCATTTGATTGTCTCTTTATGCAAAAATAAATTACATAAAGAATAATCCACAAAAATTGATACTTTCTATTAAAAAAAAAACATGTGCATCGTAAACAGTATGAAAACAACCTTGACAGATGAAACCAACTTTAGTCCCATTTCACTAACTATTAGGGCTACAAAACAGAGTGAGTACTGACTTCTAAGCACAAATTGGAACTGCTAGAGAGTGAAAGATCTAAAAGCCTCTATTTCCTGCTTTACAAATTTAAACCAGTATATTCAAAAGTATATATCAGAAACCTGCTGAAGAAGCTATACCCCATTGGTGTATTTTTGAGGGAAAAAAATGGAGATTTAAATCGACTTCCAGAGCTTGATAAAACTGTCATGACTAGCTGCAGCAACCAAACCAGAACTTTGTGACACCGCCAAGGCATCGGTTGGTTCGCTGAGAAGAGTCATCACCTTGTTCTCAGCCATGTTCCAAAGCTCCAGAGACTGAAACTCACACAATTTACATCAATGGCAAACACTTAATGCTTCCTTCTGAGAAAAAAAAAAAAAGAAAACAAAGACATCATACCTTGGCACTTGGCCTGCCAATGGATCAGATTTGGACCAAATTTGTATTGATGTAAATTTGAATCCGATTTGCAAAATATAATTCAATTATCTAACATATTTTATGTTCACAATTCATATTTGAATCTAGTAAAAATTGGAGACCGATCCCAATACTGATCTCATCAAAATAACTTAATTGAGGTTGATTTAGCAAGCTACACCTAAATTGAAACTCAATTTTGTCAAGGGATCAGTCAATTACCTATAATCATTTATGTTATAATAGAACTTGGAAGTAGTATAATTGGAAAGAGAGTCCAAGAAGTATGATATAATGGATTTGAATTCGGATAATTGGTCAGATTGGATTGGATCGATTTGGATTAAAATCCAGTCCATTGGTAAGCATAGTTAGACCACTGGCAAGGGAAGGCCTGAGGGTACTTATTTTATTTCCATGCAGATAAAGCACCAGAATTAAGCTATAAACTTTCAATCTCTAACAGTTTTTCAAGCACTGGCTTCCGATAGTAAAACGAATACTGGCATCCTATGCACGAAATTTGCGGGCTCAAGTTTGTGATGTAGCTAAATATTGAAATTGCATATAAAGTACAACAGAAGAGACTTGCCTGAGAGCAGCCAATGACCAACACAGAAGGGTACCGGGGATGAAAAGTGCAGCACTGGAACTTTTTGCCAATGTTGCTCAACTCATCAATGCAGTCCCGTCCTCCTCCAGAGCCAATTTTCCAGACTCTGACCGAATCTTCACTCACCGATGCCAGATGCTCACCGGAAGAACTCCAGCACACCGAAATAACATTTAGTCTATGACCCTGCATGACAATCACACAAGAAACAGAAAATCACAGTAGATGTCATGCCTAACATTCTTCATTGTATTCAAAAAATAATACGACAAAGAAAATTGTACTCCTTTATCCCTAGTGATCCACCATAAAACAACATTCATTGCTACCAGAGTACCAATAAGGAGACAGCCAATTTCCTTTTTTCTTTATTATTTTAATTTCTTTCTAAAATATTCCTATGTTTTTTTTTTTGGTGGATCAGTGGAATGCTTTGTGATTTTTTTTATTTATTTCCAGCCTTCAAATGTCAAGTCTCTCAATCAATCAAAGCTATTCAATAAACTGGCTCTGAATCACCAATACCCTGAAAGTATGTGCTATAAGCCAGATATCATGATGGTTTACCGCAGGTCCAGGTAGTTTTAGGTGCCCATAGGGAATATTAATGGGCAAAGTAAGCCATTGAGAGCAATACAGTAGCTGCAGAAGAAGATTCATATTTGCAATTTGGCGAATTCTCCATTGGCAACTTCAGAAACTTTTGCCCTATATGTATGGAATCCAAATTAACAGAAGGCCCTAACAAACACCAAAGAACATAACCAATTTGGATGGTTAAACACAAACGCAAACAAATTAATCCACGTAGGATTGTCGATTTTGAAGTTGTGGACAAAGTATGGTGAAACCCTCCAGGAAAGCAGCATACAGCATGCAACATTGTTTTGTCACTAGAAATGGTGCTTGCATTTTATAAATTGAAAAGTAACAAAATAGGGAACCTAGATATTGCACCTTGTATTTTGATGTGAATTTTGTTGCCAACGTATGCTCAAAGGGCTAGTATCATGACATTACTATTTTGATTTGTTTGATTTTCTATCCAAATAACAATGCAGTTTGTGGATAAGAGTTGGTGTGGGAAATCTTCCACAAAAAAGCTATATTCGATGATAGATGAAAAATTAAAAATTTAGAACATGTCCTTTTGGCCTTTTCTATGTATTAGATCAAACAACCCAAGCATGTAGCTCATAGCACAAGGAGATATGCTCAACATATCAATTGTCATAAGGAATTTTAGACCATAAAAAATTAGAAGGAAGAGATTTAAAAACTAACAACCAACCTTTAATGGATGTCTGTAAGTTTGGGTAGTCTCTACATCCATTATGGATACACCATTCCCCACAACAGCTGCAAGGTACCTTCCAAGACTAGGTTGGAACCTAACCTGGGTTGCACCTCCCTAACAAATCAGAAAAGTAGAATCCAATAATGTAAGATAAAACCCCAAAAAGTAAGAGGATAATGTTTATAAATGATTTAGGTGGTGTATGAACAAACAGTTCTGCTGTTTCATACCTTCAACACTCCAGCGCAACTACCATTTTTTATACTCCAGTATCGAATTGTGCTAACATCATCACAAGAGCAGATCAGGTCCTCCTTGTTTGGGTGGAAGTCCAGTGACATAACAGGGGTATCATGCCCAGTAAATGTTCGAAGGGAATAGTCGAGCTGCATAGTGGAAACTTATATCCCATTTAGAAAATTATCCAGAGAGGTATAATCATCATTATCAAAGCATCCGAAAAAATTAGCATAATCAATTCAATTTCTGACATTGATTGTGCCCACTCAAAAAAAGGCAAAAATAAACCCCCATTAATTATCTACTGTAAGCCATCTTTTCACCAATTCAGCAGGCATGAATAACACATCACTCTTCTAAATTATTTATAAACACAACTTTAAAGTCTAATTCAAACAAAAAATTGATGGCTTAATTGTACAACTTTCACAATGCCATTGTATCCATTTATGAGAACACCAGGAGATCAAATACTACTAACCACCATGAGCAAGCAAAGGTTGTATTACATAAATTTCATTCAGAAACCAAAGATAACAGCATTGACAAATTCTTGTAAATTGACAGGTTTCTAACACAATTCAGCATGTGATTGACATTGGGTTCGTCCAATTTTATGAAACTTAATCAATTGCAACTTCATTCAATTTCATAACTATCACCATTCTTTATATATGCCAATCACACACGTACATAATCACGCATACACACATACACACACAGATTCAGCATCTGCAATCTGATAATTTGGCCATGTCATAAAATTTCAGAAAAATTGGGTTTCTTATGACAGCCTAAAATATACTAACATCACAAGACACCTGAATTGATCAATTGGGCAAGCCTAAACAAACTATTTCTTCCACTAGCAGATCAGGTTGAGCCATAAAAAGAACATGTTGACTAACTTTATCAACATCCCAAATTCTGATGGTTTTGTCATGCGACGATGTAGCAAGCTGTGGCATTCTTGGACAAAAACGGACATCAGTAATGGCATCAGAATGTTCTTTTAATATAGACTTTTGCTCTCTGGAATCTGTGCACCATAACATAGCCTGCACAACAGAATCATCAAGCAAAAAGGTTGGTGATACCTTGAAAGAGATCAAAAATTTTAATTAAAATTCCTGGTCTCTCCATCTGCATGCTTCCTGTTTGAAGTTTAAATATCACACAACATTGTCAATCATACAATCCTCACCTTTTTATCACGTCCACCAGTTGCAAGCAGCTTTCCATCCAATGAGAAGTCACAACAACTAATTTTACTTGCACCAATACTCCCGATTTCCGACAATGTAGCATCTATTTTTCAGTAAAAAGACATCATGCCCTCGAATTACATGAAAACACAGCCAAAAGAAAACAAGATAGCTTTAGTCAAACCTTTGCTCACATCCAGTCTCTGAGTTATTGTGTTTTCAGGGTTTGCATCATCAGGAGATAAGAAAAACTCAACATTATCAACCAATGATCCATTGTCCACGAAATCCTCCATATCAGCCTGCAATTTTGAATCAGTTCTATTATCCCACCGCAGAGAAAGAACTCCTTCAAAGTATGAATTTTCTGATATATATAAAATCATGCAACTGGCATAGGCCTACTTATAAGGAAGATATAATATTATGACTTTTCAATGGATAGTACTATTTTGTGCAGATCAAAAGCCATTGCTTGAAACACAAATCAATTAATTTGTGTAATCTAATTTAAGTCATCTATTTTACACAAGCCTTTTAACTATATTTTTCATATCATATATCCTTCCACTTAATATCGTCTCTGATTTTCTGTGCTTTTTTCTCTGCAATAATCCAATATACTCATTGTGCAAGGGAAAAAGAACAGGACATACATGCGCAATCTTTGTCGCGATACATTAAGAAAATCCAATTATGAATGAAACATTATTTAGGTTATTTGCTTCGAAATAAAGTATCATTATACATATTTATTACTAGTAAGATTTTAATAGGGTCCATCTAATGGCTAGACCTGACATCATGAAACTTCTTCCCAGATTATAAAAACCTAGTAAAACAAATACACTTACCAATTTCTTTTGAGCTGAACTGAGTGTGCCCACACCCATACCATCATCAGCAAACATATAAGGCCTAGAAGAACCATCCTTACGTGGAAAACTAGGCATTGAAATCACATCTCCTGTTGTGTTCGTCGAGGATGTTGAGGGTGCTGAACAGAGTGACGGTCTAGTGGTCTTTGCTGTTCCTGAGCTATTTGCAGGACCCGAAGATGACATTGTCTGCTTTCTCTTTCGCTTAGTTTGATTCCATGAGGCCTAAATATGTAAGGAAAAATACATCATTAAAACCGAACAGTGGATGTCAAATTGCCATCAATCTTGTTATAGTGATAGACTTCAGGATTTGGAGAGGACTTGAGTCTTGGAGTGACCAATGGGTATTTGATCCAATGGTACTCCTTATCTTGTGAAGATTTTGTCTTTTTGAGGTTAAGGATTAAAGTCCCCCTCCAAAAAAAAAAACAAAAAAAAAAGAGTTTTGGAGTAAGCAGCAATCAGAATGACATCAAAGATTATCACGACGATGCTTAACGGAACACACAGAAATCTATTAGAACTTAAGCATGAATTAGAATCTTGGAAACACAAAGTCATTTGGAAATGCAGCACAAGCTGCCGTGTCAAGCTAATGAGAGATTTTGAATGACGGGGGAATGGGATATGTCTTCTACTTGACTTTGGCAATCCAACTTCAGGAAAACTTAGAAATCATGATTTTACAATGAAGCCAAAAAGTATTTTATTTTATTGATTAAATAGAAAGAATAAATGTATGATAGATATGCTTCATTGATATATTCGATGGTTCAAGACTTGGCTTAGCAGAAAACTATAATGAACATAGTGGAAACTTCAGAACCTTATAATTTACTGAAGTATTTTTGTTACAATGGCCTACCTCAAATCAAAGAAAATTGTCACCTGAAAAGAAAAGAGCATCATGTAACTTAAATATCCTCAATTTAACAGACACAGAAATAGCAAACCTGATCATTTCCTTGAGAGGTGCTCAACAAGTTAGCATCAAATGTGATTGTGCCAGTGTCAACCATTTTGTCTTGCTGATGGAAGTGGTCATTTGAATCTTGTGTCTTTTGGCTAAGAAGTGTATGCTGTGTATATTTTAGCTGATGTTGATTACAGTTCTGCAGTTGTTAGTGATGCAACTTAGAAACGAACAAGTACTTCCAGAAAGCTAACAGGAAACAAAAAAATTAACAGCAAAATGAGTACTAAAGTACAACCGCAGAAAAGATGTCACCTTAATTAGCATATCTGTATCTCCACGCGGCAAAATGAGGCGACCAACAGACCCCTGCAATCCATCATTAGGAACTATATCACTAACAAATTTTGATTGGTCATCCTTACCATAGCCCATATTCTGACTATCAAGAAGTGTTCTAAGGTTTCTGCACTCCACATCACTGGCAGATGAGGATGCCAAGTTCTGCTGTATGTGAAGCATAAGTTGTTGCTGGAATTGTATTTGACTGGATGGTTGAGAGGACTGCATCAAAGTCTTTTTCTGTTGAAGAAGTCCAGGTCGAAGGTGATCCAGTCCCTAGTTATGGATAAATAACTAAACCAGTGAAATGACATAAATGTTCAAACAGCAATGCTGCATGCATACAGACTGACTTCTTCCGGGTCCAATGAGAATGATGGGCTACCAACTGGGAGATGAAGGCGGGACTCAATCCCAGGTCTATGATATAACTACCAAGAGCAAAGCTCGCTTGCACTTTCATACAAGCTACACTTTAAGATTGTACAAACAGAAGTTCCAGCCACTAGCTAACTCTGCTCTGCAGCGTAAACACATCTAGGTATGACTAATGAAAATACTAAATGATGTGCAGGCTGCACACTACTGGAATGATAATTCAGTGTGTGCGCACGAGCGTGTGTGCCTGTAGAGAGAGAGAGAGAGAGAGAGAGAGATGTTCCTTTGTTTAATTGGTCAAAGACCACTAAGCACTTCAAAAAGTTGTTAAATTTATTGGTACAAATGATTAGTGCTAAAGTTTTTTCTTTACTTTTTCTCCTTTTCTTTCCACTATACTCCAGGTGCTGAACACCAATGGAATACCTAAGAGCCTATTCAAAAATCCATTTCAATCCACATATACATGTTTATTTTGCTTGTTTTTGTTAGAGGAACACATAATAGCAACCAAGTACAAGTTTTAGAACTCACAGTTAGTGGCCATCCCTTCAAAGGCAAATTGTTCATCAGTTGATTTGATCCTGAGACAAAAAGGATTGTTGATATGGCTAGGATTACAATCTTAAGAACATTTTGATCTGAATCGAATACAATAAGATCACGCGTCTAAATACACAGGTCAAAACCTGCAGTTGCAATACACGAGGTAAATTACACACAGACTACGGCAAAAAATTATAATTAAACAACCACTTTCCAGACTGTAAAATTATTTTGAAGACATTAAAGGACTTTGCAATTTCTTGTGGTTGTCCTTGAGAAGTTGGGACAGCCAGTAGAAAAATGCTTACCCAGTAGTTTCAAAGTGAGAAGTATCTGTGGCACTGAATTGAACACTTTCCCTTTTCTCAAAACTATTGCATCCATTATAATATTTGAAAACCGCAAGCAGAGAATAAAGGTCAAAGCTATAGCCTCGGGCTTAATCTAGTCTTCTGAGAGGCTCTTATTCAACTTAATCTTAACATCTCTGGTTGTGACAGAAAATTCCATTCTATTTAGGCAATTGACAACCTGTCGATTGTGCTCCTATAGTGCAATGGACTTAGTCAATTGAGTATTGCTTTAGACATGTTTGGAGACACAGCAAAATAACTCCTCAAGATTTCAGATCTAAATAACCAGAAATCAGATTCAAAACAATAAAAAAAGGTTGTTTGCAGTGAAGCAATTAGTACCCTGAACTCCGATCAATGATTCATCTGAACCGGCAGCTNTGATACACAATACAAATGTAGTAAATTGCATATTACACATGTACTAAATTGCATACACATCGCAAGTGCTATGGAAGCTAGTATTATTTATTAAGCATCAGCCCCTAATGGTCTTAGTTGAGATGAATCTATTAGCAATTGCCATATTATAAGGGGTGNCCTGAACTCCGATCAATGATTCATCTGAACCGGCAGCTCCGATGTTCACCATGGGGCTCATTAAACTGTTTATGTCCTTCTCCAGCATGCGAGACACAGCAGGACAAAGTAAGAAAGGGATAACAGAAAGAGACTCATGCTTTGTTCAATACACAGAGAGAGAGAGAGAGAGAGAAGGTGCATACTTGTACAGACAATGGAATTTGCTGATTCTGATTTTTTATTGGATGAATATTTCGTATAATATCTCCAGGAGTACCATGTTGTACTTGTCTGAAAGTTAAAACTTCAATGACAATCAAATTGCACATCGATGACATGTCTGCAGTATGTTTGTATAAAACCAAATTAATTACAGGATCAAGAAAAGGTTCAGACATAAAAAGATACCCCGGAGGCTGGCCTCTAACTGCAACTGATTTCAATATTGAGGCCTGATTTGAATCCAAAAATTGACTCCCATTGCTGTCAAACCTTGGCTGCATAGTTTTCCGATGTATGTTTGACTCAGAAAATAAAATTCTAACGAAGGTAAATAATAAGAGCAATTATTGTGAACATTAATGACGAATTGGACACCTGTATATCTGCATCGCCCAAATGGTCTTTCTGGACTAGAAGCTTCAAACCTTCCTCATACATCTTCCTGGCCAATGCATTAAAAACCTCAGGGTTCTGTCTCACAGAATTGTCACTAGCAATGCCCTTTTGAAGTTGGGTTTCATCTCTTCGCTGCTGCTGGTACTGCTGTTCCTGTTGCTGGAACTGCCTTTTCAGGATGACTTCTTGTAGTTGCATCTGCTTCTGCCGCTGCTGTTGGGGCTTCTGATGCTGTTGATGTTGGTGCTGCTGCTCTTGTGCTTTAATAATTTGGCCCTGCCATTTTCAGAACCAATAAGCTAGAAGGAGAGATTCACTACATATATGATATAACAGCGAGCATATAACCAAAAAAAAAAAAAATGAATGAAACATGTATTGCTTCTTTAGGCAAAGCAACCATGAGTATCTAACTATGTTGGATAAACAGGTTGGAGGAGGAGGAGAAATGTTTGAGCTTTGAAACTCCATGCACTTGCAGACTCCTCACCTAATTACTTTATAGAAATAAGCTGATGCAAGGCCACAAAGCAATAGAAAGAGAGAAGACAGATGACAGATTAAGGGAGCAGAAGAAGAAGGAACAGCGAACTAAGAAGAATCAGAGAGACAACAGAGAAGCATAAGTGAAGGAAGAGAGATATATTCCAAACCAATTCAACCCAAAACAAAACAATTAGTGGAAGTTAAATAAAATTACAAAACCAATAAAATCTTAATTGTAAAAAACAAGTAAAATTGCTCCAAAATAATAGACAAGATTTGATCTTCATTTCAAAGATTCATTCAATCTGTTAAAGAACCCCATCTTAAGTGCATAAGCCAACATTTTTCATCAATCAAACAAATACTTCCAGTGCAATTTTTTCTTTCTTTTTTCCTGGTCTTTGGACAAACTTGAGCCGAAATTTAAACTACATATTTTTAGCCATTTCACTGTGGATGACCAAAGAATTCCCCAATTTTAAAGGTGTACCCTTCGGAATTGATTCACTGATGAGCAGAACCCAAGTAAATACTAAAGAATTCTCTCACAAAAAAAAAGTTCAAAGAGGAGTTGTAATATGTTATTCAACTAAAGCAATTTCACGTTGGTCATGCCAAAATCCAACTACCATAACAAGGAAGATAGATGAAAACAAATAACATTATAAACAGGAACAGCATGGAAAACATACTCAACAACTTGCAAACAATTATACACACACACACATGCAGAAGCACACGAAGCAAGATAAATAAAACCCTACACTACATCAGCCACGCAACAAACAGGAATTTGTAAACACACCCATAAACCAACCTCATTGTAAGATTCAGCAGTGCTTGTGCCTTGGCGCTTGTACCTTGCAATGAAAATATCCCAAAAGATTGACCACCATTCAAACAGAAAACCACCCGGAGCATCAATAGCTGTAAACAAAAGGTGACATAATCAAATCATGCAAACCCAGGACACAATTCTATGTATGCCTGCAATTTCCTAATTGCATTACCAGTATGGTTGTTAGATACTTGAGCTTCAGCCTGAAATGTCTTTGCAGAAATATTGTATTTCCTCTTCACAAGATAATCATATATGTAAATATCCAACCTGTTGTCCCAAAAATAAGAACACAATACTCTCAGAAATTGGAAAGCTTGAAGCCTTTTTTTCCCACATAATATGAATAGTAATGATACGAAAACAGCCTCAAAACTGCAATACCTTACACCCAGACAGATATGGAGAAAAATATACTGAAATTGGAATCAGTATAACCAGGTAAAATTGAAAAAAGAAATAAAAAATACATCTTACAACCGCCCAAAACCCAGATAAGAAAAAATCGTAGTTAAAACATGAAAATCACATCACCACAAAAAATGGCAAAACAGACCCAACTGTTAAAACATAAGTCCCACAAGAAATAAAGGAATACAGATGTGAAGAACAGAAATGACAATGGTACTCATTAAAGTCAGAGACCAACAACAAAAAACTAAGCCACAAAAGCTCTTCACACTCAAATGTGAGAGAAAGCAAAACCCACTTTAAAAATGCCTAAACACAGAACGAGGACCCAATAGCTACGACGTAAGAACAGCATGAACGACAATAAAGTGAATAAACCCATATTCCTTCAAAAATGCTTACAGCATGGACCTTAAAAGAAAATGGGGAAAAAAAATAAGAAAATGGGGTTTACCCATTTCAGAAACACAATAGATAATACCACCCTGTAACTGAAAAGCACAAAACTGAACAAAAATATTCAGACTTTGAAAGAAAACTTGACAAAAAAAACCCAGTAAAACGATGGCAAAAATGAAATATACAAAGAGCAACCACAGAAACTATTAAACTAACTTAAGATTGATGGGACAAGTATATATTTCTTACATCTTTTCAGCTTCCATGTTGGGATGAGTCATGATAAAAAATTTTGGATTTAGAACCTCAAAAGCTGTGAAGAAAGATGTTTGTCATTCCTCAGGTTGATTCCAAGAACAAATGTTTTCAGCCCATTTGAATATGCTGACTTATTCATTTATACAGTAATAAAATATGCTTTAAATTACACGGATGCCCGTTTGCGTTTCCAATAATTCCAGATACCCCCGCTTTCTGTTTTCAGACAAACAAACACACCCTCCTCCTCCGTTAGTGGTATTGACCCCAGCTTTACATTGGTACTTTCTTTAAAAACAAAACCCAAACAACAGATTAAAAAAAAAAATGCCTAGATAACAAATGAAACACTTTGGCAAAACAACCTATTTTAGGTCAAATTTTGTGTTATTGTGGAGTCACTTATGTGCTAAAAAAACAAATATCGAAATCATGTTGAGTTAAATCGGTGCGACACGTAGATCTCGCTTAATGAGTTAATTTGAGTTGAGTTATATTTTATTAAACGAAGAAGAGGGCATAATTGAATTTTTTGTTTTATGTCAATAGTAGGAAAGGAGCAATATAAATGGTTTGTCAATAAAGTGAGAGGGGGTGATTTGGGTTCCTCATCCTTTATTAGTAATAATTAATTAGTAATTGAATACTATTAATAGTTAGTAATTTTCAGTTAATATCTCAAGTAAAACTTTTCACTGCCCCATGACTATCTTTCTCACGTCTTTCTTACGTAATTATCTTTCACTCACGTTTGTCTCATATTTTTTTTTTCTCACACATACGCTCAAGACCATAACAGCACCAAAAATATTTTGTATGATACACAATACAAATGTAGTAAATTGCATATTACACATGTACTAAATTGCATACGCATCGCAAGTGCTATGGAAGCTAGTATTATTTATTAAGCACCAGCCCCTAATGGTCTTAGTTGAGATGAATCTATTAGCAATTGCCATATTATAAGGGGTGATAGTGGAATTAGAGGAGGGCATTTCAAATATTACAAACCAATGCAACACTTTCCCATCATCACGCATTCATTTCATTTGCTTTTCCGTAAAACTTCCACAAGCTTACGACGATTTGGTTATGGAAAATAATTTTCTCTCTCCTTCCATTAGAGAAAGAAAGACAACATTGATATGAGCTGTATCCCATGTTTTATAGTCTTCATTTTGGAATATTTTGCCAAGTTTGTATAAAGTCTTCGCCATACTTTTTAACAAATAAATTTTAAAATGAATAAGGCCGTCGATGTGTAATTATGTATT
This sequence comes from Ilex paraguariensis, assembly GCA_963454935.2. Lineage (NCBI taxonomy): Eukaryota > Viridiplantae > Streptophyta > Magnoliopsida > Aquifoliales > Aquifoliaceae > Ilex > Ilex paraguariensis. The sequence continues at coordinate 559,405 of CAUOFW020002525.1, forward strand.
TGAGTTAATTAATTTGTTATTNTTATGGAAAATAATTTTCTCTCTCCTTCCATTAGAGAAAGAAAGACAACATTGATATGAGCTGTATCCCATGTTTTATAGTCTTCATTTTGGAATATTTTGCCAAGTTTGTATAAAGTCTTCGCCATACTTTTTAACAAATAAATTTTAAAATGAATAAGGCCGTCGATGTATAATTATATATTTGAGTTAATTAATTTGTAACTTTACACGTTATCGTCGATACAATAAAAGATTTGATAAATTTCGAGTGACACCTTCTAATTTGGGTTAACCTTAATATTTTATTCGAGATACTTTAATCACCTCTTAATTACGATTGTAGCATGAGACAAGATCAAGAAAGTCCTCCCTGGACTCAATAAAATGCAAAAGTTTGACTCATTAATTAACCAGATGCCTAAAAAAAATTTTCCTTTGGAAAGGTTACTAAAACTTNTGAGACAAGATCAAGAAAGTCCTCCCTGGACTCAATAAAATGCAAAAGTTTGACTCGTTAATTAACCAGATGCCTAAAAAAAATTTTCCTTTGGAAAGGTTACTAAAACATNAAAAAAAAAAAAAATGAATGAAACATGTATTGCTTCTTTAGGCAAAGCAACCATGAGTATCTAACTATGTTGGATAAACAGGTTGGAGGAGGAGGAGAAATGTTTGAGCTTTGAAACTCCATGCACTTGCAGACTCCTCACCTAATTACTTTATAGAAATAAGCTGATGCAAGGCCACAAAGCAATAGAAAGAGAGAAGACAGATGACAGATTAAGGGAGCAGAAGAAGAAGGAACAGCGAACTAAGAAGAATCAGAGAGACAACAGAGAAGCATAAGTGAAGGAAGAGAGATATATTCCAAACCAATTCAACCCAAAACAAAACAATTAGTGGAAGTTAAATAAAATTACAAAACCAATAAAATCTTAATTGTAAAAAACAAGTAAAATTGCTCCAAAATAATAGACAAGATTTGATCTTCATTTCAAAGATTCATTCAATCTGTTAAAGAACCCCATCTTAAGTGCATAAGCCAACATTTTTCATCAATCAAACAAATACTTCCAGTGCAATTTTTTCTTTCTTTTTTCCTGGTCTTTGGACAAACTTGAGCCGAAATTTAAACTACATATTTTTAGCCATTTCACTGTGGATGACCAAAGAATTCCCCAATTTTAAAGGTGTACCCTTCGGAATTGATTCACTGATGAGCAGAACCCAAGTAAATACTAAAGAATTCTCTCACAAAAAAAAAGTTCAAAGAGGAGTTGTAATATGTTATTCAACTAAAGCAATTTCACGTTGGTCATGCCAAAATCCAACTACCATAACAAGGAAGATAGATGAAAACAAATAACATTATAAACAGGAACAGCATGGAAAACATACTCAACAACTTGCAAACAATTATACACACACACACATGCAGAAGCACACGAAGCAAGATAAATAAAACCCTACACTACATCAGCCACGCAACAAACAGGAATTTGTAAACACACCCATAAACCAACCTCATTGTAAGATTCAGCAGTGCTTGTGCCTTGGCGCTTGTACCTTGCAATGAAAATATCCCAAAAGATTGACCACCATTCAAACAGAAAACCACCCGGAGCATCAATAGCTGTAAACAAAAGGTGACATAATCAAATCATGCAAACCCAGGACACAATTCTATGTATGCCTGCAATTTCCTAATTGCATTACCAGTATGGTTGTTAGATACTTGAGCTTCAGCCTGAAATGTCTTTGCAGAAATATTGTATTTCCTCTTCACAAGATAATCATATATGTAAATATCCAACCTGTTGTCCCAAAAATAAGAACACAATACTCTCAGAAATTGGAAAGCTTGAAGCCTTTTTTTCCCACATAATATGAATAGTAATGATACGAAAACAGCCTCAAAACTGCAATACCTTACACCCAGACAGATATGGAGAAAAATATACTGAAATTGGAATCAGTATAACCAGGTAAAATTGAAAAAAGAAATAAAAAATACATCTTACAACCGCCCAAAACCCAGATAAGAAAAAATCGTAGTTAAAACATGAAAATCACATCACCACAAAAAATGGCAAAACAGACCCAACTGTTAAAACATAAGTCCCACAAGAAATAAAGGAATACAGATGTGAAGAACAGAAATGACAATGGTACTCATTAAAGTCAGAGACCAACAACAAAAAACTAAGCCACAAAAGCTCTTCACACTCAAATGTGAGAGAAAGCAAAACCCACTTTAAAAATGCCTAAACACAGAACGAGGACCCAATAGCTACGACGTAAGAACAGCATGAACGACAATAAAGTGAATAAACCCATATTCCTTCAAAAATGCTTACAGCATGGACCTTAAAAGAAAATGGGGAAAAAAAATAAGAAAATGGGGTTTACCCATTTCAGAAACACAATAGATAATACCACCCTGTAACTGAAAAGCACAAAACTGAACAAAAATATTCAGACTTTGAAAGAAAACTTGACAAAAAAAACCCAGTAAAACGATGGCAAAAATGAAATATACAAAGAGCAACCACAGAAACTATTAAACTAACTTAAGATTGATGGGACAAGTATATATTTCTTACATCTTTTCAGCTTCCATGTTGGGATGAGTCATGATAAAAAATTTTGGATTTCGAACCTCAAAAGCTGTGAAGAAAGATGTTTGTCATTCCTCAGGTTGATTCCAAGAACAAATGTTTTCAGCCCATTTGAATATGCTGACTTATTCATTTATACAGTAATAAAATATGCTTTAAATTACACGGATGCCCGTTTGCGTTTCCAATAATTCCAGATACCCCCGCTTTCTGTTTTCAGACAAACAAACACACCCTCCTCCTCCGTTAGTGGTATTGACCCCAGCTTTACATTGGTACTTTCTTTAAAAACAAAACCCAAACAACAGATTAAAAAAAAAAATGCCTAGATAACAAATGAAACACTTTGGCAAAACAACCTATTTTAGGTCAAATTTTGTGTTATTGTGGAGTCACTTATGTGCTAAAAAAACAAATATCGAAATCATGTTGAGTTAAATCGGTGCGACACGTAGATCTCGCTTAATGAGTTAATTTGAGTTGAGTTATATTTTATTAAACGAAGAAGAGGGCATAATTGAATTTTTTGTTTTATGTCAATAGTAGGAAAGGAGCAATATAAATGGTTTGTCAATAAAGTGAGAGGGGGTGATTTGGGTTCCTCATCCTTTATTAGTAATAATTAATTAGTAATTGAATACTATTAATAGTTAGTAATTTTCAGTTAATATCTCAAGTAAAACTTTTCACTGCCCCATGACTATCTTTCTCACGTCTTTCTTACGTAATTATCTTTCACTCACGTTTGTCTCATATTTTTTTTTTCTCACACATACGCTCAAGACCATAACAGCACCAAAAATATTTTGTATGATACACAATACAAATGTAGTAAATTGCATATTACACATGTACTAAATTGCATACGCATCGCAAGTGCTATGGAAGCTAGTATTATTTATTAAGCACCAGCCCCTAATGGTCTTAGTTGAGATGAATCTATTAGCAATTGCCATATTATAAGGGGTGATAGTGGAATTAGAGGAGGGCATTTCAAATATTACAAACCAATGCAACACTTTCCCATCATCACGCATTCATTTCATTTGCTTTTCCGTAAAACTTCCACAAGCTTACGACGATTTGGTTATGGAAAATAATTTTCTCTCTCCTTCCATTAGAGAAAGAAAGACAACATTGATATGAGCTGTATCCCATGTTTTATAGTCTTCATTTTGGAATATTTTGCCAAGTTTGTATAAAGTCTTCGCCATACTTTTTAACAAATAAATTTTAAAATGAATAAGGCCGTCGATGTGTAATTATGTATTTGAGTTAATTAATTTGTTATTTTACACGTTATCGTCGATACAATAAAAGATTTGATAAATTTCGAGTGACACCTTCTAATTTGGGTTAACCTTAATATTTTATTCGAGATACTTTAATCACCTCTTAATTACGATTGTAGCATGAGACAAGATCAAGAAAGTCCTCCCTGGACTCAATAAAATGCAAAAGTTTGACTCGTTAATTAACCAGATGCCTAAAAAAAATTTTCCTTTGGAAAGGTTACTAAAACATTTTCATCTTCCAGTAAATAAAAGCTTCTTTCTCACATGAATTTCAACTTTCCCTTCTCCTTTACTTGCATTGATATGATATTCTTTCCTCCATGACCAAATATTTCCCAAAACCTCAATCACTTTATTCTGCATTTACTTTATATGCATGTATTGAAGCAATACTTTGGATTACATAGTATTTCCCTTTTGATATTAATAGAATGGTGAATAGATGACAGTGTAGGATGGTTGGTTGTGCCAGTAAACAGGCAACCGGCCACCGGAAACATTGGTGGACCGGTGGCAGTCAGCCAGCGGCAATTGAAACGACAATCGGGCGGCAATATTGGAAGCAGTGATGTTAGCCTCGATAAATGGCTTGGCACATGACATAATGTTCAAATAAAGTTGGGCTAGCAGTAAGTAAAGCTAGCAAAAGTTTTTTTTTTTTTACTATTGAAAAAAGTTGGAGCAAAAGAGAGCACTCAGAGACTACTTCGATAAACAGTGAGATCATGAGGCCCCGTTCGTTACTCCTATCGAAAACGTACCTATCTAGACTAGCATAACACTCAACTACCGAACTTCAATGTAAATTCTAAGACTTGAACCTTCAATTTCAGGGTAAGAAGTTCGATCGAAACTCCACTAACCTATCTACTCGGTGATGAGTTAACAAAGGTTTGATGCTTTGGTACAATTTTAGAATACTAGGAGGACTACTAATAGTGAAAAAAAATTGGTAACCGGTGATACTGGGATCAAGATCTACAAAAGCTACTAGTCTACAACGTGGCCAAGGCTATAATCGAGGGATGTAGTCTCTAATGATTAAATATTTTTATGAAATCCTAACAAATTAAAGGACCACTTCATGATTACTTGAAGACCACCCTACTATCAAATATGTAAAGGCAAACGTCTGTCTCGCTAAAAAATAGGTCAATTGTATACACCAAGTTGTAATCATTTTCTTACTCTGCAAATAATATAAACCCTAAAAGTAAGAGATTTCATTTGAGAGAATTAGTCAAGTTCTTCCGCTAGTAAACTACTTAATCCATTGTGTTCCTAATATCGATTGTCACGTATTCACACATGTCGTACATTCCATTTTTTGCACCCTTAACCTCCCNGTTCCTAATTTCTATTGTCACGTATTCACACATGTCGTACATTCCATTTTCTGCACCCTTAACCTCCCTGTCTCGGAATTTTCAATTTATAACACCATTAGTGATAATTGTACAAAGGCTCTTTTGACTATAACGGTTTAAATTGCATGGCTTCATAATATATTGTATAATAGAAGTTTAAAATTCATATTTATATATCACCTCACATTTACGTGGTAAGAAATTTTTATATTATTTTATAGAGGTTGATTCTCAAATTCGAGTTGTTGACATATAACTCGACCGAGGAATACTAAAGTAAGCATTGTTTAGCCAATGANACATAATGTTCAAATAAAGTTGGGCTAGCAGTAAGTAAAGCTAGCAAAAGTTTTTTATTTTTTATTATTGAAAAAAGTTGGAGCAAAAGAGAACACTCAGAGATTACTTCGATAAGCAGTGAGATCATGAGGCCCCGTTCGTTACTCCTATCGAAAACGTACCTATCTAGACTAGCATAACACTCAACTACCGAACTTCAATGTAAATTCTAAGACTTGAACCTTCAATTTCAGGGTAAGAAGTTCGATCGAAACTCCACTAACCTATCTACTCGGTGATGAGTTAACAAAGGTTTGATGCTTTGGTACAATTTTTAGAATACTAGGAGGACTACTAATAGTGAAAAAAAATTGGTAACTGTTGGTGATACTGGGATCAAGATCTACAAAAGCTACTAGTCTACAACGTGGCCAAGGCTATAATCGAGGCATGTAGTCTCTAATGATTAAATATTTTTATGAAATCCTAACAAATTAAAGGACCACTTCATGATTACTTGAAGATCACCCTACTATCAAATATGTAAAGGCAAACTCCTGTCTCGCTAAAAAATAGGTCAATTGTATACACCAAGTTGTAATCATTTTCTTACTCTACAAATAATATAAACCCTAAAAGTAAGAGATTTCATTTGAGAGAATTAGTCAAGTTCTTCCGCTAGTAAACTACTTAATCCATTGTGTTCCTAATATCGATTGTCACGTATTCACACATGTCGTACATTCCATTTTTTGCACCCTTAACCTCCCGGAATTTTCAATTTATAACACCATTAGTGATAATTGTACAAAGGCTCTTTTGACTATAACGGTTTAAATTGCATGGCTTCATAATATATTGTATAATAGAAGTTTAAAATTCATATTTATATATCACCTCACATTTACGTGGTAAGAAATTTTTATATTATTTTATAGAGGTTGATTCTCAAATTCGAGTTGTTGACATATAACTCGACCGAGGAATACTAAAGTAAGCATTGTTTAGCCAATGATGCATTAAAATTCTTTAAAAACCTTTTATAGGTAGTTGGGAACTAACCATATATAGGAGACTTGGAGGAGAAGAAATGATAAAAATGGAACAACATCAGGTAAAGTTGAATGGTTTGTGCCCAAAAATTTTTTTTTTTAAAAGTAAAAAAAAAATGTACATCTTTTCATTAAAACAATTTTATTTTATTTTTTACTTTTTTTCTNAGGGTAAGAAGTTCGATCGAAACTCCACTAACCTATCTACTCGGTGATGAGTTAACAAAGGTTTGATGCTTTGGTACAATTTTTAGAATACTAGGAGGACTACTAATAGTGAAAAAAAATTGGTAACTGTTGGTGATACTGGGATCAAGATCTACAAAAGCTACTAGTCTACAACGTGGCCAAGGCTATAATCGAGGCATGTAGTCTCTAATGATTAAATATTTTTATGAAATCCTAACAAATTAAAGGACCACTTCATGATTACTTGAAGATCACCCTACTATCAAATATGTAAAGGCAAACTCCTGTCTCGCTAAAAAATAGGTCAATTGTATACACCAAGTTGTAATCATTTTCTTACTCTACAAATAATATAAACCCTAAAAGTAAGAGATTTCATTTGAGAGAATTAGTCAAGTTCTTCCGCTAGTAAACTACTTAATCCATTGTGTTCCTAATTTCTATTGTCACGTATTCACNGAACCTCAAAAGCTGTGAAGAAAGATGTTTGTCATTCCTCAGGTTGATTCCAAGAACAAATGTTTTCAGCCCATTTGAATATGCTGACTTATTCATTTATACAGTAATAAAATATGCTTTAAATTACACGGATGCCCGTTTGCGTTTCCAATAATTCCAGATACCCCCGCTTTCTGTTTTCAGACAAACAAACACACCCTCCTCCTCCGTTAGTGGTATTGACCCCAGCTTTACATTGGTACTTTCTTTAAAAACAAAACCCAAACAACAGATTAAAAAAAAAAATGCCTAGATAACAAATGAAACACTTTGGCAAAACAACCTATTTTAGGTCAAATTTTGTGTTATTGTGGAGTCACTTATGTGCTAAAAAAACAAATATCGAAATCATGTTGAGTTAAATCGGTGCGACACGTAGATCTCGCTTAATGAGTTAATTTGAGTTGAGTTATATTTTATTAAACGAAGAAGAGGGCATAATTGAATTTTTTGTTTTATGTCAATAGTAGGAAAGGAGCAATATAAATGGTTTGTCAATAAAGTGAGAGGGGGTGATTTGGGTTCCTCATCCTTTATTAGTAATAATTAATTAGTAATTGAATACTATTAATAGTTAGTAATTTTCAGTTAATATCTCAAGTAAAACTTTTCACTGCCCCATGACTATCTTTCTCACGTCTTTCTTACGTAATTATCTTTCACTCACGTTTNCTTGTTCAAACTTGTTTGTATTCCCCATACTTAATCATATACACATATACGAGTACAAAAATTATATGTAAAAGAAGAATGTTACTATCTCATTTGCTGATTTAATCTATTTTTGTTGTTGGATTGACACGNATTTTCAGTTAATATCTCAAGTAAAACTTTTCACTGCCCCATGTCTCATATTTTTTTTTTCTCACACATACGCTCAAGACCATAACAGCACCAAAAATATTTTGTATGNCTTGTTCAAACTTGTTTGTATTCCCCATACTTAATCATATACACATATACGAGTACGAAAATTATATGTAAAAGAAGAATGTTACTATCTCATTTGCTGATTTAATCTATTTTTGTTGTTGGATTGACATGNACATACGCTCAAGACCATAACAGCACCAAAAATATTTTGTATGATACACAATACAAATGTAGTAAATTGCATATTACACATGTACTAAATTGCATACGCATCGCAAGTGCTATGGAAGCTAGTATTATTTATTAAGCACCAGCCCCTAATGGTCTTAGTTGAGATGAATCTATTAGCAATTGCCATATTATAAGGGGTGATAGTGGAATTAGAGGAGGGCATTTCAAATATTACAAACCAATGCAACACTTTCCCATCATCACGCATTCATTTCATTTGCTTTTCCGTAAAACTTCCACAAGCTTACGACGATTTGGTTATGGAAAATAATTTTCTCTCTCCTTCCATTAGAGAAAGAAAGACAACATTGATATGAGCTGTATCCCATGTTTTATAGTCTTCATTTTGGAATATTTTGCCAAGTTTGTATAAAGTCTTCGCCATACTTTTTAACAAATAAATTTTAAAATGAATAAGGCCGTCGATGTGTAATTATGTATTTGAGTTAATTAATTTGTTATTTTACACGTTATCGTCGATACAATAAAAGATTTGATAAATTTCGAGTGACACCTTCTAATTTGGGTTAACCTTAATATTTTATTCGAGATACTTTAATCACCTCTTAATTACGATTGTAGCATGAGACAAGATCAAGAAAGTCCTCCCTGGACTCAATAAAATGCAAAAGTTTGACTCGTTAATTAACCAGATGCCTAAAAAAAATTTTCCTTTGGAAAGGTTACTAAAACATTTTCATCTTCCAGTAAATAAAAGCTTCTTTCTCACATGAATTTCAACTTTCCCTTCTCCTTTACTTGCATTGATATGATATTCTTTCCTCCATGACCAAATATTTCCCAAAACCTCAATCACTTTATTCTGCATTTACTTTATATGCATGTATTGAAGCAATACTTTGGATTACATAGTATTTCCCTTTTGATATTAATAGAATGGTGAATAGATGACAGTGTAGGATGGTTGGTTGTGCCAGTAAACAGGCAACCGGCCACCGGAAACATTGGTGGACCGGTGGCAGTCAGCCAGCGGCAATTGAAACGACAATCGGGCGGCAATATTGGAAGCAGTGATGTTAGCCTCGATAAATGGCTTGGCACATGACATAATGTTCAAATAAAGTTGGGCTAGCAGTAAGTAAAGCTAGCAAAAGTTTTTTATTTTTTATTATTGAAAAAAGTTGGAGCAAAAGAGAACACTCAGAGATTACTTCGATAAGCAGTGAGATCATGAGGCCCCGTTCGTTACTCCTATCGAAAACGTACCTATCTAGACTAGCATAACACTCAACTACCGAACTTCAATGTAAATTCTAAGACTTGAACCTTCAATTTCAGGGTAAGAAGTTCGATCGAAACTCCACTAACCTATCTACTCGGTGATGAGTTAACAAAGGTTTGATGCTTTGGTACAATTTTTAGAATACTAGGAGGACTACTAATAGTGAAAAAAAATTGGTAACTGTTGGTGATACTGGGATCAAGATCTACAAAAGCTACTAGTCTACAACGTGGCCAAGGCTATAATCGAGGCATGTAGTCTCTAATGATTAAATATTTTTATGAAATCCTAACAAATTAAAGGACCACTTCATGATTACTTGAAGATCACCCTACTATCAAATATGTAAAGGCAAACTCCTGTCTCGCTAAAAAATAGGTCAATTGTATACACCAAGTTGTAATCATTTTCTTACTCTACAAATAATATAAACCCTAAAAGTAAGAGATTTCATTTGAGAGAATTAGTCAAGTTCTTCCGCTAGTAAACTACTTAATCCATTGTGTTCCTAATTTCTATTGTCACGTATTCACACATGTCGTACATTCCATTTTCTGCACCCTTAACCTCCCTGTCTCGGAATTTTCAATTTATAACACCATTAGTGATAATTGTACAAAGGCTCTTTTGACTATAACGGTTTAAATTGCATGGCTTCATAATATATTGTATAATAGAAGTTTAAAATTCATATTTATATATCACCTCACATTTACGTGGTAAGAAATTTTTATATTATTTTATAGAGGTTGATTCTCAAATTCGAGTTGTTGACATATAACTCGACCGAGGAATACTAAAGTAAGCATTGTTTAGCCAATGATGCATTAAAATTCTTTAAAAACCTTTTATAGGTAGTTGGGAACTAACCATATATAGGAGACTTGGAGGAGAAGAAATGATAAAAATGGAACAACATCAGGTAAAGTTGAATGGTTTGTGCCCAAAAATTTTTTTTTTTAAAAGTAAAAAAAAAATGTACATCTTTTCATTAAAACAATTTTATTTTATTTTTTACTTTTTTTCTTGTTCAAACTTGTTTGTATTCCCCATACTTAATCATATACACATATACGAGTACGAAAATTATATGTAAAAGAAGAATGTTACTATCTCATTTGCTGATTTAATCTATTTTTGTTGTTGGATTGACATGTGGGTATATCACTATTAGACAGGTCAGCTATCAATCTGACAACAACAATGAATTATGTTAGCAAATTGAATCTNGATGCATTAAAATTCTTTAAAAACCTTTTATAGGTAGTTGGGAACTAACCATATATGGGAGACTTGGAGGAGAAGAAATGATAAAAATGGAACAACATCAGGTAAAGTTGAATGGTTTGTGCCCAAAAATNGATGCATTAAAATTCTTTAAAAACCTTTTATAGGTAGTTGGGAACTAACCATATATAGGAGACTTGGAGGAGAAGAAATGATAAAAATGGAACAACATCAGGTAAAGTTGAATGGTTTGTGCCCAAAAATTTTTTTTTTAAAAGTAAAAAAAAAATGTACATCTTTTCATTAAAACAATTTTATTTTATTTTTTACTTTTTTTCTTGTTCAAACTTGTTTGTATTCCCCATACTTAATCATATACACATATACGAGTACGAAAATTATATGTAAAAGAAGAATGTTACTATCTCATTTGCTGATTTAATCTATTTTTGTTGTTGGATTGACATGTGGGTATATCACTATTAGACAGGTCAGCTATCAATCTGACAACAACAATGAATTATGTTAGCAAATTGAATCTAAGTAACATATTGCATATAAAAGTTTGTATCCTTCCAAAATATTATTCAAACGTGTTTTCTTCTGCATTTTTATTTTAAACAAAAAAAAAAACGTTACCAAGCACTACATAGCAAATACTTTACCATGTGTGCAAAAATGTAGATGTACCCAAGTCATACTTTCAACTACATAAAAATTTATCGATAGCTTCCGCNAGCAAATTGAATCTAAGTAACATATTGCATATAAAAGTTTGTATCCTTCCAAAATATTATTCAAACGTATTTTCTTCTGCATTTTTATTTTAAACAAAAAAAAAAACGTTACCAAGCACTACATAGCAAATCCTTTACCATGTGTGCAAAAATGTAGATGTACCCAAGTCATACTTTCAACTACATAAAAATTTGTCGATAGCTTCCACTTTTTCTTTCCAATCACTGAAACACAGTGCAACAAAATATGGCAAGCTAGATTCTTTAATTGTGAGCAACTGATTGCACACAACACACTGCCTGTTTGAAGCTCCATGCACATACAAACGACAGTCCAACAATTAGGCATCCAAACAAAATAAGGGGACTACAGTTCTTGTTTGCACCATTCTAGCAGTCACGATAATCGTCTAAGCTTATCATCCTGTGCATCATTCAGTATGCAAATTCAACAACCGAAAATTTATAGGATGTGCAATGCAGGATCAAATCTCGAGAGGATGCGCATGATTCAAATGTTTCTCAAGAAACCATTCTAAGTTACATGATCAAGAAACTGAATTGTCCTCACTTTGCTTCTGAACAGAAAATCCACCTAAGAAATCCTTGATAGACATTATGGAAAGAACGTTGAAATTTGAAGCGGAGTAGTAACAAAAGAAAGATCCAATGCTTATGACCCAACATGACATAGCTACCTAAGTCAAAAACTTTGTTTCCCCTCGTCTATATTGGCCGGTAAAATGATAGATGGGGCACAGGTCACACATAAGCCGCTAGGTCACATGACAGAACACTCAAGATATAGATGCACAGCCCTCCATCAATAAGAGAAGTTTTGAGTTCTATTCCTTGAAGTCATCCTTGTCATCAACCGAAATTGGCATGTTCCTCCAAAAGACAGCTAGAGCACTTCCGCCGAGCTATTAGGAAAACAATGGCAGAGAAACAATGAGTAACAATACTTTCATCAGAATAAAATGAGTGGTAGGGAAAACTGCAAAGTTCTTCGCGTGAACTAGAAAGATTTCTGGTAACAAAAAATGAGTCCTACCGCCATGCAAACAACGCTTACGGCAGATGGGACAGCTACAAGAGGGTTTGTGAAATGCTTTTGGGCAAGTAAGAATCCAAGTGCAGAGCTCTGCAGATACAAATGAATTGAGTAAATGAGTTAACAAGTACACTGAGTTACCAGACGATAAAATAATGAATCATGAGTTGGTGTGTGAATTTTTTGCAAGAGTTTGCAGAGTTCTAGATTGTGATGAGAGTGACTTAAGAATTGTGTTTATTGAACCACCACCTTCAGGCAGAATTAGTGCACAAACATAATGAGCTCAAGGATGAGCCACAACTGATGCCATACTGGAAGAGTTTCATTCACTCAATTACTCTTTTCTATCAGCTTTTTTTCTTTTTCTTTTTCTTTTTAGTCTTGTTTATCCCTGGCTACAAGAAAAAAAGACCACTCCCACTGGTAGGTTTAGAGATTACAGCATTAGATAATCCAAAGCACCTTAACCTTTCCCGAAGGAGCCACAACAGAAGTATGAAACGATGATGTACTGTTGCAGATATAATAAGGTTCCATGATGCATGTATAAAAAACAAAGAGAAAGCATAGGAACTACACAAAGATCCGTGATGAAATTGGTCCATTGTCCAGCATATACCTTCATATGTACAATAGAAGGTGCCAGGTGGTAACAAATAAACTGAATTTATAATATAGACGCAAATTTAATAAATGCTTTTGCAGGGAAAACTAAAAAATGTTTACAAACATAGTTACCTGCATCCCACATTCTATGGAAATGGTACGAGAAGTAGATTCACCAAATGATAGTTTTGAAATCCAATAACCAATAAAAAAGGCTGCACCATGTAGCAGGGCCACTGGAAATAATAATTGTGCTCCCTGAGTTTTCAGTACATCTGCAACTTGCCCAATCTTAGATGGCATTGACAAAAGGGAAACAAAAAGTAAACTCTCGTGAAAAAACAAACAACCATTACTGAGATACGAAAATGGGTTGCTAAAGCAATTAATTACAGCATTGAGCATTTTGCAAACTTACTGGGCTAGCACATAGAAGGGTAGTAAGCATGACCCCAATTAAAGGTGTTACTGTAATTATCTTCGAAGTGAATTTGGGGAAGAATTCATTTGCTAACACTGCCACACAAAAAAAAAATTAAGACTCAAGAGAGTTGCTCTGTCACTAAGTAATATGAATTACTGCAACAAAAGCTTTTGCACATCTAATTACAGCTTCAAGTTACCTCCAACAATTGTTGGGACTAAAACAACCTGGAAAGTGCTAATGGCAAGGCCCTGCAAAAATATCAAAAGAAATTGATGTCTGTTTTCTTATTTTAAAAAATGGCACATTTACTTTCCACTGGAACTAATTTTTATGGAATTTAACAGATAGGTGTGGCCATGAGACCACTCAATGAGGCTATCGGCTACTGCTAGTACTGGGATGAAAACACTTGAATTGGGTTAATCATTAACCTGTCGACACACAGTTTGAAACACTATACAGTTGGCTACGGAGTCTTAGCCAAAGCAACAACAAACTTATTTAACAGGTAAGTTCCCATGCTGCCACGCAAAAAACATGTACAGAAGCAAGAATTATTATATTAATGTGGTTAATTATCATGCATGTGCAGACATACGGCTGCATCAACAGGGACAAGCTGACCAGCAAGAAGCTTTGTGAGGAGTGGTGTCATAATGATAGCCCCAATAGTTGAACACCTGCAAAATCCAAAGAAAGTCAGATACTATGCTTGGGTGCCATTAAAATGGCTAGAACTATTGTTGGCTATGGATATATTATTCACCCCCTTTTAGTGAAACAAGAATTTTACATACACTCTTCTGTTTTCAAGAAGGCTAAAGAATTGAACTGACAGAGAAATAAAATTACCTTGTTATTAATACTGTTTAAGTCATGTATGCTTCTGTACTGCTACAGTTGCAGATCTGACATTCTCTTATTATAATTCACACATTTTCTTGTAGGATAATTTTCAAGGCATCAAATTAAAACTACAGGACTAGGTTTCAAGTTCCATGCTAAAAAATTTTCTCCATTTCCTCTCACATACTAGTCAACCAGTGGCTCTAAAATATTTGTCCTTGATTACGAATGTGACAAATATAATTTCCCACTGCATATATTGGACGGAAACACTTGATTTCCCAATGTACCAACCCATCATCAAGAAAGTTTGGTGCTCATAAGACAATACAGGTACAATGGTTAAAAATCCAAAATCAGATTCTCATCAGTGTAACATATTCTTATCATCTCCGTGTTTCTCAAGCAAATTAGCGTGCACAAATTTGCAGACACAGAAACACACTTCACAGTAAATAAAAAATATTACAGAATAAATAGACTACCATCACCATCGGGAAAAGTTTGGTGTTCAATAAGACAATACCAGTACATGACTTAACATAAATCAAAATTAAGTTCTCATCTGTATAGCATATTCTTCTCCTCTCTCTGCTTCTCATGCACATGAGCGTCCACAAATTTTAACCACATGCACACACCACCAACGATCAAAATTTCGTTTCGGTGCATTGTTTCGGTCACCTAAGAAATGGAAACGTTTTGACCCGTTTCGAATATAGAATAAAAAAAACAAAAAATTTAAGAATTATTTTTTCAAAACATTGGTCGAAATATACCAAAATATCTTAAAATACTTTGAAACATTCCGAAATAATTGTGCAAATGCCTTGAAATATAACAAAACATTTTGAAATATTATGGAATAACTCGAAGTATTAGAATTTTGATTCCATCACCAATTCGTTTTGGTCTCCTTGAAAACGGAAACGTTTCGAATGTTTTAACCGTTTCGAAACGACATTTTGATTCTTGCACACCACACTAAAGAATAGATATCACAGAACAAATAGACTAACATTAGCAGTTCTCTTCCCCCACCCCCCAACCCTTAACTTTTTTTTCGATTAATAGAAAGAGAAAAGGAAAAAGGTACTAGATGTTCCCCACTTCAAAAATATTTCGCTTCTTAAGCATGAAAGTATTTTAAAGATATATCAGTTGTAAACACACTCGTTATCAATCTGCCAAAAAAAGTCCAACATAATCTATCGTACAACAAAAACTATTAAATGCAAAGAAGCAAATTCGGTTTACGTTGTCATTAGAACAGAGAGTGCGACATTCCCCTTAGATATATAGGTTGCAACATTTGATGCCTGGCCTCCAGGACAGCATGAAACCAGAATAAGACCAGTTGCAAGAGGAGCAGACAACTTTAGAGTCTGCAGATCACAGAGATAACAGTTAGTAATGTTTATTTGACAACCCCTATATTTTCCTTCAACAAACTTGCATAATCTCTGCCGTATAGCACTTCTTTAACAAAAAACTAATAATCCTCAGTGAAAAAGTACCATGCAAACTTTGCTTCTGTCACATGGAAAGGAATAGTATGCTCAGTTTCTCCGTGCGGTGAGCCCACCAGTATGAGTAATTTTCCACAGTATAATCTTTTTTTTCTTTTTTGGGTTTGTCCAAGGCGACAGAAAAGAGAAGAGAAGGAGAAAGAAGAAGAACTAGGAGAAGAAGAAAAAAACGGAGAAGAAAGACGTGAGAGAAAAACAAAATTCCAACTCAACAGTATTTAACAACCAAAACTATCTCATGCTTACACAATGCGTATAAATGCAGTCCCCAAATTAACTGGATTGGAAATTACATAGCATAACGTAACAAAAAGGTCTTAACTAAATTCCTAAAATTATCTGCCATACAAACTATCCGATTCCCTTGCATCTCAAAGGAAATGGAAACGAGTACAAGCAATCCAATTTATAAACAATCACTATGCTACACGCTTCTCCTGCCAGACATTTTAAAATAAGTAGCCCTAACCTTAGTCTTACTAAGAGTTTGAACTGATTCGCAGGAAAATAGGGGGAATGAATCACATTACTGGGATTTGGATAGTTGAACCGCCCAGCAAACAAATCACCTAATCAGAAAATCCAACTGACACTTAAAATACCACCTTGATCCACCATCATCATAACAAGATAAAAAGCCCTTTTTCTAGTTTATGTTACGTGGGCAAAGATCGGAAGCATAATTCCTTCATATTAATGTGAATTGTAGCACCAGATAGAAGTTGAATACCAAATGAGGGATTGTCAATGAAAATCATTCAGGTTACCCCTAAGTAGGTTGATCATGCATTCAGTCAAATGGGGCCAATAATTCTGCATAGAAGATTGGGCCGCTTTACATCTTGGTCCAAGATGTTCGCATCGCTCCAGTCTTTGTGTCCTCGAAAATTCTATCTATGCTATTAATCGTATTCCCATGTCTAAACTTTCTATTTAACCAGCTGGAAGAACCTGTGATTGTTCTCGACAGTAAGGAAGCTCTGTGAAAGCTCTAGACCTCCAAGGAATCTCACCAATATCCCTGTATCCCATAACCATATAAAATTTATATCACACTCTCAATATCAATAACAACGATGTTCTGTTATCTTAATGAGGATTGTCCGTCTCAGAAACCTGGATTTGTATTTTAAGTAAACCTAGTAAAGGTGAACTGAGGGCATGAAAGGCTAAAAACCTAACAAATACATACCAATGCGATAAGGAAGCCTAACACGGGTTTTATCAAGTATTGAGCAAGAAATCCAATGCCAACCTACAACACCAAACAAACAACAGTATTTCTTGTGTAAGAAAAGCAATAGTTCATGCTCCTAATATCAAGTCAGGTAACTATACAAATAAATAAGCCACTTTTTACAGTCCATGGGTTCCGTAGACAACGTCTGAAGTCCTCAAATGTTAGTGTCAATCCCATTGAAAGCATGAGGAAACCTAGGCCAACAGTGAAAAGGTCTGTTTGTATCCAAGTTACCTGTGAGAAGAAAAAGGTTCTGTAAACCAAGAAAAACTTGATTTGAGTTATTCATATGGCAGAAACAGACTAGTAAACTTACGGCAGCAGGCTTGTAGATGCCAATAATGGTACCCAATATAACCTGTCAATGTCAAAGCATCTGAGTCAAACTCCTCTTCTTCTTTTTTGACACAGGATCGTTCTAAATTCAAACCGTAATATTACACTAGGATACGGCATCAACGAAAAACAAAAAGAATGAAATCTGACTGTACCGTAAAAAGGTAATACACACCCAAACAGGAAAAAGAGTTGTCAACGTCTCAATTATTCTCTCATACTGG
The DNA here is from genome assembly GCA_963454935.2 of Ilex paraguariensis. NCBI lineage: Eukaryota > Viridiplantae > Streptophyta > Magnoliopsida > Aquifoliales > Aquifoliaceae > Ilex > Ilex paraguariensis. Next base: position 577,282 of record CAUOFW020002525.1, read on the forward strand.
CTCATTCCACCTGGAGTTCTGCTGGGAAAATCTCCGGCTGCATTGGTTGCTGCCTTGCACAAAACTTTGGAGTTCCTAGGTGGAGTGGTATACATATTAGTCATGATAACTGCATAAAACCAGGCTTCCATACACCTATCAGAAAACGAGTCGAAAAACATTGAACCTCAAATGAGGCCAACGGGCTAAAACAAAATTAATGTTCCATTACAATTAAAATTAGTACAGAAAAGGAGGTCTTCCTGCGCCAGGAGGGTTTTTTGGGTGCTCTAAACTGCTGGTTTGAAATCAATTTTACTTAAAAAACAATAAAAGGTAACGGCTCATTCCCCCAGCACCCCCTCTACAAAAGCTACCATCTAACTTTTGACAGGACAAACTCCCTAAATTGATATCTTTATTAGATTATATAAGGAAGCATAAAACATAAGGGTTAATCTCATTGTATACCCTGAAAGATAGTTCGAATCTCAATTTGTACCCTCAAAGATAGAAATTTGTATCAATATGCACCCCCAAAGATCAAAAATTTCAATTTGCACCCTCAAAGATAGAAATTTGTATCAATGTGTACCCCCAAAGATAAAAAATCTCAATTTGCACCCTCAAAGATAGAAATTTATATCAATGTGCACCCCAAAGATAAAAAATCTCAATTTGCACTCTCAAATATGAAAATTTGTATCATTATGCACCTCAAACTAAATTGATAAATTATACCTAGATCCTCTCATGTTTGTCACTTAATCATTTGGACCTCTTTACATTTAGAATATTACTCCTACATCTCATGACATTTATGCACGTACAACATGTAACTCTTTTTCATTGATATCTGTTAATATAACCGTTAAAAAATATAATTTTATCCTAATAAAAAATTATAATTTCATATTACCCTTATTTTATGGGTCCAATATACTCTAAAGTTCAAAATCAAGCTTACCATTTGAATGTCTAATAAAATGTAGATATTTATATAATGTTTTTCATATTTTCCTTTTTATAAATATCTACATTCTATTAGACATTCAAATGGTAAACTTGATTTTGAATTTTAGAGTATATCGAATCCACAAAATAAAGGGTAATATGAAATTATAATTTTTTATTAGGATAAAATCATATTTTTTAACGATTATATTAACAGATATCAACGAAAAGTGGTTATGTTTACACATGTACAAACGTCATGAGATGTAGGGGTAATATTCTAAATGTGAAGGGGTTCAAATGATTAAGTGACAAACATGAGGGGATCTAGGTATAATTTATCAATTTAGTTTTAGGTGCATATTAATACAGATTTCTATCTTTGAGGGTGCAAATTGAGATTTTTGATCTTTGGGGGTGTACATTGATACAAATTTCTATCTTTAAGGGTGAAAATTGAGATTTTTGATCTTTGGGGGTGTACATTGATACAATTTTCTATTTTTGAGGGTGTAAATTGAGATTTTTAATCTTTGGGAATGTAAATTGAGATTCGAACGATCTTTCGGAGTGTAAAATGAGATTAATCCAAAACATAAAGCTGAAAGTATAACTTGGGGATTCTTTCCTGGACTAAAAGAAGCTATCTATCCCTTTTCTGGGTAGGGTAGTTGGAAGGGGGACATGCCCTTCCTTTTTATTTTATTCTCCTTTGAGAGCTAGAACTTAAATTTATATATATATATATATATATATATATATATATATATATAAAGTGGCCAACTGATCACCAGTTGTCGTGTTCAAGAATGTATGTTTGATTTCACAGAAACTATATCATACAGATAAACATACATTTGAAAGTGTGTTTAATTACCTAGAAGCCGAAGATTGGGTACTTGGGGAATGGGCTGTTAGAGCAAGAATTGGGCTCCGAGACACATTCTTGATTGCCAAACAACTTCTGCCATTCTCAGCAACACCAAAATCGCTTCTTACATCTAAAATTCACATATAGAACAAAACAATTTTAGAGGCAAGAAATAAATTTATCAAATTTCACAATCTACAAACTACGATAATGGTGGTATAAACTAATCAAACATCAAACTAGAAGCAAATGAACAATACCCATTACCCACAAAGCAAAAGAGCAACACATACTCAGATGGGTCTGATGACTCCTTGCAGGTAAACCAAAACTTGGTCTGTGAAGGACCTCCCATGACTGCAATTTCCGATCTTTTGCAACAAATCTAGACATAGAAGCCATCTGAAGAAAGAAAGATCAAGAAAAAAATGGACAAAGAAGTGATGGAAGGCTTAGTTCAAGCAAATTTTAACATGGGCTTTGAGTTGTAGAGTAAAGTGAAGAGTGAGAGGGGTCCAAGATAGAAGATAATGTGGTGGTGGTGGAAACCAATGAGCCACACAGGGCTAATCCAAATGTTGGTGCAAATTGCAAACCCACAAGTACATTTAGATAATGATTCAATTAATGAAGAGGTTTTTGTGTGTGTCGTTTGTGAATGACTTTTAATGATTTGTCTGTTGTCCCCCGACATTGACCTCCTACATCTTTTGAGGGTTTACTCTTTTATAAGTGAACCAATAGATATCTGCGGTAATAAAGTGACTTTACTCCACTGTGATTTCAATAAAATAACGCGGTCAACTATGTATATGTTTTTGAGCCGATGATGTTTTGCAACTCAAGATTTTTGGACATGTTTGGTTTGTATTTTAAAAAATAATGTTTGGTTTGTATTTCAAAAAATAGTATTCGAAAATAATATTTGAAAAGAGTTTTAAGAAAGTGATTTTGATATTTTTTGAGATAAAAAACTTGTTTGGTTAGATGATTTGAAAAATAATTTTACAATACAGAAAATAGTAAAACTTCTTTGAATAGCCTGTTATTAGCAAATTTCAAGAATATGTTGTTTATACCTTGGTTCAGACTATATTAAAACATTTTGTTGGATCCAGTTTTTAAAACTCTGATAAAAGTAAAAAAAATTNGATAAAAAACTTGTTTGGTTAGATGATTTGAAAAATAATTTTACAATACAGAAAATAGTAAAACTTCTTTGAATAGTCTGTTATTAGCAAATTTCAAGAATATGTTGTTTATACCTTGGTTCAGACTATATTAAAATATTTTGTTGGATCCAGTTTTTAAAACTCTGATAAAAGTAAAAAAAATTTAATAAATTTAAGATACCCCACCTTAACACATTTTCGGTGGTATAAAAACGTATTTTTGGCTAAAGTTTTGTTAAGACCAGATGCTAATAATGAATTCTATAAAAAAAAATTTATTTCAGGATTACCCAGTTTATTTGCTGAAAAAATAAGGATTCGCTTAAAGCAAAAACATGGAGGATTTAAAATCCCTTATGAGAATTATATTTATGGAGAACTAGTTTCTGAATGTATTTCGGAATGATTAGCTCTCTGTAATGATTTAAATCTTAAAGCTCAACTTAAGAGACAAAGATTAACTGGCAGAAAAGAACTTGGAGAATTTTGTAATCAATTTGCTTATACTCTTGATATACCAAAAGATAAATCTTCTAGCAAGAAAAAGACTTATTCCAAGCCTTATAAAAAGGGTCGAAAATTATATAAAAAGAATTATGAGATAACTAACAAACCTACTAAAAGAGTTAAAGAAAATGACAAAAAGTCTTATATTAAATGTTTTAAGTGTGAAAAAGAGGGTCACATTGACTCTAAATGTTTTACTAAACAACAGATAAATTAATTAATTACTGATGAATACCTTAAAGAAAAAATCTTTAAAATTGTTTTAAACTCCAAAAGTGAGTTAGAAAATAATTCTGATAATTTTTCTAAAGACTACAATATTAATGAAATTAGTAATTCTTCTTCAGAAACAGAATCTTTATGACAAGATAAAACTTGTTCTTTACATTGTAAAGCTGAAAATGATTATTATAAAGTTATTCTAGCTATGAATGGATTAAGTATAAATACTTTGACTAAATCACAAAATTTTATTCTAGACCTTATAAATAAAATTTAGGATCCAGAATCCAAAAGAAAAGCTATTGAACAATTTTTAGAGATAAATTCAGAAGAAAAGAGACTCAATCTGTCTCAATCATATTCATTAAAAGAAGTCCTTATTAGAAATGAAAAGGACATGCGTGATAACTCACTCCATATAAAGGAAGCTTGGCCTACTACAGTTCAAAATATAAAGATAAAAATCAATAAAGTCAAAGAAGACATAAAGGTCTTAAAGTCTAGAGTATTCGCTTTAGAAAAAATTTATCTAGAGAAAGTGACATACAAGATGATATAACATCACCATCTCTATCTAACTTTGATGATAAACCATTACCAAAAGCCAATATAAATATTCTAGACAAAATAATTNATGATATAACATCACCATCTCTATCTAACTTTGATGATAAACCATTACCAAAAGCCAATATTAATATTCTAGACAAAATAATTTATCAAAAATGGTATGTTAAAATTATTTTGGTTTATAAATTCTGAGTTTACTATCGAAACTATTGTAATAATTGACAGTGGAGCAGATATGAACTGCATAAAGGCAGGATTAATTCCAACTAAATACTTTGAAATAACTACTCAGTTAGTCAGTGTTGCTGATGGGTCAAAATTAAATATAAAATTTAAATTCTCTAATATTTTTATATGTAATCAAGTAATTTGTATTTCTACCACTTTTATGCTTATTAATAATTTAAATCAATTGGTGATTTTAGGAACACCATTTTTATCCTTAATCGAACCTATAGAAAGAATCGATTCTAAAGGTATTTTGACTACTATAAATGGTCAACAGATATTATTTGAGTTTATAACTTCACCTCAAATAAAATTGATAAATCAAATAAAAAAAATCTGATTTATAAAGAAAATCAATTAAATTTTTCATCATATTCTAACATATTAAAAAGTGATGTTTATTTTGCAGGACAAGACCAAGAAATTACAGAAATGAGTCTTAACCCAGATTCATTCTCTTTGAATTTTATTGTCAAATCATCAGAACTTCTTGACTATTTTTGTGATTATGCAGGAGAAAATGTTTATATCTTTTCCTCCACATGGAGTACTAATAATTGTAAATTTTCACTGTGGTGTCTCTATTGCAATGTTATGGAAGATCAATTAATTGATCATATACCTATATTTTTATTAAGAATTGCTAGACGTCAAAAAAAATCTTTAAAAACAGGTTTAAAGTTCCATCTTATTCTTGAAATTAATGACTGACACTATGATTAGCATTATAAACAATGACTGGAGACTATAGTCCCAGAAGAATTTTGTCAAGAAATAATAAATAAACTTGGTGGTATAACTCTAAGAACCTAAGTTTTGGCATATAAACATGCATATTTCTCTGATGACTATAAAAATGCTTTTGATGCATATAGAAGTGCATATTATTTTAATCCATACAGGGATTTTTATTATTTTAATGCATATAAAAATGTTTATTATCCTCCACTCTCTTTAGAGACATCATCACATAAAAGTGATATGAATGATAAACCGTCACAACAACTTAAAGTTGTCACACTTTTGTCAAATAAAGTTGACAATAACGAAAAACTGTCTGGAGATAAATCTCCTTCTATACCTAATTCTTTGACTTTGCCTCCATATATGGAGCTTCATAATTTTATTCAAAGGATATATCCTTATGTTAATGATCCCGGACAAATCAGGGACATTATTGATTCTATATAAATCAGAAAATATTTGGCCAAATTTTAGAAAAATTATCTGCTTGAATTTAAGAATAAAATTATAGCGGAATGTCTTAAAGACATAGATAAAGGAGAAGATAAATCTTCAACATATAAAACTTCATCTTCTACATCAATGGTTCCCTCTACTAGTATAAACACTAAAACTAATTTAAATCCTGTTGAAGTTCTTAAAGAACTAATTAAAAACGAAAAACCCCACTTAAATCCTGAGCAGCTTAAAGCCGCAGTTATGGAGGAATTCAGTTTTTAGATCATGTATACTTTTGGCATGAGCAAACTGAAAAGCTGAATCTCGTCAACACTCCTACAGTTGCCATAAAAAANGTGTCTCTATTGCAATGTTATGGAAGATCAATTAATTGATCATATACCTATATTTTTATTAAGAATTGCTAGACGTCAAAAAAAATCTTTAAAAGCAGGTTTAAAGTTCCATCTTATTCTTGAAATTAATGACTGACACTATGATTAGCATTATAAACAATGACTGGAGACTATAGTCCCAGAAGAATTTTGTCAAGAAATAATAAATAAACTTGGTGGTATAACTCTAAGAACCTAAGTTTTGGCATATAAACATGCATATTTCTCTGATGACTATAAAAATGCTTTTGATGCATATAGAAGTGCATATTATTTTAATCCATACAGGGATTTTTATTATTTTAATGCATATAAAAATGTTTATTATCCTCCACTCTCTTTAGAGACATCATCACATAAAGGTGATATGAATGATAAACCGTCACAACAACTTAAAGTTGTCACACTTTTGTCAAATAAAGTTGACAATAACGAAAAACTGTCTGGAGATAAATCTCCTTCTATACCTAATTCTTTGACTTTGCCTCCATATATGGAGCTTCATAATTTTATTCAAAGGATATATCCTTATGTTAATGATCCCGGACAAATCAGGGACATTATTGATTCTATATAAATCAGAAAATATTTGGCCAAATTTTAGAAAAATTATCTGCTTGAATTTAAGAATAAAATTATAGCGGAATGTCTTAAAGACATAGATAAAGGAGAAGATAAATCTTCAACATATAAAACTTCATCTTCTACATCAATGGTTCCCTCTACTAGTATAAACACTAAAACTAATTTAAATCCTGTTGAAGTTCTTAAAGAACTAATTAAAAACGAAAAACCCCACTTAAATCCTGAGCAGCTTAAAGCCGCAGTTATGGAGGAATTCAGTTTTTAGATCATGTATACTTTTGGCATGAGCAAAACTGAAAAGCTGAATCTCGTCAACACTCCTACAGTTGCCATAAAAGACAAAGAAAAAGATAAAGTTGAAGAAAAAAATAGGAAATCTCTCACTCCTATTAATTCTAATGACGACTTTATAGATTCCCAAGGATATACCCCTATTAAAGGTGACATTAAAATTAATGAAGATTTGCTGAATGTTGATATGAAGATAAATCTCCATGATTGCAGAGATAATGTACTGTCTACTTTAATTTTTAGGAAATGATCAGATAAAATTGATTTCTCAGATAAAGCCGACCTAGAAGCAGTGACGCACGTCCTGACGTCACTACAACGACGTGACGTACACCCTTACGTCACTACGAAGAAGTGACGAATGCCCTTACGTCACTATAAAGACTATGAGTAGTGTATAGTAAAGAATGTATAATAATTATGACGCATGCAATGACGTCATTGTAAATTATTAAAGTTAGGAACAGTATAAAGTTGTGAATAGAGTCTACAACAGATAAAGGAGAATGATGTTTCTCCGATGGCTTCTACTATTTGTTGAATTCGTGTTCGCATGAAATTTTTCATGTAGAGTTCTATGTCTGGTGGCGTGTGGGATGTTAGGCCATTTTAGCCGTTATTTTGGAGTTGTTAGGCGTTTTGATGACATGTTTCTGATTCCGGTATCATTAACAGAATAGGATTTTGGAAAAATTCACTATAACATGTTTAGTTCACAATAGATGCTGAGAACATTATTATTTCTGAATTATTGTAACAATAGTCACAATAGCGGTACTAAAACAGAATTAAAAGACGAAGTACAATAGTAACTTGAAAAAAGTAATAGTGAAACATATAAGTCGACAGAACAACTTTGAGATACCACTATGGCTTTAAACCTATTTAAATTTAAATTTAATCATACAGATGACTATGTTAAAAATATGGAAGAGATAAAATTCTCTGATATTGAAAATAAATTACAGAACTGAGATATATCCTAGTACCCAATTAAGAAAATTTATAATATTGACACTTTTAATTTTAAATCAAGTTTTACTATTAAAACGATTGAAATGACTGTTCTTTTTGATCATAATGAAGATATTTTACAATTACTAACTGAACGAGAAGTCTTAAAGGCTCAAGATTAAGATTATAAATTTTTGCATATTGGTTTAGTACAAGTTACTTTAAAACCTTTAACTCTTCATGGATTAAATGTCTATTTTATGTTAGCATTACGAGATACTAGATGTCTTAATTTTGATCAGTCTTGAATGGGAGTTATGCAGTCCAGCTTAAGTACTGGTCCAGTTTATTTTAACTGTTTTCTAAATCTATATGTATCTTTAACTGATAAAAATATTTTAGATGTGTTAACATGTCATATAAAATCTTATGGTTATAATTATAAAGAAAGCACAGATATAATTATGTTTGCTTATAGGGTCTATTATAAAATNTTTAACTGTTTTTTAAATCTATATGTATCTTTAACTGATAAAAATATTTTAGATGTGTTAACATGTCATATAAAATCTTATGGTTATAATTATAAAGAAAGCACAAATATAATTATGTTTGCTTATAGGGNATTACAGAACTGAGATATATCCTAGTACCCAATTAAGAAAATTTATAATATTGACACTTTTAATTTTAAATCAAGTTTTACTATTAAAACGATTGAAATGACTGTTCTTTTTGATCATAATGAAGATATTTTACAATTACTAACTGAACGAGAAGTCTTAAAGGCTCAAGATTAAGATTATAAATTTTTGCATATTGGTTTAGTACAAGTTACTTTAAAACCTTTAACTCTTCATGGATTAAATGTCTATTTTATGTTAGCATTACGAGATACTAGATGTCTTAATTTTGATCAGTCTTCAATGGGTGTTATGCAGTCCAGCTTAAGTACTGATCCAGTTTATTTTAACTGTTTTCTAAATCTATATGTATCTTTAACTGATAAAAATATTTTAGATGTGTTAACATGTCATATAAAATCTTATGGTTATAATTATAAAGAAAGCACAGATATAATTATGTTTGCTTATAGGGTCTATTATAAAGTTATGAATACTTTATGTCCTGAAGCTAAGCTTTTGAACCTTAAAGGTTAAATCACTTTAATTGAAACTAATACGGCTAAAAATAAAATTGAAGTCCCAAAAACTATTAAATGGTCAGATATCCAATTTTTCAGACACCTGACAATTAGAATCTGTGGTTCCTAAAGAACCAGAAATTAATAATGAAATCACCCAGATCGCCCAATCTTTCCAGGATGATGTTACCATAAAATTTGCTAGGATAAATTCTAGAAATCATTTACCATCTTCTGATAAATCAGAAACTTCTTCAGGTTATAATACACATTTAATCCCTTTTATACCTATAAGAAGAAGTACTTCCTTGGTACAAAATCGAAGAAGAGATAAATAACTCATAATTGAAAGAATAAAAATTTCAAAAAATAATATTTCACATGGAGTCTATTGATCAGTTAACATATCTTCTCAAGAAGAAGACTTTGATAAAGATTTTGATTTAACTCCATTTGAAATCGGATTCCAAATATAATTTTTNAGTCCAGTTCAACAAAATAAAACTTTAAATGTAGTCAAGGTTACAACAGCCGAAAATGGAACCATAATTACTCTAGAAGATGTTGTTTATACCTTGGTTCAGACTATATTAAAACATTTGGNCCAAGAACATTCCAGATGATAAAAGACACTTGTAATGAAGAATTTCATCTCCCTAAATTTAAAGAATTTAGAAATTAGTATTTTAAAATTATAAGTTCAGAAGAACTTCAAAATTATAAAGAAATGTTTCACCTTCATATAAAAAGGGAAAGAAAAATAATTCCTTTTGTTAATTGATTTTTAACTTATTATGTTCCTCCTACTATTGAACATTTAAATGTTTTGGTGATTTTCCAACATAATTGGGAAACACTTGATGGAAAAATTATAAACAGTTTTTATCCTCCAACCACTGAACCAATAAAAATCCCTTTAAATAATTCTGAAGAAATTCACATAAATGCTTGTTATACAGGCAACACTGTTTTCATAAAACAAAACAATTACACCAATGTTTGTCTTCAAGCTATAGGTCGACATCTCACTAAAATTGAGAATTTAATAAATTCACACCAAACTTCAACCTCCCAGTCTCATAAGGAGAAGGAAGTTGAACAAGTCAATATTAAACCACCAGTTGACACCTCCACATTTAATCTGTATAATAAAGTGGAAGATGAGTTCATAAATACACTCAAAGATAAATTGAAATGCTTGACATTAAATGTCATTTCTAAAACACAAGGTGAAGAGCAATTTAAAACTGAAATCCAACAATTTGAAGATTCTCTACATTAAATACAATCTAAAGAAATAAATAAAATTGGATTTGCTAAATCAAAATCCCAAGCTAATATTTATGCCCAAGTTCCTCCCATGCGGGCTTATTATCAGAGGAAAACACCTCAAGATATTTTATATGAAGAAAACTTTTTTATTGTTCAACAAGCATATGATGCTTCCTCCATTTATGAATGGAATATTGATGGTATGTCTGAATATGTTATTCATCAAGTTTTACATAAAATTTTAATGTATGTTTCAATCTGCAAAACTAATAGAAATTCTGATCATGCTACTGCTAAATTTATAACTACCGGCTTTATAGGTCAACTAAGAGGATGGTGGGATAACTATTTAAGTCCAGTTCAACAAAATAAAACTTTAAATGTAGTCAAGGTTACAACAGCCGAAAATGGAACGATAATTACTCTAGAAGATGTTGTTTATACCTTGGTTCAGACTATATTAAAACATTTGGTTGGATCCAGTTTTCAAAACACTGATAAAAGTAAAGAGCTTTTAATAAATTTAAGATGCCCCACCTTAACACATTTTCGGTGGTATAAAGATGTATTTTTAGCTAAAGTTTTGTTAAGACCAGATGTTAATAATGAATTCTGGAAGGAAAAATTTATTTCAGGATTATCCAGTTTATTTATTGAAAAAATAAAGATTTGCGTAAAGCAAAAACAAGGAGGATTTAAAATCCCTTATAAGAATTGTACTTATGGAGAACTAGTTTCTGAATGTATTTCTGAAGGTATAGCTCTCTATAATGATCTGAATCTTAAAGCTCAACTTAAGAGACAAAGGTTAACTGACATAAAAGAACTTGGAGAATTTTATAATCAATTTGCTTATACTCTTGATATATCAAAAGATAAATCTTTTAGCAACAAAAAGACTTATTCCAAGCTTTATTAAAAGGGTCAAAAATTCTATAAAAAGAATTATGAGATAACTAACAAACCCACTAAAAGAGTCAAAGAAAAGGACAATGGGTACTCCTTATCTTGTGAAGGTCTTACCTTCTTAAGGTCAAGGTTCAAGTCTCCACCCTTTCCCCCCTCCCCAAAAAAAAAAATATTTTAAGTGTGAAAAAGAGGGTCACATTGCCTCTAAATGTTTTACTAAACAACAGATAAATGAATTAATTAATGATAAATACCTTAAAGAAAAAATCTTTAAAATTGTTTTAAACTTAGAAAGTGAGTTAGAAGATAATTCTGATAATTTTTCTGAAGACTACAATATTAATGAAATTAGTAATTCTTCTTCAGAAACAGAATCTTTAAGACAAGATAAAGCTCATTCTTCACATTGTAAAGCTGAAAATGATTATTATAAAACTATTCTAGCTATGAATGAATTAAGTATAAATACTTTAACTAAGTCACAAAATTTTATTCTAGACCTTATAAATAAAATTCAGGATCCAGAATCAAAAAAAAAAACTATTGAACAATTTTTAGAGATAAATCTAGAAGAAAAAAGATCTAATATGTCTTAACCATATTCATTAAAAGAAATTTTTAATACAAATGAAAAGGACATAAGTGATAGCCCACTCCATATAAAGGAAGCTTGGCATACTACGGTTCAAAATATAAACATAGAAATCAATAAAGTTAAAAAAGACATAAAAGTCTTAAAGTCTCTATCTAAAGAAAGTAACAAACAAGATGATATTGCATCACCATCACTATCTAACTTTGATGATAAATCATCACCACATGACAATATAAATATTTTAGAAAAAATAACTTATCAAAAATGGTATGTTAAAATTATTTTGGTTTATAAATTCTGAGTTTATTATCGAAACTATTGCTCTAGTTGACAGTGGAGCAGATATGAATGGTATAAAGGCAGGATTAATTCTAACTAAATATTTTGAAATAACTACTCAGTCAGTCAGTGTTGCTGATGGGTCAAAATTAAATATAAATTTTAAACTCTCTAATATTTTTGTATGTAATCAAGAAATTTGTATTCTTACAACTTTTATGCTCATTGATAATTTAAATCAATTGGTGATTTTAGGAACACCATTTTTTTCTTTAATTGAACCTATAGAAAGAATTGATTCGAAAGGTATTTTGACTACTATAAATGGTCAACATATATTATTTGAGTGTATAATTCCACCTCGAATAAAATTGATAAATCAAATAAAGAAATTTTGATTTATAAAAAAAATTAATTAAAATTTTCATCCTATTCTAACATATTAAAAAGTGATGTTTATTTTGCAGGATAAGACCAAGAAGTTACAGAAATGAGTCTTAACCCAGATTTATTTTCTTTGGATCTTATTGCCAAATCACCAAAACTTCTTGACTGTTTTTGTGAGTATGCAGGAGAAGATGTTTATAGCTTTTCCTTCACATGGAGTACTAATAATTGCAAAGTTTCACTGTGGTGTCTCTATTGCAATGTTATGGAAGATCAATTAATTGATCATATACCTATCTTTTTATTAAGAATTGCAAGACGTCAAAAAAAATCTTTAAAAGCAGGTTTAAAGTTTCATCTTATTCTTGAAATTAATGACTGCCACTATGATTGACATTATAAACAATGGCTGGAGACTATAGTCCCAGAAGAATTTTGCCAAGAAATGATAAATAACCTTAGTGGTATAATTGTTAGAACCCAAGTTTTGACATATAAACATGCATATTTCTCTGATGACTATAAAAATGCTTTTGATGCATATAAAAGTGCATATTATTTTAATCCATATAAGGATTCTCATTATTTTAATGCATATAAAAATGCTTATTAACCTCCCCTCTCTGTAAAGATATTATCACATAAAAGTGATATGAATGATAATCCGTCACAACAACTTAAAGTTGTCACACTTTTGTCAAATAAAGTTGACAATAACGAAAAGTTGTTTGGAAATAAATCTCCTTCTATACCTAAATCTTTGACTTTGCCTCTATATATGGAGCTTCATAATTTTATTCAAAGAATATATCCTTACGTTAATGATCCCGGACAAATCAGAAAATATTTGGCCAAATTTTGGGAAAATTATTCGCTTGAATTTAAGAATAAAATTATAGCGGAATGTCTTAAAGACATAGATAAAGGAGAAGATAAATCTTCAACAGATAAAGCTTCATTTTCTACTTCAATGGTTCCCTCTACTAGTATAAACACTATAACTAATTGAAATCCTGTTGAAGTTCTTAAAAAACTAATTAAAAACAANTTTTGACATATAAACATGCATATTTCTCTGATGACTATAAAAATGCTTTTGATGCATATAAAAGTGCATATTATTTTAATCCATATAAGGATTCTCATTATTTTAATGCATATAAAAATGCTTATTAACCTCCCCTCTCTGTAAAGATATTATCACATAAAAGTGATATGAATGATAATCCGTCACAACAACTTAAAGTTGTCACACTTTTGTCAAATAAAGTTGACAATAACGAAAAGTTGTTTGGAAATAAATCTCCTTCTATACCTAAATCTTTGACTTTGCCTCTATATATGGAGCTTCATAATTTTATTCAAAGAATATATCCTTACGTTAATGATCCCGGACAAATCAGAAAATATTTGGCCAAATTTTGGGAAAATTATTCGCTTGAATTTAAGAATAAAATTATAGCGGAATGTCTTAAAGACATAGATAAAGGAGAAGATAAATCTTCAACAGATAAAGCTTCATTTTCTACTTCAATGGTTCCCTCTACTAGTATAAACACTATAACTAATTGAAATCCTGTTGAAGTTCTTAAAAATCTCACTTAAATCCTGAGCAGCTTAAAGCCGTAGTTATGGAGGAATTCGATTTTTAGATCATGTCTACTTTTGGCGTGAGCAAAACTGAAAAGCTAAATCTCGTCAACACTCCTACAATTGTCATAAAAGGCAAAGGGAAAGATAAAGTTGAGGAAGAAAATAGAAAATCTCTCACTCTTATTAATTCTGATGACGATTTTATGAATTCTCAGGGATATACCCCTCTTAAAGGTGACATTGAAATGAATGAAGATTTGCTGAATGAGGATTTCATGTCCAACTCTATAAATAAGGGTGCAGACCCGAATTGTGGAGCACCGCCCCTAAACCATCTCCTCTCTCTCCTACACCCACTTCTCTACCTACTGCCTTGACCATCTCCTTCCTTCTCTCCTCCTTTTTCCTTCTCCTAGTCTACTACTGTAAGTAGACTCGACTCTGTAAATATGCATTTGAATTAATAAAAGTTCTTTATTTTGTAGATACATCGATCCTCCCCCTTTCTGGTATCAAAGCCAAGTGTATGGTAATTTAAGTTTATTCTGTTGATTTATATGCAGAACTATTACTAATTCATGTTGCTTATGTAATTGTGATTTAATTATGTTAGACTACTCTTACTTTGATATTGTGAAAGTAATATTGTCATAAGGATGTTTCTCCGATGGCTTTTACAGTTTGTTGAATTCGTGGTCGCATGAAATTTTCCCTGTAGAGTTCTATGTCTGGTGGCGTGTGGGATATTAGGTCATTTTAGCCGTTATTTTGGAGTTGTTAGGCGTTTTGATGGCATGTTTCTGGTCCCGGTATCGTTAAGAGATTAGAATTTTGGAAAAATTCACTATAACAGGTTTAGCTCACGATAGATGCTGAGAAAATTATTATTTCTGGATTATTGTAACAATAGTCACAGTAACGGTACTATAATAGAATTAAAAGACGAATTACAATAGTAACTTAAATAAAGTAATAGTGAAACATATAAGTCGACAGAACAACTTTGAGATACCACTATGGCTTTAAACCTATTTAAATTTAAAAATAATCATAAAGATGACTATGTTAAAAATATGAAAGAGATAGAATTCTCTGATATTGAAAATAAATTACAGAACTAGGATATAACCCAATATCCAACTAAAAAAATTTATAATATTGACACGTTTAATTTTAAATCGAGTTTTACTAATTAAACGATTGAAAGGACTGTTCCTTTTGATCAGAATAGAGATATTTTACAACTACTAACTGAATGAGAAGTCTTAAAGGGTCAAGATCAAGGTTATAAATTTTTGTATATTGGTCTAGTACAGGTTGCTTTAAAACCTTTAACTCTTCATGGATTAAATGTCTCTTTTATGTTAGCATTACGAGATACTAGATGTCTTAATTTTGATCAGTCTTTAATGGGTGTTATGTAGTCCAGCTTAAGTACTGGTCCAGTTTATTTTAACTGTTTTCGAAATCTATCTGTATCTTTAACTGATAAAAATATTTTGGATATGTTAACATGTCATATAAAACCTTATGATTATAATTATAAAGAAGGCACACATATAATTGTGTTTGCTTATAGGGCCTATTATAAAGTTATGAATACTTTATGTCCTAAAGCTAAGTTTTTGAACTTTAAAGGTCAAACTACTTTAATTGAAACTAATACGGTTAAAAATAAAATTGAAGTCCCAAAAATCATTAAATGGTCAGATATCCAATTTTTAGACACCTGACAATTAGAATCTGTGGTTCCTAAAGAACCAGAAATCAATAATGAAATCACACAGATCGTCCAATCTTCCCAGGGTGATGTTACCATAAAATTTGCTAGGATAAATTCTATAAATCATTTATCATCTTCTGATAAATCAAAAAAAATTTCAAGTTATAATACACCTTTTGTCCCTTTAAGAAAATCTACTTTCTCGGTATAAAATCGAAGAAGAGATAAAGAACCCATAATTGAAGGAATTAAAATTTTAAAAAATAATATTTCACATGGTATCTATCGACCTATTAACATATCTTCTCCGGAAGAAGATTTTGATAAAGAATTTGATAAAGATTTTGATTTAACTCTATCTGAAATCGGATTCCAAATATAATTTCTNAAAAAATCTCACTTAAATCCTGAGCAGCTTAAAGCCGTAGTTATGGAGGAATTCGATTTTTAGATCATGTCTACTTTTGGNGAATTTGATAAAGATTTTGATTTAACTCTATCTGAAATCGGATTCCAAATATAATTTCTATGGAATTAGATCCAAGAACATTCCAGATGATAAAAGACACTTGTAATGAAGAATTTCATCTCCCTAAATTTAAAGAATTTAGAAATTGGTATTTTAAAACTATGAGTTCAAAAGAACTTCAAAATTATAAAGAAATGTTTCAACTTTATATAAAAAGGAAAGTAAAAAAAANAAAGGCAAAGGGAAAGATAAAGTTGAGGAAGAAAATAGAAAATCTCTCACTCTTATTAATTCTGATGACGATTTTATGAATTCTCAGGGATATACCCCTCTTAAAGGTGACATTGAAATGAATGAAGATTTGCTGAATGAGGATTTCATGTCCAACTCTATAAATAAGGGTGCAGGCCCGAATTGTGGAGCACCGCCCCTAAACCATCTCCTCTCTCTCCTACACCCACTTCTCTACCTACTGCCTTGACCATCTCCTTCCTTCTCTCCTCCTTTTTCCTTCTCCTAGTCTACTACTGTAAGTAGACTCGACTCTGTAAATATGCATNCTTTTGTTAATTGGTTTTTAACTTATTATGTTCCTCCTACTATTGAACATTTAAATATTTTGGAGATTTTCCAACATAAATGGGAAACACTTGATGAAAAAACTATAAACAGTTTTTATCCTCCTACCACTAAACCAATAAAAATCCCTTTAAATAATTCTGAAGAAATTCATATAAATGCTTGTTATACAGGCAACACTATTTCCATAAAACAAATCAATTACCCCAATGTTTGTTTTCAAGCTATAGGTCAACATCTCACTAAAATTGAGAATTTAAGACATTCACACCAAACTTCAACCTCCCAATCTCATAAGGACAAGGAAGTTGAACAGGTCAATATTAAACCACCAGTTGACACCTCCACATTTAATCTGCATAATAAAGTGGAAGATGAGTTCATAAATACACTCAGATAAATTAAAAGGCTTGACATTAAATGTCATTTCTAAAACACAAGGTGAAGAGCAATCTGAAACTGAAATCCAACAATTTGAAGATTCTCTATACCAGATACAATCTGAAGAAATAAATAAAATTAGATTTGCTAAACCAAAATTTCAAGCTAATATTTATGCACAGACTCCTCCTATGAGGGCTTATTATTAGAGGACAACATCTCAAGATATTNTCAGTCTTTAATGGGTGTTATGTAGTCCAGCTTAAGTACTGGTCCAGTTTATTTTAACTGTTTTCGAAATCTATCTGTATCTTTAACTGATAAAAATATTTTGGATATGTTAACATGTCATATAAAACCTTATGATNAGAATATTGATGGTATGTCCGAATATGTCATTCATCAAGTTTTACATAAAATTTTAATGTATGCTTCAATATGTAAAGTTAATCAAAATTCTGATCAGACTACTGCTAAATTTATCACCATTGACTTTACAGGCCAACTAAGAGGATGGTGAGATAACTATTTAAGCCTAGTTCAACAAAATAAAATTTTAAATGCAATGAAGGTTACAATAGCAGAAAATGGAATCATAATTACTCAAGAAGATGTTGTTTATACCTTGGTTCAGACTATATTAAACATTTTGTTGGNCTTCATGGATTAAATGTCTCTTTTATGTTAGCATTACGAGATACTAGATGTCTTAATTTTGATCAGTCTTTAATGGGTGTTATGTAGTCCAGCTTAAGTACTGGTCCAGTTTATTTTAACTGTTTTCAAAATCTATCTGTATCTTTAACTGATAAAAATATTTTGGATATGTTAACATGTCATATAAAACCTTATGGTNCTGATAAAAGTAAAGAGCTTTTAATAAATTTAAGATGTCCCACCTTAACACATTTTTGGTGGTATAAAGATGTGTTTTTAGCTAAAGTTTTGTTAAGACCAAATGCTAATAATGAATTCTAGAAAGAAAAATTTATTTTAGGATTACCCAGTTTATTTGCTAAAAAAATAAGGATTCGCTTAAAGCAAAAACATGGAGGATTTAAAATCCCTTATGAGAATTATACTTATGGAGAACTAG
Organism: Ilex paraguariensis; assembly: GCA_963454935.2. Lineage (NCBI taxonomy): Eukaryota > Viridiplantae > Streptophyta > Magnoliopsida > Aquifoliales > Aquifoliaceae > Ilex > Ilex paraguariensis. Next base: position 595,619 of record CAUOFW020002525.1, read on the forward strand.
TTTCTGAATGTATTTCGGAAGGATTAGTTATCTGTAATGATTTAAATCTTAAAGCTCAACTTAAGAGACAAAGATTAACGGGCAGAAAAGAACTTAAAAAATTTTGTAATCAATTTGCTTATACTCTTGATATACCAAAAGATAAATCTTCTAGCAACAAAAAGACTTATTTAAAGCCTTATAAAAAGGGTCAAAAATTCTATAAAAAGAATTATGAGATAACTAACAAACCCACTAAAAGAGTCAAAAAAAGGACAAGAAGTCTTATATTAAATGTTTTAAGTGTGGAAAAGAGGGTCACATTGCCTCTAAATATTTTACTAAACAACAGATAAATGAATTAATTAATGATGAATACCTTAAAGAAAAAATCTTTAAAATTGTTTTAAACTTCGAAAGTGAGTTAGATGATAATTCTGATAATTTTTCTGAAGACTATACTATTAATGAAATTAGTAATTCTTCTTCAGAAACAGAATCTTTAAAACAAGATAAAGCTTGTTCTTCACATTGTAAAGCTGAAAATAATTATTATAAAACTATTATAGCTATGAATGGATTAAGTATAAATACTTTGACTAAGTCACAAAATTTTATTCTAGACATTATCAATAAAATTTAGGATCTATAATCCAAAAGAAAAGCTATTGAACAATTTTTAGAGATAAATCCAGAAGCGAATAGACCCAATCTAGAAGAGAAGAGACCCAATCTATCTCAATCATACTCATTAAAAGAAGTCCTTAATAGAAATGAAAAGGACATGAGTGATAGTCCACTCCATATAAAAGATGCTTGGCCTACTACGGTTCAAAATATAAAGAAAGAAATCAATAAAGTCAAAGAAGACATAAAAGTCTTAAAGTCTAGATTATTAGTTTTAGAAAAAATTTCATCTAGAGAAAGTGACATACAAGATGATATAACATCACCATCTCTATCTAACTTTGATGATAAACCATCAGCAAAGGACAATATAAATATTCTAAAAAAAATAACTTATCAAAAATGGTATGTTAAAATTATTTTAGTTATAAATTCTGAGTTTACTATCAAAACTATTGTTCTAATTGACAGTGGAGCAGATATGAACTGCATAAAGGCAGGATTAATTTCAACTAAATATTTTTAAAAAACTACTCAGTCAGTCAGTGTTGCTGATGGGTTAAAATTAAATATAAATTTTAAACTCTCTAATATTTTTATATGTAATCAAGGAATTTGTATACCTACCATTTTTATGCTTATTGATAATTTAAATCAATTGGTGATTTTAGGAACACCATTTTTATTCTTAATCGAACCTACAGAAAGAATCAATTCTAAAGGTATTTTGACTACTATAAATTGTCAACATATATTATTTGAGTTTATAACTCCACCTCAAATAAAAGTGATAAATCAAATAAAAAAAAATCTGATTTATAAAGAAAATATATTAAAATTTTCATACTATTCTAACATATTTAAAAGTGATGTTTATTTTGCAGGACAAGACCAAGAAGTTATAAAAATGAGTCTTAATCCAGATTCATTCTCTTTGGATCTTATTGCCAAATCATCAGAACTTCTTGACTGTTTTTGTGATTATACAGGAGAAGATGTTTATAGCTTTTCCTCCACATGGAGTACAAATAATTGCAAAGTTTCACTTTGGTGTTTCTATTGCAATGCTATGGAAGATCAATTAATTAATTATATACCTATCTTTTTATTAAGAATTGCAAGACGTCAAAAAGAATCTTTAAAAACAGGTTTAAAGTTCTATCTTATTCTTGAAATTAATGACTGACACTATGATTAGCATTATAAACAATGGCTGGAGACTATAGTCCTAGAAGAATTTTGCCAAGAAATGATAAATAATTTGATGGTATAATAGTTCGAACCAAGTTTTTGCATACAAAGATGCATATTTTCCTAATGACTATAAATATACTTTTTATGCATATAGAAGTGCATATTATTTTAATCCATATAAGGATTCTCATTATTTTAATGCATATAAAAATACTTATTATCCTCCACTCTCTTTAGAGACATCATCACATAAAGGTGATATGAATGATAACCCGTCACAACAACTTAAAATTGTCACACTTTTGTCAAATAAAGTTGACAATAACGAAAAACTGTCTGAAGATAAATTTCCTTCTATACCTAAATCTTTGACTTTGCCTCCATATATGGAGCTTCATAATTTTATTCAAAGAATATATCTTTATGTTAATAATCTCAGACAAATCAGGGACATTATTGATTCTAGACAAATCATAAAATATTTGGCCAAATGTTAGGAAAATTATCCGCTTGAATTTAAGAATAAAATTGTAGCGAAATGTCTTAAAGACATAGATAAAGGAGAAGATAAATCTTCAACATATAAAACTTCATCTTCTACATCAATGGTTCCCTCTACTAGTATAAACACTAGAACTAATTTAAATCCTGTTGAAGTTCTTAAAGAACTAATTAAAAACGAAAAATCCCACTTAAATCTTGTGCAGCTTAAAGCCGCAGTTATGGAGGAATTCGGTTTTCAGATCATGTCTACTTTTGGCATGAGCAAAATTGAAAAAGTTGAATCTCGTCAACACTCCTACAGTTGCCATAAAAGGCAAAGGAAAAGATAAAATTGAGGAAGAAAATAGGAAATCTCCCACTTCTATTAATTCTGATGACGATTTTATGGATTCCCAGGAATATACCCCTCTTAAAGGTGACATTGAAATTAATAAAGATTTGCTAAATGTTGATATGGAGATAAATCTCCATGATGACAGAAATAATGTACTATCTACTTTTTTTTTAAAAAAATGATCAGATAAAACTGATTTCTCGGATAAAACCGACCCGGAAGAAGTGACGCACATCCTAACGTCATTACAATAACGTGACGTATGCCCTTACGTCACTACGAAGAAGTGACGTATACCCTTACGTCACTATAAAGACTATGAATAATGTACAGTAAAAAGTGTACAATAATTATGACGCATGCAATGACGTCATTATAAATTATTATAGTTAGGAACAGTATAAAGTTGAGAATAATATTTTTTATTTTTGAAATCTGGATTTCATGTCCGGCTCTATAAATAAGGGTGCAGGCCCGAATTGTGGAGCACCGCCCCCAAACCATCCCCTCTCTTTCCTACACCCACTTCTCTACCTATTCCCTTGACCATCTCCTTCCTTCTCTCCTTCTTCTTCCTTCTCCTAGTCTACTACTGTAAGTAGACTCTACTCTGTAAATACACTTTTGAATTAATAAAAATTCTTTATNGCAGCTTAAAGCCGCAGTTATGGAGGAATTCGATTTTCAGATCATGTCTACTTTTGGCATGAGCAAAATTGAAAAAGTTGAATCTCGTCAACACTCCTACAGTTGCCATAAAAGGCAAAGGAAAAGATAAAATTGAGGAAGAAAATAGGAAATCTCCCACTTCTATTAATTCTGATGACGATTTTATGGATTCCCAGGAATATACCCCTCTTAAAGGTGACATTGAAATTAATAAAGATTTGCTAAATGTTGATATGGAGATAAATCTCCATGATGACAGAAATAATGTATTATCTACTTTTTTTTTAAAAAAATGATCAGATAAAACTGATTTCTCGGATAAAACCGACCCGGAAGAAGTGACGCACATCCTAACGTCATTACAATAACGTGACGTATGCCCTTACGTCACTACGAAGAAGTGACGTATACCCTTACGTCACTATAAAGACTATGAATAATGTACAGTAAAAAGTGTACAATAATTATGACGCATGCAATGACGTCATTATAAATTATTATAGTTAGGAACAGTATAAAGTTGAGAATAATATTTTTTATTTTTGAAATCTGGATTTCATGTCCGGCTCTATAAATAAGGGTGCAGGCCCGAATTGTGGAGCACCGCCCCCAAACCATCCCCTCTCTCTCCTACACCCACTTCTCTACTTACTCCCTTGACCATCTCCTTCCTTCTCTCNTTGAAAAAGTTGAATCTCGTCAACACTCCTACAGTTGCCATAAAAGGCAAAGGAAAAGATAAAATTGAGGAAGAAAATAGGAAATCTCCCACTTCTATTAATTCTGATGACGATTTTATGGATTCCCAGGAATATACCCCTCTTAAAGGTGACATTGAAATTAATAAAGATTTGCTAAATGTTGATATGGAGATAAATCTCCATGATGACAGAAATAATGTACTATCTACTTTTTTTTTAAAAAAATGATCAGATAAAACTGATTTCTCGGATAAAACCNTGTACGATGTTCTACATGCTTATATTTTTTTTAATATTTTTTTTTAAATTTTGTCAATAGTAAATCACTTATCATCAATTCAAGTAGTATTCACTGTTTATAAATCAATTCTTATTACTATAAGTGGGTGATCTATTAACGTTTCCTTCAACTAATTCAAGTGATTTAGCTAATAAGAAATTTATCTTGTTGANCAATTCTTATTACTATAAGTGGGTGATCTATTAACGTTTCCTTCAACTAATTCAAGCGATTTAGCTAATAGGAAATTTATCTTGTTGAAATATTTGATTATATACAATCTTGTGAATATTACAAACAATTGAGAGTCTTCTATATACTTACATTTTAAGTATCTATTTATCCCTGAATGCACAAGAAAAGGTAGAAATAGCGGAAAAAAAGGATATTAGAGATGATCTCACTAGGGTATTGAAAAAATATGCGCAACTGGGCATTGGTATTTATTGGGCTTTTTGGCTATTGTTTGAACCCAGCTGACCAATCCAATTGTTGAGAATGAGTCAGTTAATGGGCCAAAAACTAACTGGGCCTACAATTGTTACACATTCCACAGCATTGTGGGAGCCCCATTCTAAAAACTTTCAGCTCGTCTATTCAAACAAACTTATGATTAGGGGTGTTCACTTTACCCTACGGATAAAAAATATGGTCTTTTATCTTCTTATCTGATATTTTACAGAAGAAATTTTTCTTCGTCTAACNACAATTGTTACACATTCCACAGCATTGTGGGAGCCCCATTCTAAAAACTTTCAGCTAGTCTATTCAAACAAACTTATGATTAGGGGTGTTCACTTTACCCTACGGATAAAAAATATGGTCTTTTATCTTCTTATCCGATATTTTACAGAAGAAATTTTTCTTCGTCTACCNTATTGGATTTGGGTGATAAACGGATGGATTTGCTAGGTTCTATTTAATAAAAGGGTCGTATTCAGATGAGATATATGTAATTTGTTTATTACCTGTTTAAATAAAATTCATATAACAATAAGTTAATAATTATTCAAAAAAATTAGCCAAAATAATATATGTAAGTATCAATAAAATTAGTTTTTACAAAAGTTTAATAATATATTTTTTTTAAAAAATTATTAAACAGATTAAATGAATTGTATCGTGTAACTCGCCTAATAAACAAAACGTGTTTAATNCGAATCAATATAGAGTTAAGCGAGTTTAGGTGAGGTCTTATTGGATTTGGGTGATAAACGGATGGATTTGCTAGGTTCTATTTAATAAAAGGGTCGTATTCAGATGAGATATATGTAATTTGTTTATTACCTGTTTAAATAAAATTCATATAACAATAAGTTAATAATTATTCAAAAAAATTAGCCAAAATAATATATGTAAGTATCAATAAAATTAGTTTTTACAAAAGTTTAATAATATATTTTTTTAAAAAAATTATTAAACAGATTAAATGAATTGTATCGTGTAACTCGCCTAATAAACAAAACGTGTTTAATATAAAGGGTTCCTCTTGTTTACTTAAACGAGTCGTGTATTGGTTTATTAATTTTTTACACAAATTTGATTAGTCCAAACTTATAATTGTTTAACTCGACACGATTAATACCACTAACCTAACGTGGTTTGCACGAGGGGCAGATGGGCCTTTGATAGGTCAATGAGACCAAATAGGACTTAGTCCACTTCAACAGAGGCTGTTCAAGCATGTCTATCAGGCTAATCTGGCTAGGCTTTTGGAGGGTGTTAAGTTAGCCCATGAATGTAGTGTTCACTGTATCCAAAATGACTCTCTCTCTCTCTCTCTCTCTCACAGTTATGTACAGGCAGCCAGCAATGGTTGCAATGCTCTGCCTGCTAGAGGTTTGCCCAGCTAATGCATTTAATTTGGCCACAAGCTACCTCATTGAAATCACACTAAGTTGTTGCAACTGTGGTACGATCGTTACTCAAAACATTTCAAAATATTTAAGCATCTTGGTTCCATTTGTCTCTGCTATGTGAGCCACATTTACCCTTTTTTGTGTAATAAAAATATTGAAAACGAAGCCTCTTACCATGCTCCTATGGCTAAAGTGGGCCCACGTTAATGCACCAGAAAAAGTAAAAGTTATTTTGGGGTTGTCGTATGAGCATTTAATTATGAACTATCATGTACGATGTTCTACATGCTTATATTTTTTTTAATATTTTTTTTTAAATTTTGTCAATAGTAAATCACTTATCATCAATTCAAGTAGTATTCACTGTTTATAAATCAATTCTTATTACTATAAGTGGGTGATCTATTAACGTTTCCTTCAACTAATTCAAGCGATTTAGCTAATAGGAAATTTATCTTGTTGAAATATTTGATTATATACAATCTTGTGAATATTACAAACAATTGAGAGTCTTCTATATACTTACATTTTAAGTATCTATTTATCCCTGAATGCACAAGAAAAGGTAGAAATAGCGGAAAAAAAGGATATTAGAGATGATCTCACTAGGGTATTGAAAAAATATGCGCAACTGGGCATTGGTATTTATTGGGCTTTTTGGCTATTGTTTGAACCCAGCTGACCAATCCAATTGTTGAGAATGAGTCAGTTAATGGGCCAAAAACTAACTGGGCCTACAATTGTTACACATTCCACAGCATTGTGGGAGCCCCATTCTAAAAACTTTCAGCTAGTCTATTCAAACAAACTTATGATTAGGGGTGTTCACTTTACCCTACGGATAAAAAATATGGTCTTTTATCTTCTTATCCGATATTTTACAGAAGAAATTTTTCTTCGTCTACCCTACCCGATCAAGTGTAGTATTCCTACCCAAATTCTGTCTAAATTAATCGAGTAGAAAATTGAGTGAACATGTTTTGTAGTTATTAATTTTTGAATCATTTAAACAATTCAATTAAGTAACATATACCAATTTAACAACACAATAAACCAATAACATTCAAAAATAAAATAATTATAATAACAATTTAGAAATCATATATTATAATTTAGATTCTTAGAAAATTAAATACAAAATCTTAGAAATCATGTACAATAAAATTTCAGAAAAATTAGAAATTACATATTATACACTTAAGGCGAGAGTGGTGAGAGGTGAGATGAAGAGGCGTTATGGACTTAGGGTTATATATATATATATATATATATATATATATATATAGGGAAATATAAGAATACGAAAATTTGATGGGTATTCCGTATTCTTACCTGATTTAATTGGATGACTAAAAACTCTTCTATATTTCTATCTGAGTTCTTACTCGCTGTATCAACAATTCACTGGTTTGAATTGCCCTTATCTATATGCAATTTTCTCTTTGTCTCTTCTCTAATAAATAATTGAAATTTGAACTTATGACTCCGATTTTATGGATGGCCATATAGAATTTAAGGATTATTTTTAGAAGCCAAATGTTGTAAGGTTGATTATTAAGTTATAAAACCTAATTTTTAAGACTTTTTTTTGACAATCTAAATTCTGTTTGGACTCGAGTTCAAATATTCCTAAGTGTATGTCAAATCAGACTTAAGCAACAATTTAAACTTGATGAGAAAGTCTACTTAACAGTCAAGCTCAAGTTTAATGCAGTCACAATCGAAGCAAAGCGTCATCATAGTAATTCTTAATAAGCTCGACTCGATGAACACCTTTCTAAAACACTCAACTATATAGATGAAAGGGTGGCTAAGTATAATGACAAAGGTGAACCTAGTATGGCATATTCTTAATTACATCAGCACCAAACATGGGTAGGAGAAAAACATAGACAAAAAGACAAAGGATAATAAAATCAGCAAAGATCCTAGACAATCAGTATTACAAAAGAAGTTTATTTAATGCAATTTGCTAAATTCTTTTTGGGTAAATATCATTTTTATGCCAGATTGCTCTCAATTCTTATTAACTAATAAAAAAATGTGAGCAGTCTACCGGAGTTGATCAAGTAGACTGTGAGCAGTATGGTCATTGTTTTTAAAAACAATAAAAAAATGTAAAATAATAAAAATAATTTTTTTTACTTGTATTAAAATTTAAAAGATAGAAAATAAAGGTATAATACCTAAAAATAGCAAGGCATAATGTATTTGTGCCATTGCCATTGTCATCCTCTATGGTATGGGTCATAAATCGGACGAAAGGGATAGATGAATGTGAGTTTAAAACGTGGGCAATGCTTAATTATGGACAATAATATTATACAAATATGGCAGTAAATAACTTGATATATTTTACCATATATTCTTCACTACCGATTCTATTTCTTTTTGCATAAACTATTTCCCTTTATTAATCGAGTCAATGAGAAGTATGGAGTCTGATTCAATTATACTCCTCCTCCAGTACCAGTCTACAAGCTCTTCTCACAGCAAATTGCTTCTCTAATTAAAGCTGAAATTGCAGTCATGATTCCTGCTTCTCCCTTCAAAACAGACTCTTGAATGGTCCCGTATCACTCAATTGGAGCTCTTTTGGAAGCGTACAAATCACAAAACCTTTTTTGGTGTATACAAAGAAAGTAGTCAATTGGAACTTATTACCACATGCAGCTGTTTCTACTTTATAAATACGACTTAAAACATAAACCCACGCCCTTCCAAGGAACGTGTACTACTCCACTTTTACACAAAACACATGAATTTTGAAGTTTGACTATATATATATATATATATAACGATCAAGAGCTCATTAGAATGATGAAGGTAGATTTATTATAATGTCTACGGGATTTGTGTCCATTCTTAAGTATGATTTATTATTGGGTAGTTGTATAATGCCTTCACTTTTTTTATAATTTATAATATCTATATAATAAAGTATAAGATAATTTCAATTTTAAAAATAAATAAATAATTTTTATATTTTGCAATCGAGATCATTTTAAAATTAATTTGATGACTAATATTAACCCCTCAAATTGAATAGGCCCCTTAAGGATCTGTTTTTGGTAATTTTTTAAAAGTATTTTTAGAACTTATAACTTCTTACCAGCATTTTAAAAAAAAAAATAGTGTTTAAAATCACCCCACTACCACCACTACTCTTACCACCCCACCACCACCCTTAACTCTATTACTATCACTACCACCACCATCGTCACCTCCCCACAGCCAACTCCGCCATTGCCACCATCACCATCACCACCACCGTTACTGCCATTACCCCCCATCACCGCTCCACCACCACCACCACTACCCCCCCCCCCCTCCATTGCTCTACCATTACCCCCATTACCCCCACCACTGCTACTGTTGCAACCTCACCATCATCATTTTTGCCATAACCACCACCACCACCATTATCTATGTTATAACCACCACCCCACCATCATCATTGCCATCTCCACTGCCCAACTCCCACCCTAACCATCATCATCATTACTACCACCATTATCACCACCACCATAATAGATTACTACCATCATCTTCGCTCACCATCGATTGCTACCACTGTCGTTCATTGCCATCATCTATTACTATCATCATATTATTCTTATATTTATTACCACTATCGCTATCATCTTACCACCATCGTCGTCCACCGCCACCATCCATCATCGCCCACCATCACTACCCACAATCAACATTGTTGCTCATCACCATTCACTACCACAAATCCACCACCACCACCATTCGCTACCACCCACCATTACCATCACCGTTACCACCACCACCATGATCATCCCCGCCTACCACAACCATCATCATTTCTCATCACTATTATTGTTGCTCACCATTATTATTACCGTCCACCCCTATTACAATTGGTGCTTAATTTTTTTCTCTCTATATTTGTGATTTGATTTTGAATATTAATATAATGTTTATAATTGATAATTTTTTTTATTAATTCGTACCTTCAAATAAGGGTAATAACTAGTATATATATATTAGATTCATTAGTTATATTAATAAAAGCTCATTGAGACAAAATTCTTGAATAAAATTTTAGGAAACCATTTCATATATCTTTTTTACGTAACTATGTATTGATTTCAAATAGATATACATCACAAATATGAGTTACAAAAGACAACAAAAGATTGCCACTCAAAAGAAAGGATTAATCTGGTATGAATATTAATCCTTAGGGGTGGTCCAGTGATTAAGTCTGACTCAAGTTTGATATTTTTCACACCTCTTAATAGTCATTCGCCCTTATTTTTGAAGAAACATGTCCTTAAACGAATTCGAATTACGATGGCCGGTTTAAAACTCGAGGGATTTGTCGACACAAACTTAGACAACTTATAATAAAAAAAAATTAGTATGAATATTTTATGTTTGCAATACTTAGTATTTTGTCCAAAAAATAAAAATAAAAATAAAAAATCCAATAATGTATCGCATTGTTTTGTATCTCAAGTGGGAGTTATAATTATATTTTTAAAAGATTTATGACGAATAATTAGGCTGGAGAAAAATGAAAGAACTGAAGAGAGACTATTTCCTAAAACATTATAATAATAAAAAAAAGAAGTGGGTGTCATATATTTGTCTATACATGAGGAAATTGAATTGAAATTTCCAAAAAGAAGCCAATTCAATCAATGAAACTTTTGGTGGCCACCAACCATCATAATGTAGCCTACAATTATATAAATTATGTGCAAAATTGTACGCAATTGGACCCCACGACCCACTTCACTCCATCGGACCATAGGCCCAGAATTTCCGACCAAATAGGCCCATGTTGTTTGCTCATTTCCATCACGCGTCAAGGATTGCGCGTGAAATAAAAATGGAAAACATCGTTCCGAAAGTGGTAAAAGTAATTAAAACAGAATAACGTTTTCATTGCTGCCAGCACAGTCGTTTCTGTTTTGTTTTTCCTCGGTCTTCTTTTTCACTTTTTTCATGCTCTCGTGACAGTCCTTACAAACCCCCACCCCCTCATCTCTCTCTGTCTCTCTCCTGTTACTGGCTACCCCATAAACACCAGTCCTCTCCCTCCCTCTCTCTCTCTCTCTCTCTGTAAAACTCATGGCTTCACACCGGGGAATTACTTATCAGTCGGATCAGAATCGCCACCACAAACCACCAATAGAAGCCAACAAGTAAATCGAAACTCATTCTTTCAATTCTTCTGGCAAAAACCTATTTCAGTGGCAATGTTTTTGAATTCTGGGTGTGGAGCTGTTGTTCTTTTTTCATTTGTTTCATTTCTGTTGTTTTTGAGTCACCGAGTTGACTCGGAGCCAACTCAGGACAAGCAAGCCCTCCTTGCTTTCATTTCCAAAACCCCACACGAAAATCGCATCCAATGGAACGCTTCAGACTCAGCCTGCAGTTGGGTTGGCGTCGAATGCGATGCGAATCAGTCTTTTGTTTACTCTCTCCGGCTTCCCGGCGTTGGCCTTGTGGGTCAGATTCCGCCGAACACACTCGGCCAGTTGAGTCAGCTCCGAGTCCTCAGTCTCCGCGCGAACCGACTCACCGGCCAGATTCCTTCTGATTTCTCCAATCTTAAGCTCCTCCGTAGCCTCTACCTTCAGAACAATAATTTATCCGGCGAGTTCCCATCGAGTCTCTTCGAGTTAACTCGCTTAACCCGTCTAGATCTGTCCACCAACAACTTCACTGGTCCAATCCCTTTTTCCGTCAACAATCTAACACACCTAACCGGTCTTTTCTTGGAAAACAACGGGTTTTCCGGCAATCTTCCTAGCATTAACCCAGGCGGCCTTGTCGATTTCAATGTCTCGAACAATCATCTCAATGGCTCAATCCCTAGAACACTATCTAAATTCCCAGCTTCGGCATTCACCGGAAACATTGATATCTGCGGTGAACCACTACCCCCATGTAACCCATTTTTCCCCTCACCTTCTCCATCGCCGCCAGTTGAGCCACCGGAAAAGCCATTGCATAAGAAATCTAAAAAACTCCCCACAGCAGCTATCATTGCCATATCCATAGGTTCAGCATTACTTCTACTCCTCCTGTTACTCATTCTCATCCTCTGTTTGAGGAGGAAAAGGGGACAGTCTCCGAAAGCTGCTAAGCCGCCTACGACGGCGCGTGCGGCGGGGGAGGCGGGGACTTCTTCATCAAAAGACGATGTTACAGGTGGGTCTGCAGAAGGAGAGAGGAACAAGTTGGTGTTCTTCGATGGTGGGGTGTATAGTTTTGATTTGGAGGATTTGTTGAGGGCATCGGCGGAGGTGTTGGGTAAAGGGAGTGTTGGGACGTCGTACAAGGCGGTGTTGGAGGAGGGCACGACGGTCGTAGTGAAGAGGTTGAAAGATGTGGTTGTGACAAAGAAAGAGTTTGAGCAGCAAATGGAGGTTCTGGGGAAGATTAAGCATGAAAATGTGGTGCCTCTCAGAGCTTTCTACTACTCTAAGGATGAGAAGTTGTTGGTTTATGACTATATGCCTGCTGGGAGCTTATCTGCTCTCCTCCATGGTATCTTTCTCTCTCTCCCTCTCGTGTTTGTGCTGGTAAATTTTGCTACATTTTTGTGGCTGTTTTCAAAATTTTCTGATGTTTTAATGGCATGATTTTGATTTTCTCTCTCCCTATATGATTGTGGATATGAAATTTCTTGCTACATTTTAGGGTTTGTTTCTGATTTTTTGCCGGTGATGAAGCTCAAGCTGGTAACAGTTATGGAAAATTTTTTTTTTTTTTTTTTTTTTTTTTGTTTCCTTATTTTTTTAAATTCTATATAAAAGTTATATCTAAACTTGAGCTTGCATAGGGGTATTTTAGTCAATTCATTGATCTGTGAGCGTGTAAATTTTTTAGTCACTCTAGCATTATTCTATTTTTCTATTTACAGAATTTTAGGGTATATTTTTTCCTAAAAATTATGCAAATGTACCTACAGTTTCTTCTCCCTTTTTGTTGTAAAAAAAAATATTTAAGATTTCTGAAACTAACTTGGGAATAATTGAGGGTATTTTGGGAATTATAAATTGGTGCATTTCGGTTCCATACTTTCGTGGGACTATTAACTAAGAAGCGCGGAATCCGGATTTTCCTCGGCTTATGCAAACATCCTTTTTAGAGCGTAAAATGCGCACCCTGGCGCATTTATGAGGATTGACGATTGAGGAGGTCCTTTACTATTATTTTACTTTGTTAATTACATGCATGCCCCCCCTGAAAAAATAAAATAAAATACCTCAAACATCCCCAACAGACCACCATGATTCACTGCCGACATGCTTTTTTGCTTTTTTTAATGATGAAAAAAAAATGCTTTTTCAGTTCTAAGCTTNCTTCGTACTATAGATTTAAAGTATGTGATCGTGGTATAAAAATCACAATAAAACTAGTGAAATCTTATGAACTATTAAAAGGAAGAATATATTATGTTAGCAAGTGTAAGGATTGTGATTATTGGACTTGGTGCAATTCAATCACAATTTTGGGCATGCCAAGTGAGGGATGACTGATAAAGAAAAATGGCTGAAATATTTAGCATTCGTTATAAATATATATACAAGGATATCGTGGTCTTTTTATATTTTTCGTGAAGGACGTTATCTGTGCAAAGAAGTNTTCTCTCTCTCTCTCTCTCTCTCTAACTTTTTTTTTTAATTCAAGAAGTTTTTTCCCCGAGAGTGCCCTGGCAATGCAATCCTCCGTTTCCTTATTTAATCAGACCACTGTACCCATTTTTCAAAAATCATCACAGGATAATTCTGACCTATTATAGGAATTTTGTCATGTCTGAAGTATCTTCTGTATTTGCCCAATATGATCCCAACTAATGTACCTAATTTTCAAACCCATCTACTGTTAGTTTAGGGATTCAAACCTAACAGGGGTGTTGTTGTTTACAACGACGTCATTTCACAACAAATGGCATTATTTTATTAAATAGAATGATGTCGTTTTGAAACGGCGTCGTATTAGCAGGCGACGAATCTAGAAAAAGCGGCATTCACAATTGTTACAATTTGTGTCTTTTCTTGTTAATTTTTTATCCAGCATGTTGAGTTGTAATTTGGATTGTAACTTGCAACTCATTTTTTATTGGAGCACTGCAGTTTATGTGAAAATTGCACCAAAGAGTTTACAGTGCCGCAGTTGAAAAGGGAATTGCAAATAATATTTTTGTATGATTGATTGTATGACGTTTTATTGAAATAAACATACATATTGATTCCTCCGGTCACCGGAAATTTTTGTTCAATGATTTTGCAGGGAGCAGAGGCTCAGGGAGGACACCATTAGACTGGGACAACCGGATGAAAGTTGCATTAAGCACAGCCAGAGGCCTTGCACACCTTCACCTCTCAGGCAAAGTGGTCCATGGCAACATCAAGTCCTCCAACATCCTTCTCCGGCAGGACACACATGATGCCTGCGTGTCTGACTTTGGGCTCAACCCGCTCTTCAGTGGCTCCACATCGCCCAACCACCGCATTGCTGGCTACCGTGCACCTGAAGTCCTCGAAGCACGCAGGGTTACATTTAAGTCTGATGTCTACAGCTTTGGGGTGTTATTATTAGAATTATTGACTGGAAAAGCACCAAACCAGGCCTCATTGGGTGAGGAAGGCATTGATCTACCGAGGTGGGTCCAATCAGTGGTCCGGGAGGAATGGACCGCAGAGGTGTTTGATGTGGAGTTGATGAGGTACAATAATATTGAGGAAGAGATGGTACAATTGTTGCAAATTGCAATGGCATGTGTAGCCACTGTGCCTGATCAGAGGCCGGATATGCGAGAGGTGGTGAGGATGATTGAAGAGATGAATAGAGCGGAAACCGATGATGGTTTACGACAGTCGTCCGATGATCCGTCAAAGGGATCGGGTGGTCCCACTACTCCGGAAGCTAGGACCTCACCTCGTGGTGTCACACCTTAGTAGACACAACAACTCTTTCAAAACTCCCAAAATAAAGAAAAGAAAAAGAGTAGGATTTGGGTCTTTCCCAACATACTCTCCAATTTCTATCATTATTGGTGAGAGATCCTTTTATCGTCTCACCGGTCGACCTTGCCCCCTTCCGAAAAAGTGGGGGGGGGGGGGGCGCTCAAATTGGTGAATTAAACTGTGTTGTGCAGATGATTGGGGAGGGTGATTAGAAATCAAGGTGGTACATTATGTTGGTTTTTTTTCTCTTTTTTAAATTTTTTTGTTGTTGGAGGATTTAAAGAAATGTGCATTGATTTTTATAGGTGGGTTCGGGGTTTGAATTTAAATGGTGTCGTGGGGGGAGAGTTCCATGAACTGATTGGAATTGGACCATTGGATGGAGTTAGTTGTTTTTTCTAAATTTTTATCTGATTCTTTGGAATATTTTATTTGTCTGAATATGTCTATAGCATTTTTGGCTTTTTGTTGTATTATATTGTTTATTGTTATTCTGACTTTTCTGTAACTTTGTGTGGTTGGAGGTTGACAACTGTTAAAGTTGAAATTTTGCATCTTTTAAATTCCGAAGACTGGTTTTTCTTGCTGTTAGTCTTCTTCTGTCAGGCAGGGGTTGGAGGTGGTGTTATGAGAATCAATTTTTTGGTACTGTTTTTTCAAACCTTTTTTTTTTTTGGGTTGTTGGTATTGTTCTGTTCAAATTATTTTTTTAATCTGAAATACTTTTTTAATGTATTTTTTTTAACCCACTGTTGTTTGTATAACAGTAGGATGACAGTGGACCGGAAGAAAATAGATATTTGTCTAAATTCGTTCCGTTTGGATCGGAGATGGACTATATGTATTGAATAGTGGACGTATACAGGAATATCTATATAAACTCGTGTGAGAATAAAGGCGGGGATGAACTTACTCTTACCTCCGTTCCGTCCTCGCCCCGTTATATGTATAAATCATCTAGTATTTATGTGGAAGTCTAATGCATCAAGTATTTTGTTGTCTATAATTACTTTAAAATTTTGTGTCATCTTGTAAACTTGTTAATGTGCTTATGAGTATGTTTTTTGGTCTTGTTCTTTTCTTCTTGTTGTTTTGACTTTGAGAGTATTATTAACTGTGCAAGATTGTTGCATTATTTGTTTATCCTACTAATCTCAACTCTCGTGCAATCTTTGTTGGAGAATTGTCATGGCTGACCTTCTTCAGTATGCTATGGTTTTCTGTTATCATCTGAGGTAGTTTATATTTTTTCACCTGCATGCAGAGCTTTAGCTTTATATTGAGTAGTTGATTAAGTGAGAAAAACTAATTCTTATGATATTGCCTATGTTGAAAAAATTGCTAGTGTTAAAATATTTTCTTGTTATTTGTAATAGGCATTCTTTTTCTAATTTTGAGTTGGTGTGAAGTTAGTGTTAAGAGATAATTGAATTGATTGAGATGATTCTACCACCCCATTATGTTATTTGTGTTATGTTGTGTAATATTGAATTATATCAAATTTAAGTAGTATTTTGGACATTTGTTGTTTGTGTTATATTCGAATATGTTATGTTATATTATGTTGTGTTAGATTATGTTAGATTATTTAAATGTTAGATTTATTTAGAATTTTAAATTATGTTGGCTTGAACTCAGACTTAGGTTTAAGCTTAAGCTTGGGCTTATGCGGCTACGGGGGAACCGGGGACGGGGACGAAGATTATATATTTACCCGTGGACGGAGATGAAGATAAAAATTACACCCGTTAACGGGGTTGGATCGGAGATGGACAAAGATTTTTTAGGCGGGTACGGGGACGAAGACTATACACCCCCCGCTCCCGCTTCGGTCCATTAACATCCCTATATAAGAGTATTAACTCACGCTTTTATATTAAACGATATGGGGTTAATAATCGAGTTATTTGAGTTTGACTTATTTTGAATTTGTTCAAACTTGATTTGTTTTTAAAAAAAATTGAATTTGAATAATTTATAGGCTCGTTTAGAAAACGAGTTTGACAGACTTAGTTTGATTTTTTTTTTTTTTGAACATAAGTTTGAATGGTTGACTCAACTTGTTTATGTATAAATACTCAAACTCGGTTCGAATTTAACTCGTTTAAATTGAATAATTTTTTAAACTCGTTTAAAAAACGTACTCAACAAACTCGATTTAAGTTCGTTTGAACTCGTTCTATTAACCCTAAATATGGGTGGAAACCAGGATATATGCATATTTTAAATGTATTTTACTTAACATCGTATTGTAATTACAAGTGTTCAAGAAGACCAATAAGTCCAAGTCCCAACATTACCTTCAAAAGGATCTTAGTTTTTAAGGAGTGGAAAAGAACATATCAATTAACTCGAACCTCTCACCACACAACTTACTCCCTTGTGGTTTGGAGTAGTTGCACTTTATCCCGTAAATGTTTTTAGACTTTTTTGCTCCGGTCAACTGTCTTGTCAGAATAAAAAATCGTGGTCCTCACGCACTAAAATACGATTGGACATGAAATATGATATTTCCCTACAAAATATTGACGTTTAAAATACAACAATGCCCTTCGTACTATAGATTTAAAGTATGTGATCGTGGTATAAAAATCACAATAAAACTAGTGAAATCTTATGAACTATTAAAAGGAAGAATATATTATGTTAGCAAGTGTAAGGATTGTGATTATTGGACTTGGTGCAATTCAATCACAATTTTGGGCATGCCAAGTGAGGGATGACTGATAAAGAAAAATGGCTGAAATATTTAGCATTCGTTATAAATATATATACAAGGATATCGTGGTCTTTTTATATTTTTCGTGAAGGACGTTATCTGTGCAAAGAAGTCCAAAAGCATTAAAGGGTTAAAGTGCTTATTACAAAATCACAAAGGGGGGTAAAGTGCAACTGCTTCAAACCATAAGGGTGTAAAATAGAATTTTCCCTTTTTCTTTTTGACTTTTTTGGTTGGAATTAAAAACCATATGGTATGGCATAAATTTTGAATGTGCATAGTCATATACAATTATTTTTGTGTGAATTAAACAATAAAAACTATTTTTCTGAAAGTCAAACTTGAGAGCTCGTTGATTATAACTGTCACTGTAAATGGGTTTCTTGTATTATTTTGACTAAACTTTTCAATGGATCCAATTTTGAAGAGATGTTGATTAATTTACATAATTCATCTTAAATTTGAATATTTGACGAATATCAGTTTCACAGTCCCTATATAAACTTTTTTTGTGCAACGATCAATAATGTCCAAACCAGTTTATACGCACCTCAACCAATCTCTTCTTTGATTAATTCAAAAGTAGGTTATCCATGCTAGAATTAGGATATTTCATGAGGAATAAATTTATCATTGTCTAATCCCAAAGAATTATAAAGATTTAAACTTAAAACGTCTAATTTTACAGTTCGTTTTTATTAGTGCTTGAGCTACCTATTAAAGTTTTTTATTTAAATCTACCAATCGATTGAAAATCTAATTCAAATATTCAATTTATTTTGACCTAGTTTTAACTGATATAAATTGTAATAAATATGTTTCAGTTTTACCTTAAAATTTATCTTGTTCATATAAGCTGAATCAAATTTTAAAAAAATAAAATCTATAAAATAAAGTACAATATAATTTCAATCTCGAAAGATAAACAAAACGATTTTTATTTTTTACGGTTGAGATATCTTTAAATTTTATTTTAGAGTTAATCAGACGGCTAATATTAACACCCCAAATTTAATATAGAAAATAGACTCCTAAAGGTGTGTTTAGTGTAATTTTTTAAAAGTGTTTTTAGAATTTATAACTTCTCAAAAGTACTTTTTTAAAAAAAAAAAAAATAGTGTTTGTAACTGCCCCATTACCACCACTATTACTGTCGCCACCATCACACCAACATTGTCGCCACCCTACCATTACAACTACACCCCACCACCCACCATCACCATTACCACAACGCTCATTGCCTCCACCATTATCATTATTGATGTCGCCACCCTACCACTTTTTTCGCCACCGCGCCACCTCCACAACTACCCAACCACCAATTTATCACCATTGTCACTATCCCACCATCACCCCCTACCATCACCACCCTCACCTCCCTACCACCACCATCACCATTGCCACCATCACAAAACCGGTCGTGGTCATTCATCAGAACCATCATCGTCTCCCACCACCATCACTCGTTCCCTTTTGCGGTGCTTAACATTCTTTTTCTCTCATCTATTTTTATAATTTAATTTTTGGTGTGAGTATAAATATATTTACTGTTCATTATTTTTTTATTACTTCGTGCCTTCAGACATGAGAGATAACTAATGTTAATGTGTGTGAAGAGTAATTTATACATTTTAAAAGTAAAGTTATAATTGCTTGAAAAAAATTATGATAAATGATGAAATATTGTAATAAATCATAAATTAATTCAATAAGTTATAATTTGATCTTTAAAAATTATTTCTTCCGTGATCAATTTTTAATCATAATATTTTTTTTATCCATCATACATTTTTTATTCATAATTTATACTTCAAAAAAAATTATATATTTTTAATAAAACACGAAGACTGCATCTTACTCCCAACTCATAATGACCCACTCTGAAGCAAGTCCGTCTGATTCGTATGTAGGCTTGTGATGAAACTACCACGTGGCATGAACCCAGTACCCTGATGGGGCTGTGCAGAGTGGGATTGGGAAGAGAGAGAGAGAGAGAGAAGGAGCCAGGAGGGTTTGTCCTTTGAGGGGTCGGGGTGGGAAACAGGCTGGCCTAGGCCGGCTTTTGGCCGAGTCTTTTCATTTTCTCTGACAAAAATAGGGAACACAAAGACACAGTCTTTGACTCATTGGTATCTGTCAGCCGTTGATCCACGAAATAGTTGACCCCAATCCTCTCTCTCTCTCTCCCCCATCTCGAACTTGGCTTCTGGTGGCATCTTCTCTGAAGCTGCTCCTCTTGGCTCTTACAGTCTTACTCACTTTGAATTCAAACAAATCTAAAAAACTCAAATATTTTTATTTTTATATTTGTATAAGAATTTTTAATAATATTACTATTTAAACTTAATTTATAGATATAATTTATTAAACTAATTCATTATAATTAATGAATTAATAGTGAATTTATAAAAATATTGAGGTCTACTATCAATCTAATACTAAATCAATAAATTAAATCAAAATAATATAATTCTATTTTTTTTTAAGTTTAATGACAAATTTTAGATTAGATTTAAAATAAAAAATGGTCAGGTAAAGATCTCAAACATAAAAGACTTATATTCCGAACCGGTAAATATTGACGTTTAAATTCAATTGAATTAATAAATAAGGTCCGGTGCAAGTCAAATTAGTTTTAAACTCGATTCTAGTCCGAATTATATAGCTCTAGAGTTTTTTTTTTTTTTGGGAAATGAAAGGGGAGGAAAACTTGAATCCTTGACTTCAAAAAGACAAAATTTTACAAGTCAAGGAGTACCATTAAACCAAAGACCCATTAGTTACACAACTTGAGAATTAAACTANTACTAAATCAATAAATTAAATCAAAATAATATAATTCTATTTTTTTTTAAGTTTAAAGACAAATTTTAGATTAGATTTAAAATAAAAAATGGTCAGGTAAAGATCTCAAACATAAAAGACTTATATCCCGAACCGGTAAATATTGACGTTTAAATTCAATTGAATTACTAAATAAGGTTCGGTGCAAGTCAAATTAGTTTTAAACTCGATTCTAGTCCGAATTATATAGCTCTAGAGTTTTTTTTTTTTGGGAAACGAAAGGGGAGGAAAACTTGAATCCTTGACTTCAAGAAGACAAAATTTTATAAGTCAAGGAGTACCATTAAACCAAAGACCCATTAGTTATACAACTTGAGAATTAAACTCAAAAAAAAAAAATGACACTATTTAAACTTGAATTGAACATGAATTCAATCTGAATTTCCAATAAGGTGTACCCCTACGAGAGTCATGCAATTGAATGTGATTTTGGGGCAATCTTAAACGGACCTCATTTAGTAATATTATTAATCTTTATCATTCAATTGACAGTGAATCTCACTATTAATTAAGATTTATTATTAATTCAATAACTATGATTTACCAAGTCACCAGATGAATCATTTGAGTGAGAGTGCATGCACCAAATGGTTATTCTCAATTTCTCATGGTAAATGATTGAACACATTTATAATTGTTTAAGTCCGGACTAGTAGGATTTAGTTATATTTAACAATCCATAAAAAATGAGTCTAAAATCTCTCGAGGGGATAGCAGAGACAAACTATAAATTTAGACGTCTTGAGTTCAAATCTTAACAATTATTTGGACTAAACCATGAGAGATTTATCTCTCATGAATATCTTAGTCTCAGCGTGAATAGATACCTTTGATCGGACTAAAAAGGAGAGTAATTAAAGTACGCATAATTAAANTCCAATAAGGTGTACCCCTACGAGAGTCATGCAATTGAATGTGATTTTGGGGCAATCTTAAACGGACCTCATTTAGTAATATTATTAATCTTTATCATTCAATTGACAGTGAATCTCACTATTAATTAAGATTTATTATTAATTCAATAACTATGATTTACCAAGTCACCAGANAATCTTTATCATTCAATTGACAGTGAATCTCACTATTAATTAAGATTTATTATTAATTCAATAACTATGATTTACCATGTCACCATATGAATCATTTGAGTGAGAGTGCATGCACCAAATGGTTATTCTCAATTTCTCATGGTAAATGATTGAACACATTTATAATTGTTTAAGTCCTGACTAGTAGGATTTAGTTATATTTAACGATCCATAAAAAATGAGTCCAAAATCTCTCGAGGGGATAGCAGAGACAAACTATAAATTTAGACGTCTTGAGTTCAAATCTTAACAATCATTTGGGATAAACCATGAGAGATTTATCTCTCATGAATATTTTAGTCTCAGCGTGAATAGATACCTTTGATCGGACTAAAAAGGAGAGTAATTAAAGTACGCATAATTAAAACTAAAAACCTTTCACCATTAAAAAAGAAAAAAATTAGTCAAAAGTTTTGATACATGAAATAATAAATTGATTGAACCAAACACAATTAAATACAACAAAAACTCGATTACGAGTTGTATGCGGCACGAACCTAACCATTCATAATTATAAATAGGATATGTAAAAATTGAGTTAATTTAAGCACGACAAAATTTGTACATGAGACACATATGTAGTGGAGCCTAAAACAATGATTACTCTTGAACAACTTTCATCTTTGATAATGACGTAACTACCCCTCAAACAAAAAGCAAATTCCAATCTTCTTCGTGAGGCCAGGCCACCGAGGCAAGTGAGTTCTCTTGGACACATCAAATATTTTCTGGTTTGATGCACCGAAAGTGAACTCAAATTCATCACTTTTCGTAGGAGCGTCTCTGGCTTTGTTAAGAAATAAAAAATTCCTCTATGCATCTTTTCGAAAATAGAGAGTATTTTAATTAAAAATAATAATTTTTTAATTAATATAAAAAAAGTTTTTTTCAACAATTTTAATATGGATTTTTTATTATAATAATAAAAAAAAACAACTTATATAGTCAAATCATTTCTACTGTTATCCCATTAGCGGCTCTTTTTTTTGATATTAAGAAGTCGTTTGATTTGCGAGATTGAGTAAAATCTCTGTGTTGGATTAAGTAAAAGTGTAGGTCCGGACTTGTAATGAACTGTGTGTTGCATTAGTCAGCTTATGTTTGTTGACATTGATCTATGATTAGCCGTTTTATTCACCAGTCTCCTATCAGAATCTCGACAGTTCACACCCAACCGTCTTAGTCTTCCTTTGGAGTCCAATTATGTTATCGGTATATAATTTTTCGGTATCGTACTATCTATTTTTATGATTTAAAATTATTATTTTTAATGATTTAATTAATTATTTAAGTTATTACCTTCGTAGTCAACCACTATCCCTTCGTTTGCATCGGTGATAATTGTTGATTGTGACATGCAATGGACTCCATTTATTCTGGGTTTGAGACGTGTATATCTTGTTCCCTTCCGTTGGATTCAACCAACTAATTATTCGTAGCCGTTCATTATAATGACCATCTTTAGCCAATGCGGTCTTCAAGGAAAATTCAACCTGGTTCCTTTGGGTCTAATTCCATGACATTGGATTGGCATCACAACTTTAAAACTTCCATTATATATTCCTTGTCATGGTGGGACTATTGATAAATAAGCTTTACAGATATGGGAGTGTCTTTTCAGAAGATTAAAAAAAAAAGAATAAGAAAAAATGACTCAGGTCATTGAACATCCATGATGGACCATGGTTTAAAGATATAGAATCCACAAGAGATGCTGCCCTCCCTCCAATTTACTCAAGTTTCTCTAGAAAGTAAGACTATAATATTGAAGATTTATTTTTTCGTACCGTAATAAAGTCACACAAAAAATAATAGAATGAATGAGATTGTGTAGCATAGATTCTAAATATTAGGATCTATCTCGACTTTTTTAAGTCATAGCCTGGCTCCAAATGAATTATAACTAATCCCTATTAATTACTTAAAATTTTCAATACGATATTTTTTTTGTTATTGTAGTTTTACCTTTACGTACGTATATGGTAGATCATTCTTTGTGTATTTGTAGAAGAATCACTTGCATATAAACAGGTGAGTTTGAAAAAAAAAAAAAAAGAAAGTGTACTAGTTAAAATCCAAAATCCCAAATCCAATTGGGAAAATTGTATCATACTTTTTTTTTTTTTGACAGTAATTGTATCAGACTTGAGGCCCACTGTATGAGTGGATTTGTAAGCTGCTATGAGTGGATTTCAAGGCTATTGATATAAAAGAAAGAAATATGGGAACCCACAACAATGTGATCGTAGTAGTAGCTGGAGCATTAACCATGTTGGAAAAAGAAAATTCTAAAAGATGACTGAGGACAGGGAAAAAGCTAAGGATGTTACTAGCTGCCTGGGACAGTGAGGAGGCAACCTACTGCATTGACAACTAAGGACTAATCATTTGTGGTCCATGAAATAAATGAATGCGTGTAGTTGGGTTGGGTTGGGGGGGCTTTATTTAGCTATCTTTTATTATGGTCTATGTCTATTAATTTTGGATACCTATTTTTCTCCCTCATCCAATAAAAATGTGTAAAAACATTAGTTTATATTAATTTCACCAACCAATTGTTTTAAACAAATCAAACTATGATCTGTGACTGAAAATTATTTTTTAAGTATAATACTGCAAAATCATAACCTTATCACTTTGATTATATCTGAGTGTGTGTAAAGGGGCCAGTTGGAAAGATGGGGCATCCAACAGTGGATGCTCTAGATAATATTTGGCACTTTATTCTTATTTTTCTCATTGTCTTCATGTACCCTATGTTAACCCTAAGTTGTGCCTAAATTATTTCCTAAATACATTTCACTTTCCATAATATGGACATCACTGTATGAGAGTTTCAAGAATGTTGTTAATCTTAGTCCAAGGGTAGGAGATGTGGGATCACAGATGTATGAAATATTAGTCGAGTATTTTAAGAGATCGGGATATTTTCAATTTAAGAGGGTTAATGGTACATTAAACTATCTATAAATGAATAGTTGATAAAAGCTTAGAAGGTGAAAGGGTGTTCACCAAGCATCTTTTTCTTGGTGCTCATCTCTTCTTTTTGGTGCTCATCCACCACAAAGAAAAGAGCAAGTGCAATCATATCAGAAGAAAGCTGACATAACAAAATGCGTGGCTACTCCTTTAGTAGAGCTCAAGACAAGTACATTTCTTTCCTTCAAAGTTCATTAAGTCCAAAAATATAATTCTTAAATGGTAATAAAGACGAATATTAAATTCAAACATCTTAAATTAAAATCTTAATAATTCTTTGAAATTAAAGTATGATAGATTTATTTTTCATGAATATCTTAATTTCGGCGTGAATGACATATTTTTTACTAGACCTGGAAGAAGATTAGTCGAGGTACATGTAAACTGGTCTAGACTCTTTTAACCGTTAAACCATAAAAAAAAAGAAGTAAAAAATGACAAAAAAAAAAAAAAAAGTCTCAGCACATGAATTTTTTGTTACTGCAGAGTTTGAAAAAAGTTAAACCACATGCGAAAATGACTTGATTAATAGATTACACCTAATTTTTAAGAAAGTTTCAGTTTGATAACTATGTTTACCATTGAATTTATGAATCTGTTTGGTGTTAGTTGGATCAATGAAGACAACAAAAACCTTTTTTTACAAAGACACATCATCCAACCCTTATGAGTAATCCTACTCCAATCCAATGACCATTATGAAATGTCAACAACCATATAAAGAAGATCTAACAGTCAAACAAGATGCACCCACCCTTAGAATTTCTGTTTGTGTAGCACCATACACAACATGGGTTCGCAATAGTACCCAAAAGTTCAAAGTATCATCTTTATTATACTAATTTGACTTACGAGTATCCTCAAACTATACATGGTCGCCCTCTAAACTTTCAAAAGAGGATTCGAACAGCCGCGCTCCTTAGTACGAAATTGAGTCTTTGTGTGTACAACATTTCTCCACCAAGACAATCATGATGTATATATGTTCGTCCCTTATATTAATTTCTTAGATCTGTCCCCCCGCATAATATGTCTTACCAAGTGGATTATTTGATTATGGTATGATGCTATAATGATTTATAATGAGGACTTCTCTTTGGACTGAAACTTCACAATCATTTTTTTGTGACTATCTAGTGCTGCAACAAAGTGCACTATCTAGTGCTGGTCAGAAAATGATGTTGAGGACTTTTCTCCACATGCAGCCCAATCTTTATGAGAAAAACCATACCATGTCAAAACTGATTGAAGAAGCTATAGAGGGTATACCAGAATCTCAATTTCAGCTCTCTTTTCTGGCCTTGTACCATTATCATATATATAAAAAGAGGCAACTGTAGATGTAAGAAATAGCAGATAGTCGTTTTTGCACATTATAAACTATAGTTAGGTACATGAATGTTTTGAAAATAATGTTATGAATTAGCCCAGAATCCTTAGAAGTCGAATTTGAGATGTGATTAGTGATCAGTCATACAAGTGATACTTTGCAGTTTGCAGGTTCCATCTGAGAATCAGCCTCTCAAAAATGGAGGTAATATTACTTAAGTCTCTCAGACCCCCACTATATGCGACAGCCTTGTGCATTGTGTACATAATTATATTTTTGGTTCACCAAAATCGAACTTTTGATATATTTTAGTACGAGCATGTGTCAGAATAACTCGAGTGATCCAACTCTTTACAAAACATGTTATACAAAAAGTTCCCTCTGCCTTTTTGCCACCACAATAGAACTTATTCCCAGTGCTTTCTTGCAAAGTATTCCTAACCAGTAACAAAATGGACAAAACAAAACAAAAAGTTGAAGCATGATCTCTTCTTCTGAGCCTATTAGTAAAAGTAATCATGCCTGATGCACAATGTAATATTGAACAACAGGAATTGCAATTTGACTCATTGCTGGTTTGATATTGTAAAACAAATAAAATAACATCTGGAACTGCTCAGGCTAATATTTCCCTACTTCCGGCAATCCAAGTGGAACTTGACATAGTGATTCACCTCAGTTACCTTCACATGGTTCTTTCATCATGATTAGACTTGTCTCAATCAGTAACATCCATCTTATTATTTTCCCTGTTCCATCCAACCAGGTTCAAAGAGGGTTTCACATTTTCAAATCTGTTGACTTATCCTTCAGGCATTTGTTCACCTACTTTCTTTACGCAGCCAAAGCTTGTTGGTGTTTCATGATGTCCTCGAACTGTTTTTACCTCAACCTTAAATCACTGTTCCCAATCGACCATCTCTGGCAACTTTCCAGTTCTCTTCAACTTAAATCTACTAATGGAACATTGTTGTGAATTGAACAAAATTTCTGAATTCATCACCTTGGAACATATTCAATTGATCTCATTTGCATGACCAATAAAGCCAAAGTTGAATAAATTTCCTCAATTTGTGAGTGTGATCGGTCGTCAGCAACAAACACATGAAATTCTGTTCCAATTTGAATCCAACTTTGTCCAGGACTCTTCCAGAGTCCCTTTCCTTTCATTGCATCCCTCAATTGTGAAGCTTTATCCCACCTGCCTGCAGCTGCATGTGCATTTGAAAGAGCTACATAGTTTGCTGAATTATCTGGCTCCATTTTTATTAAATATCTAGCTAGATATTCTGCAAGTTCAACTTCATTATGTTCTCTATAAGCAGCAAGGAGCGATCCTAATAAATTTGCATCAGGCTCAAAAGGCATAGTTAAAATAAGCCAAATTGCTTCATGCAAATTACCACACCGAGAAAGAAGACTAACCATGGAACCATAATGTTGCAGACTTGGCTTCACATTGTATACAGAGACCATATCACCAAAGATGTCTAATCCTTCATTCACCAACCCAGTATGGTTGCATGATGACAAGACATTTGTGAAGGTTATGCTATCTGGTTTGATACCTTCGTTCTCTAGATGTTTAAACAGTGCAAGAGCTTCATCAGTGCAGCCATGCAATGCATAAGCAGAGATCATTGTATTGTACAATGGCAATTCCTTGGTTACAGTTGCATCAAACACCATTTTGGCTTGATGCATATTGCCGCATTTAGCATACATATCCAATAAAGAAGTTGCAACTGAAATGGACAAAGGAAGTTCTTGCCTCACAATATAGCCATGAATGATTCTTCCACACTGCAATGATGCAATACTTGTACAAGCTGAGAGAGCACCCACAATGCTTACAATGTTGGGTCGGATCCCTGCATTTAGCATTTGCTGAAATAGCATGATTGCCTCACTGCCAAATCCATTTTGAGCCAGACCAGTGACAAGAGTAGTATAAGTGATTAGGTTAGGCTCGACACCAAGGTATTGCATTTGTGAGAGCATATCTATGGCTTCATCGACCTGGCCATTTCTCAAAAATCCTAGAATCACAGAATTCCATGATATCACATTTGGCGGCACGCCCTCTAACTGCATCTGATAGAACAATTTCAAAGTCTCACCACTCAGACCCAATTCTGCGTAAGATCCCAAAAGTGTATTCCACAACACAAGATCTTTATGCATTGTGGAGTCAAAAACTAGTCTAGCATCAGCAATTCTTCCGCAGTTGGCATACATATCCACTATGGTACTCGCAACAACTACATCAGTTTCAAGATTGTTTCTGATACAATAACAGTGTCCCTTTTTGCCAAGTTGTATATCACTTGTATCAGCTGAAGCAGATACTATCGACGCAAGAGTAACGGAATCAAACCTAAAGCCTTCTAATCTCATAAGACGGCACAAATTGAGTGCATTCTCAATCTGACCATGTTGCATATAACAGGATATTAATAAATTCCATGTCACCACATCTTTATCAACCATCCTACTAAAGACTAGCTCAGCATCCTGAACCAAACCAACCTTTGAATAAAAATTTATAATGGCACTACCCAAAATGTCATTTAAGTTTAACCCAATCACAATAGAAAGTGCATGACCTTGCTTACCGTCTTTAACAGCACGCAAATTGGCTGCAGCCGAAAGTAAACTCACCAGCGTGACATGACTCGGTTCGATTCCTTCCATTCTCATATGATAAAAGACAGTGATCGCGTCCTCATTCATCCCATTTTTCACATGACTAGCGATCATTGAATTCCAAGCAACCACATTTCTGTCAACCATATTATCAAACACCTCCCTAGCATCACGCAGGACTCCACATTTTCCATACATATCCACAAGACTACTTGCAACAAAATCACAATCTTCAAAACCCAATTTCACCACATACCCATGGACTCCTTTGCCAAAACCAAGGTACTGTAAAGAACCACAAGCTTTCAACACATTTGGCACAACAAAATTATCAGCCAAAACTCCATTTTCTATCATTTCACAGAAACCCAACAAAGCCTCTTCACAGAGATCCATTCTACTATACAGTCCAGTAATGGCAGCCCAAGAAAACGCATTCTGTGTCCTGAGTCTGCGAAACAAATGGATTGCCACATCGAAGACATCGCATTTTGCATAGAAAATCACCAGTTTTGTCTCAATATACTCATTTTTGGCAATGCATTCCCCATTTTTTATTATTTTTGCATGAAATTGCTGACCCAATAAGAGGTTTCGCTCGTATACACAGCCCTGAAGTAGTTCACCGTAGAATTGAGGTCCAATGGGGAGATTTTCGTACTCCATGTCAGAGAGATGGTCCACAGCTTCTTGAATTTGGCCATCTTTGCACAAAGAAGAAATGTGTTTGAAGTAAGAACTGAATAGTGTTTGGTGGCTTTTATCACTTTCTTGAAGTTTTATGAGATTGGTTTGGGTGAATTTTGAAGATCCTATGGGTTTAGGCTGAGGGACATGTAGCTTTGGTGTGGTGACAATGGGAAGGGAAGCCATGCATGGTAGAGAAGAGTACTAAGATATGGTGGTCATAATGGCCATACAATAATGATAAGGGTATTTTTGCCATAATGAAGATCCCACAGATAAATTAAGAGCTCTTTTCCAACCCTATGAATCAAAAGGGTGGCACTATGCCGGAAACTGGTCTTTCGTCCCATGATAGTCCTTATTCCGCTGTGAAAGTTTTACTTTTAAGGTCGGAGTTTAAGTTTTTTGAACCGACAAAAGACACCGTTAGTTGATAGGATGAATCTCATTTGTTTTGATAAATTATATCTAAATTTTTAGTGTAGATTCAAATTTCAATCGAAGCACAAGTTTTGATTTAACTAATGTATGAGTTGAAGGACATATTTATACACCCAATTTAACTCACAAGTTTAAGCAACATAAGTGTCCTTCTTCTCGTCGAAAAAAAGTCAAATATTTCCCCCATTACTCAAAAACAAAAAATATGCAGGCCAGCCCAGCCCAGTGAGTCTGGCTTTCTTTACAATTAGAAGATCATTAATAAATTGTAATTGGAAATAAGTCATCAAAAGTGAATGACCCCCAAATTTTCCTAAATTATGTAATAGTTTTGAATTTTTGATGGACCATATAGGTGGATGGAACGTCCTAGATAAGGCATTCAGGCCTAGTTGTGCCAAAAAGGCATCTCACGATCAAACTCATGAGTTACCGGACTGCCCATCGGGCCAGATTATAGGTTAGGGCCCACTGGAGTTCCAGGCAGGGCCATGAACAGTGGCAGTTAGCCCATGGTGTATATTATCATGCTGTGTACCGAACCTGAGACCTTAGCTTTTGGCCAGTCTTATTTCTTAAAAGAGTAACTTCTTTGTCGAAGTGATAGAGTGAAGCAATGTAGCTACTGCTTTGCCAGTAACCTGATCCTCCAAGACAAATATAATTCTTCATATCATGGGACCTTTTGGCATAGCAATTCTTGGGCTTCCATTTTATAGTAACAATTTTAGTGAATCATACAATCACAACCCAAGACCCTATTATGGCGGAAGTCTTGTGAACTAAATACGCCCTTTATATAATCACAACCTAAGAAATTGGAACTGGGATTGTGGTTAGTGTTCATCTGTTCACAAAGCGATCCATTGTGAAACCTCGTGCCATTGTTTTTTGTTGATACAATCACAAACCAGAGAGAGTAACTGGCTAAGTTATAAGAGATCAGAGGCAAGAGAGAGAACTCGCAGAATACTTGACCCAAACCAGTTCAAGATTGTGCTTTCAGCTTTTTCTGATGAGATCAATCCGAAAGCAGCCTTCCATACAAATTAGGCTTGAGGTTCAAATCCTCATGCACCTCCAGCTTCTTTGTCTGCCTCCATTCCTGATAGTCACAACTCTGCTGAATGTATACTATTACAGCTAATTCAAGTATCATTAGCGGCAATGGTAATGTTACCAAGCTAGGAGTAAAATTCCAAACCCATGTACTGAAATTCATTGTCCCCGTGATCACGACTGGGAACCGGATCTCTTGCATAGTCGTAAGCATGCAACAAGACTCTGACCATTGTGAAGCCAAGGTAGTAGAATTTGCTGAGAGGCTTGCCTTGGATGTGCCACAAGGCATTACCAATAATTTGTGGAAGCAAGAAAAAATCTTGAACTAGACCAGCATAATTCTCCAACTCTCCCCACCATTTCAGAAAATTCTTCATATAACCCCTTCCATACATATAGTTTCCTGACTGAAGCGGTGGAAAACCGTTGCGAATGCAGTGACAAATGGAAAATACAATGATATGAATGAACAAAGTGATTAAGAAAACTATTTTATCACTTGGCATTTGGGGTTTCAGTTTTTTATCATGATCAAGCTGTCTGCTACGAGATTCCCAGATTTTCTGCAAAAGCTTTGTCGTAAGCAGTAATGCAACCAGCAGAAGAATTTTGATAGAACAGTCGAGTACCTGAAACCGTTGAAACTTTCCAAAATCATATGTCTGAGAATTGTTGGGGGAGAGCTCCTTCCACCTGAACAGAACTTCATCACCAGTGATCAATGGAATGCCATAGCCAAGAGAATGGATGCCAACCATGACTAGAGACATATAAGCTGTGGAATGTCCCTCATTTTCAGAGTGTCTTGATTGGCTTAGGGTACAGAGAATTGCCACTGTGATCATCAAAACCCGAATCACCGTCTCAAAACTTTTCCTAAAAATTACATAATCCAACTTCTTCTGATAAGAAAGCAAAAAGGTATCAAGGCTGGTTGGGATACGATGGAGGGGATCTTCCTTACTCCTTTTGCTGTTGATGGAGAATTTGATCTTCGTATTCTGTAGCCACCGTGCATTTCTGGAAGGATACTGTACTCTGACTTCATCTAGAGAATCCATTCCTCCTTCAAGGTTTGTGCCATTAAGGATGGAGTTTTGAAAGGCTCGGACATCCCTGCAACCTATCATGTACATCTGTCCAACAACTGGGTCATATAACCCTTCAAAGAACAGTGAAAGATTGTGGAATTGCTCTCCGGTAATGCTGAGATGCCCTGAAATTTCAATTGGTTCAGCAATAGGATGGAATGGTTGATCATATTCTACTTTCTCTTGATGTGACCGTGGCCAGTAGCGCCCAAACAATGAACCCATGGAGAGTACTACAATGTCAACATAAACCTTGGGTGGTAGGGGGTTTTGAAGTGTCTTTGGAACAGCACAAGCCTTAAGACAGAGCACATCGGATAGGAAAGAGAAACCTGCTATGCCATCACTTTTTGATGATGGATACCAAAGAAATGACTTTCTCATAATAGTTCCTAATTTGGAGGGCTTGCTTCTCTCCTGAAAGTCCCTTGCTTGCATAATCTTTGAGTAGTTGTACGACCATTTTAAGTGCCTGTTAAACTGATACCTATCCAAAAGATTTTTGGACAGCGTCTCCTTTTCAAACATGAGATAAGCATGCATTTCCTGTTCATTGATGCTGGATATGGTCCCAAAAATCATAGTTTGCTGCTTAACCGAGAAATTCAGAGGGAAATATAGGCAAATTCGAGATTTGCATCTGTCTGAAGAGCACCAACAAGACCAAGACAACCAACCATGCAGAGCTGCCCATGAGAAGAATGCCATACTCCCTCGGCAGAAAGTGTGGTGCTGGAGAGACCTGTTCTCTCCTCTTCTCTTTGCCTATATTCTGATGACCTGATTACACGAAATACAGCTGATACCCGTGCAGTTTTAATCTCACTCTGATTATTTCCAGGCTCACACTGCAAGTTCTGAACCATTAGCCTGAAATTGTCTAGGTAGCCATCTGTGGCCTCAATCTTCCAACCAAGAGCAAAAGGGCCAAGCTTACTGTGATCATTGTTTGTGCCGATGTGTTTCCAATTGGACACAAATCTAAAAATTTCACTCCACAAGAATTCTCGAAGCTTTTCACAATATTCATCTCCTTTAAACATCTTGATCTCTTCATCAACGAAATTGTCGGGGTAAGGATATTGACTGCAGGCTTTTGACAGAAGTTCATCAGACCTAAACTGGTATCTAGAGTAGCACCCCAACTGAGAATATATGTGGACTCTATCAAAGTATGTGAGCTGCCACTTTTGCTTCAAACTTTTCATCTCTCCACTAATACCTCTAGTGGTCAAAGTAAAGGTTTTTGGGTACCGCAGAATGAGCATTATCTGATCATCTTGTTCAAGGGGAGACTGCTTCTTATAGTTATAGCTGTGTTGATTGTCATATTCCCATGAATCAACATGTTGACTTGTTATAGGTATTGTTGAACTCCCCAATAAACACATCAAGAGCTGTCCTTGATTATCCTTGGACTCTACATATATCCCTTCAAAGAGAATGCTCAGCCTTGACATCCCTTGTTCCATATGAAATCCTGGAGACCAGTCATAAGGCTTGTAGGAGAATGAGGTACGTCTAGTTATGCCAATCTCCAACTCTGCACTGACACTAACCGTGTTTTTTACCCGGCGAACTGGATCAACATCCATCACCCAGAAAGAGACTAATTTCATGGGAGCCCCATAGCCAAAATAATTGCTTGGCTGGTCACGATTGTCGAATGGCATCAATGGAGCCCCACCAGAGTCCTGAGCCCAATCTCCATTCAAGAAGAACAGCTCTTTCTTCATCTTTTCGCCTCTGTTATCATCAGGTACCAACTCAGAAGCAGATGACATGATGAAACCACAATGGTTTTCAATCTCGGCAAAGCGATTGTAAGTGAATGTTATTGAAGGATTATCAGGAGTTTCCAAAGTTTCAAATTGTGGGTATGAAGCAATGAAGCAAAAGATGAAAGCTGGCCACCAAGTTATCCACCGATAAAGCTTTAGAGATTGAATTTCCATCGCAGAAGTGGACCTCAATCCCCTGACAAAATCTTTGAAAATGAGCTTTTAGAGTGATGGATCAGCACCTATAAGGAAGAAAGCATTGACATTAAGGAAACAACAAAAAATCAACTGTGAGCTTCAATGATGTTCCTGTGAATTAAGTAACATGATATTTTTCAAGAAAAAACCACGGAGACTCGGATATGATTACTAAATCTGTAAACCTCAACCTCTGCTGACCTTAATGCTAACCTAAAGCAAATCTTCGGTTTCTTGAACAAAACTTCGATTGAAAGGGTGGGAAGAATTTGTTATCCTCTGGAACAGTTTTATAGTCCTACATCAATCACAGTTGCAAAAGCAAATAACATGTAAGCAAAATTGATAGACCTTAAACCACAAAAAGAAAAAGAAAAACAAAGAATTAACGGACCAAGTCTCATGTTTGACTTTAACATAGGAGAACATGCATGAATCCTAGATCTGTTTAGATGTCAAGATTAGAAAGATGGTTTTAAATTTAATATATTAGGATCACATGGATGTGAATCACTTGTTCAACACTGTCATTCTAGTGATTATGAGATCAACTTGAGTAAGTTCTTTTTACTATTCTCTTTATTCTCAAAGATCTACCACTATACATATTTGTATGTGCGGAACTACTGCTGTTAAACTAATGAAAGTATTGGTACCAGTGGCCCTTAAAATATCGTTTGTTATTAATAACTTGGATTCCTTTAGCCCTAATATTTTTTACCATTTAAATCATTCATGATGGAGTGGACACTACACACAGCAAAATTTGGAATCAATGGTCATCAAAGACTTGTATAATGAAAAAATATCTGATTATTTTCAACGAAACATCTGCGGCTCTGAATTCCAACCATAGTGAGTGCATGAGTTTGCCTTTCTCTTTATAATCTCTCTTTAGCTTTCTTAAAGAGTGATTAGAGCTTTCCATGGGATGGGCCAATTAGCGATGGCCCGAAGCCTGACCGTGGGAAAGTGCAATGGGCCAGCCTGGTCTGCTGCGTGGCCATTCCAGGCCATGAGATGGGTCTGGGCATGGCTATGACCCATGGGCCAGCCTGCAGTCCGCCAAAATACTTGGAAAAGGGTAAATTGTAAGGGGTACACTAAATTAGACTTATTTGATAAAAATTACACACTAAAAAAAGTAAGGTTATTAAGTACTTAATTTTGATACTTATTTGTATTCAGGTACATAATTTGAATTTATCTATTTTTATTGTGACATTTTTGTCCTCCATTAATTCATGTGTATTTAATGCACCACTTTTCTTTGGAAAGTGGTGCATTAAACATCTCCTAATTTTATGAGACAACTTTAATATATATATATATAAATACTTATGTATGTATATACTTGTTATTAAATCTCTTATCTAAATTTTGAATTATCTTTTAATGCACCTTGATTCATGCAATTTTTTTTTAGAAAGTGATTTTATTTTCAAATTAATTTAATATCCGAATAGTGTAATAGTGTAACAATAAAAGTATAACAGTGTAACACTAACAATATAACAAATACATATGAATTAAGGTGCATTAAATACGTATTTATATATATTAACAAACACATATGAATCAACGTGCATTAAAGATAAGAGATTTTGAATTAAATGACCCTAAAATGGGCATTTATGTATTTTTAACTCATATTTTGTTCTATGTACTTTTTGCCAAATAAGTCTAATTAGGTGTACCAATTTTTAAAAAAGCAATAATGAAAAGCATAACGATTCGTCCAGGCCTATGCCATGGTCCATCCTATAGCTCATACACGAGCTACAAGACAGGCGTTGGTTAAGTGCCAAAGCCACAGCCCGGAGTCCCGGACATTCCATGGGCAGGCCATGGCCCAAGGTCAGCCCGGCTGCGCCCGACCCTATGGACAGTCCAAAGTCTGACCACGGGAAAGTGCAATGAACCAGCCTGATCTGTAGCATGGCCATTCCCGGCCATAAGATAGGTCTGGGCATGGCTAAGATCCACGGGCCAACCTGTGGCCTGCCAAAAATACTTAAAAAAAGTTATATTGAATAGGCCTACGATTCGTTTAGG
Source organism: Ilex paraguariensis (assembly GCA_963454935.2). Classification (NCBI taxonomy): domain Eukaryota; kingdom Viridiplantae; phylum Streptophyta; class Magnoliopsida; order Aquifoliales; family Aquifoliaceae; genus Ilex; species Ilex paraguariensis. The sequence goes on from CAUOFW020002525.1 coordinate 631,644, forward strand.
CCCATGGGCAGGCCATGGCCCAAGGTCAGCCTGGCTTTGCCCGAACCCATGGACGGCCCCAAGGGAAATGGTTAGACGATATATAAAATTTCATAGAAGGAATTTCCAGGGACTATTCCGGACATGATGCAATTTTTGAAGATTAGGCAACCTGATGCTTTCTTTCCCTTTGTTGTTCTTGACTATTTATCTACAGAATTGCATTGTGTGCATACGTCACTGATACAATAAACAGAGAAGGCTAAGAATAAGGAGACTGTATACAAAATCTTTATAGTAAAGATAGCACACACATCATGTATTCGATCCCTGAAGCAAACACTAGATTGTCAGGGACACAATAAGACTTCATATAACAATCAGCTTAACTGCTTAATTCAACAAAGGCCCAGCAACAATTTGATATAAGCAATACCACATACAAAGAAAAGTAAAATTATCTGAAGATCCTTTTGAGGATGTTACGGCCACAATAAATTATTCCCACATATGCACCTAAAGGTCAGTGATCTTAAAATAAAAACATTCAATAACAGAAAGCAATAGAATCTCTGAGTCAGGTTTAAAGCGATTTTGAAAGGAACTTCTCATGCAATTTGGAATTGGAAGGCAGAAACTTAGATGTCCTGGACTTAGGTGACTGGCTAAGTCTCTGGTGGTTCTGATTCTGCTGAAAGTGGACTATAATTGCTAGTACAATTATAGTTAGTTCCCATAACTGCAACATTGGCGCACTTGGCAGTGAAACCCGAGTTAAGGTTCACAAATGTATCCAGGTAGGGGTCTGTCACTGGATCTCTTATGGAATCATACACATGTAAAAGAAGCCTTACCAAAGTGAATCCAATGTAGTAAGATTTCGTAAGGGGTTTAGTATGTGTCTGCCAAAGCAAGTTGCCGATGATTTGGGGAAGCAAAAAGAAATTCTGACTAACGTCTATACATTCTTTCAGTGTGTTCATCCAGATTCCCTCCATATGAATATCTCCAACTTTATGTTTATCCCTTTCAGGCTCAAAGAGTTTGCCCTGAACGAGAAGAAAACTAAAACATCCAAAGATGTAAATTGCCATGGTAATTAGGAGAACTGGCTTATCACAAGGGACAGGTGGAAATTTGGTAATCGAATGATTAATTGGTCTACTTCGAGATTCTGACACCTTCTGGAAAATTCTTGCAGTAAGTAGCAAGGCAGCCAACACAAGGAGTTTTCCGGAGTAATCAAGGACCTCCAATACTTCCTCATACCCATAAAGATTATGAATTGCGTTCCTGTATTCCTTCGGTGGGAAAAGAATTTTGGAATCACTGATCAGTGGAAGGCTATATCCAAGAGTTTGAAGAGTGAGCATTACAAGAGATATATAAGGAATGGCATCCATATCTTTCTTCGCGTAGAAGAGTTGACTCAAAATGAATGCAATTGCAACTAAGAGCATAACATTCCTGAGAATTTCTTCAAAAGCTCTCCGGAAGACTCCATTTTGTTCATACTTGTCATATGGAAGCATGAAGGTGCGCAGGTTTATTGCGGTAAAATGGAGGGGGTCATCTTCATTCCTTTGGCTGGTGATAGTGATTGTTGCAGTCGGATTCATTAGCCACCTCATAGTTTCAGCTGGGTACTCAATCTTCACCCTGATCAAACAATCCATGCCTCTCTCACTAGTAGTACTGCCAACTGTAACCTTCCTGCAACCAATTAAATACAAGCAGTGGGTCATATGGACCCTCCAGAAATAATGTTGATATGTTTTTATAGAATTTGTCCACCAAGCTCAGTTGTTTATCTTTGAACATTAGATGCAGTGAAACATTAAGGACCTCAAACCTAGTGATTTCAGGTTGCGCATTAATAGGATAACTATCCCTATGCAGCCATGGTTCATACCGTCCAAATAAAGGACCTAACGTGAGCACCTCAACTTGGACAAAAATCTCTGGTCTGTGGTCATCATATGGTGGATTGGGAACTGCATAGGCAGAAATACGGAGACCATAAGAGAGATGATCTAAGCAGGAAAATAAGTCTTCTCCATCTTGCAGAGCTGGATATGTCAGGAGCAATTGCTTGGCAGCAATCATTAGTTTAGATGGCTGGCTTCTCCTCTTGAAAGCACCAGCCAGGTCAGTCTTTGAGTAATTGTATGCTAGGTAAGACCTAGAATACCAGCCATAGTTATATAGATCTGAGGGATGCATTTTTAATCCAAAGATTATAGGAACACCTGCATCTGTTTCGTTTGTGTTGCTGGATATGCTTCCAATAATGATAGTCCTCTGGCTGCTGGAAAAGGAACGAGGAAAGTACAATGATATCTGAGAATGACATTCTTCCAATCCCGAATTAACAACTCCAAGACACCCAACCATGCAAAGCTTCCCAATGGAGGAATTCCAGATTCCCTCAACAGACAGTGTAAAGCCAGAAAGGCCGGTTCTCATTCTTGCTTTATCACATTCCAGTGCTGCCGAATCTGGCTCCATTGATCCAGAAAATAATCTGAACACTGCAGAAACCCTGGCATTGTGAGTCGCATTTTGAGTAGTTTCTGGCTCACATATGATTCTTTGTATAATGAGCCAAAAGTTATAATAACTCCAGTCAACAACCTTAAGTTCACTTCCAAGACGGAAAGGGCCCAACCTACTGTGGAATTCATATCTGCTGCTGAATTTCCAATGTGGCTCAACATGGTAAACTTCATTTGAAAAACTCCTTAGGACCTTACAAAACTCAGTGCCATTAAACTTGTTGACACCATCTTCCACCAATTCATCTTGATATATATATGAATCACAAGTCTTGTCTTGATCTTTTCAGAACTAAATTGATATTTCAAGTAACGACCAAACTGAGAAGATATGTGAACATTATCAAAGTATCTAAAACTTCTTGGTTCATTCAAACTTTTCATCTCCCCCAAGATTGCTCTTTTAGTCAAATTGAAAGTTTGGGGGTATCGAATAACCAGCAAAATCCTATCATCTTGCAAGAGATGAGGCTGAAGATTGCTCAAAGTACTCACATTGCTTATCATATCCGAGGGATCATCAATCCATTTCCAAAGTGGCAGAGTGGTATCACCCAACATACAAACAAAGCGTTCCCCTCTGCTCGCTTCAGTTTCGATGTAAACTCCTTCAAATGCAATTTTGAGGACAGACATACCGGGCCTCATGTAGAACTTCGAGTATGCACCATAAATCAATGAGCTATTTCTAGACAAGCCAATACACATAGTTCCTCGGAGACTAACTGCATTTTCAAACAGATGGACAGGATTGACATCTTTCACCTCAAACCCAACCAAACTTAGGGGAGAGGTGAGAGATGAACCATCCATTGGAATGTCACTGTCATCAAACGGCATTAATGGTGCTCCACCAATCTCCTGCTCCCAATCTCCCTCAAAGAAAGATAGCTCATTCTTAAGCCTATAGCCTCTACTGTCATCGGGTTTCACCTCGGAAGCTGAAGATAGAAAAGGGCTGCATTCCTTTTCAATCTCAGCAAATCGATTGTATGTGTAGATTACTGAAAGGTCATCAAAGTATACAGAATTCTCCATAGATGTTGTGAAGGTGAATAGGAAAAAGAACTCTAGCAGGGTACAAAGACCGAGAACTATTGGTTGAATCTTCATTGTGGGATACAAGTTTTCTCTAGTGAGGTCTTGCACTTGACAACCCACAAATTGAAATTAGATTTCTTTAAGACCCACACAATGTGAAACCCAGAAAAAAATATGGGTATGCCGATTCAAAGGTTACATACTGAAATACAATGGCAAGAGTTTAGAAGATGATTTGAACAATATTTCAAATCTTACTCTTTATTACTTCGAAGGTCAACCCAGAGCGTTCCTTTTTTCTTGTTTAAGGGGGACTTTGATCAGTGAGGTTGGATGTTCATAATTTGAAATCTGAAAAACAAGTTGACATTGAATACTAACCTGAAGAAGAGTTGTTGCACCAGTTAAAGTTCAGGAGTGAGACGATGGAGATTGCTTCTAGATTTCAGAAAAGAGAAGAAAGTGAAGAACATGAAGCTTTTGCAATGCACAGGTTTGACCGCCAAAAATATAACAACAGAAGGGTCAAAAAGGAAAGGGAAAAAAGGAGTACACACAGTAACAGTCCAACCGAGCTGGTAGATCTCGATTCGGATTCAGATTGATTTGGATTCGTTCGGATTCAACTTATTTTTTAAATAAATTAAATTTAAATATTTTTTTCAATTCATTTAAAAAACTATTTCGATTCAAATTCGATAGATTTGACTCCTTTATTTATAAATATTTGAACTCAGTTCAAATTCGACTTGTTTTGGTTCGTTCAAATTCTTGAATAATTTTTTAGACCCGCTTAAAAAAAAGAGTTTGACAAGCTTGACTCGAGCTCTTTTGAACTCTACTTTCTTGATATTAAAATTGAAAAAGTAATCCTGTTTGGTGACCCTTTAACCCGACCTAATACTCTTTTTTATACTGTATAACAAGCATCCTCACACAATTTGACTAAATCATTTAAAGAGGTCTCCAATAAGTTCGAATCATCCTCAAATTATGACTTAAATTTCTTGTCATTGATAACTTTCTTTGATGTAACGGGATCTCGTGTCAGAGAAGAGAATCCCCTAGGCATTATGATTTGTCCGACTTGGTCAGCCAATGAACTTTTTGCATACCCTTAATCATTGTGCTTGGTGATATTGTGAGGTGTTTTATAATTTGAATCTTTGATTTTTATTGTACAAAACGTTATGGAGTAGTATTGACCTAATTAAAAATAAAAAAATTCTAAACCGTTACGAAACTAACGGCAGTCGAAAATGTAGACCGAGCCCGGTGATAAGAGAAATACTTGGTCACATACTAAAAAAGAGTAGATGATCAGAAGAACTAATTGCCTTATTTCTTTGTGATCTTGATAGTGGTATATGCATATAGGAGCCTACAGCCTAAGAATTCACTATCCTAATCACCTGCAAATGCAATATTCTTGATAACACTAATATCAAATCACATGGAAGAGAGGTCGGCATTAGCAAATAGATAAACCATCTCTCAGTATGCAAGGATACCATCGTGTATATCCGACTTTCTCCATACCCACGACAAGGAGGGGTTTCGTACACGTTCCCTTCCAAGTCTTGTTGGATTCAATATATCCCTATAGGGAGGATTGTAAGGTTGAATATCCCTGGTTTTATATTAAACTTCGGATACTATTCAAGCTCGACAACTCACGAGAAGCAAAATGAAATCAAGATTTGGGCGAAAAAGAAGCAATGCTATGGATACCATGCCTGTTCAACATCATAAGGCTTTTGGGAGAATAGCTACTACTAGTATTCAAGGAAACTTACACAGCTTTGTGGCTGCATTGGTGGTGGTAGATACGTTGGACTATACATAGTTGGGAGAAACAGGGGGGAAAACTAGCCCTCTTTCCGTCTCTATCAGCAAAAGAGAGTCAATTCTTAACTTATCATTGATACTAAGACAGACATTTTACGCGGGGAAACAAGTAGAAGCAAACTTCATAATAATAAATTTCCAGTGCGATGGTGTTGAGTTGCAACCATCCATGAAAGGCAGCTATCTCAAAGACAACTGATCAAAGGATACTAGACATGACTATGCAGTTTTTCAAAACAATCACAGTGGACAACATGGAGAATATGGGTAGTAATAAGCTATAAATATGAAGCAGTATATTCAGTTTCCCTCTACTAGGCAATACAAATTCAAGTTGAAGGCCAGTGTTTTGGCTTGTGATTAACAAAAACAATAGGACAATAGATTGAGAAAGCAAAAATAAGTATACATGATTAGAGCAAAACATGAAAAAACTAGATATAGCAGATAGTTATAGTGGTCCTGATTCATATGTTCTATTTTTCGGTTAATATCAACACTATCAGACTCAGTACCCTACTTCAAAATCTATTGGCAAATAGGAAATGTACTGTAAAAACTATAGTCATTTGAACATTAATTCAAGGAGTTCGAATCTGCCATACATTATTCTGCATAATCTACAAAAATATTGGCGATTAGAAAAAGACTAAACCACAAAGTGACAGGCATTTTGATCTTACTCTTCCATGTCACGCTTCGGGTGAGATAGGCTACAATTCGTAGCATAATCATGGTTTCCGCAACTTAAATGAAACTACACAGTGTAGTGATCAATAATAGGATATCTGATATTGTCATAAATAAACAAAAGAAGAGCTATCAAAATGAAACCATTGACATAGCTCCTTCTTAGGGGTTTAAAACGGGTTTTCCACAAGCAGTTGCCAATGACTTGAGAAAGCAAAAAGAGACCTTGAGCCAGACGAACATTATCCCCAATTCTGGACCTCCAAATTAGCAGCATATCTACAGCTCCTCTTGTAGAGGTATGTTTTTCAAGTTGTAACAATGTCCCCTCATTGAATAGATTAATTGAGACCAAAATAGCATGAAAAGCAAAGGAGGTTAGGAGAACTTTCTTATCACTTGGTAGGTTTCCAGATTTGGAAGATCATTGTGCACGCAGTAGATTTCGACTTTCTGATACCAACTTCATCATCCTGGCAGTGAGTAGCAAGGCAACTAGCACAAGCAGTTTGCTAGTGTAATCAAGGCCTTTTAGCAAGAGTTGATACTAATGCAGATGATAAGGTCGGGCTCTGTAAGATTCAGATTCCTTTGTTTTGAACAGGATCTCTGCATTGGTGATGATCGGAAGACTGTATTCAAAAACCTGGAGTCCAAGCATGACAAGAGATACATAAGGAATGACTTATGGATTTTCCTTCATGTAGAAGAATTGGCTCAATATGATTGCAATTGATGCTGACAGTAGTAGAACTCGAAAAACTCCTTCAAAAACTTTCCAAAATATTACATCTTGTTCATGCTTTCTATACCCAATGGTTAAAGTTTGGAGGCTTATAGGGCTGAAATGGAGGGGATCATCTTCATTCCTTTGGCTGCTGATGGTGATCTTTCCAGTTGGATGTCTCAACCATCTTGTAGTTTCAGGGGGGTAGTCAATTTTCACTTCAATCGAACAATCTATCTCTCAGTGTTTGTACTCTCAACAACGATATTACTGCAGCCAATTAAATACATCACACCAACAAGGGGGTCGTACAGACCCTCCAGGAACAACCTTGATATCTTTTTATAGGCGCCACTGTGAATACATGGGGTGTTTCTCTGATCATGAGATGTATTGAAACATTAGGACCTTAGAATTGGTGAGTTCAGTTTGAGCACCAATTGGATGACTAATTTTACTTCTAAGTGAAGGACCTAATGAAAGAATCTCAATTTGAACAAAGATCTCTGGATACTCTCCATTGCTTAAGGGATCATGGACTCCATAGTTATCAATATATAGATCACTAGAGTGTAGATTTAAACATTGATAAGGCTCTCCTTTATCTTCAAGAGCTCAATATGTCAGGACCCATTGCCTGATAGCAATCATCAATTTTGATGGCTGGCTTCTCTTCCTGAATGCACTAGCCAGGTCAATCTTTTAGTAATTGTATGTTAGATAAGGTGTCTCATACCAACCACAGTCATCAAGGGGATTTGAGGGACTTGTTACCAACCCAAACAGTACAAGGATGAAGAAATGAATCCCATATGTAATGCTAGATATGCTCCCAAAAATTACACCTCTTTGCCTGATGAAAAAGGAACGAGGAAAGTATACTAAGATCTGAGAATTGCATCCTCCCAATCCGGAATTAACAATTCCTGGACACTCAACCATGCAAAGATGCCCTGTGGAGGAATTCCAAATTCCCTCAACAGATAGTGTCAGGCCCGAGAGACCAGTCCTCCGTGCTGCCTCATATTTTTCCATGGAGGAAGAAAATACTCTAAATACTGCAGAAACCATTGCGTTTTTGTTCTCATTTTGAGTTGTTTCCGGTTCACACAAGACATTCTGCATAATGAGCCTAACACTGTCATAACTCCAATCAGAAGCCTTAATCTCCCGCTCAAGCAAGAAGGGCCCAACCTGCTAAGGTCGTCATTTCCACTACCGAATCTCCACTGTGGCGCAACGTCATAAACTTCATTTGCAAGATGCCGTAGGACCTTACAAAACTCAGGACCATCAAACATCTTCACACCATCTTCCACCATTTCTTTTTGCAGTGGAGATGGATTACAAGTTCTTGATTTGAGCTCTTCAGGACTAAACAGATATTTTGTCTGAGGACTCAACTGAGAAGAAATGTGAAGTTTGTCAAAATACTTGGAGCATTCTTGCCCATTCAAGCTTCTCATTTCCTCTGATTGCTCGTTTTGTCAAATTGAATATTTGAGGATACCAAAAACAAGCAGAATCTCGTGGTAGTAAGTGCCACCAAAAGTGTTTGTCAGGTCTGAGAAATAATCATCATAATTCCCAATTGGCAAAGTTGAATTTCCTAACAAACAAGTCAGGTGTTGCCCGCCATTTTCTTCGATTTCCATATAAACTCCTTGAAAATTAATTTGGAGAGCAGACATATAAGGACTCATCTGAAACTTTGCATACGATTCAGGCAAAAATGAGCCATTTCTAGATATGCCAACTGACAAAACTCCATTGAGACTAACTGTGTTTTTGAACTGATACACTGAATTCACATCATTCACCTCAAAGCTAACCAGTTTCCTGAGAGAGGTCAGAGATACACTGTCTCTCGGCATATCACTATTATCAAATGGCATCAATGGTGCACCACCAATCTCCTGTTCCCAATCTCCATCGAAGAAGGAGAGCTCATTCTTAAGTCTATAACCTCTACTATCATCAGGTTTCAACTCAGAAGCTGAGGATAGAAAAGAACTGCATTGCTTTTCAATCTCCACAAATCGATTGTAAGTATAAACTACAGAAGGTTCATTAGGAAATACAAACTCTTCACCAGAAACTGCCCAGGAAAATCCGAACAACTCTAGCAGTGTCCAAAGACTAATAATCAAACATTGGGTCTTCATAACACTATATTTCAAATACAAATCCTTAATTCTATAACAGTAAAGTTGGGCTAAAAGCAGCAAATGTAACACAACTTTTTACATTTGTAAGTGTGGAAATTCTAAGAAGTCAATGCTGGAAGACTAACCTGATAAAGGGGCGTCGTTAGATTCTATGATTTCTACCTCTACAATACTGGTTCTGAGATGGATTGACTTCTAGCAAGAGAACAAGATGAAAACAGCATGAAACTATTGAAAGCAAAGGATTGACCAAAATATTTAAAAAATAAAGTGGGAGAAAAAAAATATAAAAAAAAAAAGAAACTAGGGGGAAGACAGCCATTATGACAATCACACCATTATAGGAATGGTTGTAAACAGTGGAATTTTGGACACAAATACACTTTAGTGGTTTAATTTTCAGCATTACACATAAGAATTTGATATTAAATTAGCTGGTGACATAAATCCACACTAAATTATGGTGTTGGAGTTGGCCATTTTGAGGATAGAAGATGAATTTGATTGAGAGAACAATAGGTTGTAAATCATAATTCTTATATTTTATTCGAGTTATACGTGTTAACCATGTTGGACCAAAACAGTTTTTTGAGTGTAAAAACTGAGTTTTTGGTTGACTTTGAGCCTAAATTAAAATGGGACCCGATTGTTATTTTAAATAACATTTCGTNACTCATCTGAAACTTTGCATACGATTCAGGCAAAAATGAGCCATTTCTAGATATGCCAACTGACAAAACTCCATTGAGACTAACTGTGTTTTTGAACTGATACACTGAATTCACATCATTCACCTCAAAGCTAACCAGTTTCCTGAGAGAGGTCAGAGATACACTGTCTCTCGGCATATCACTATTATCAAATGGCATCAATGGTGCACCACCAATCTCCTGTTCCCAATCTCCATCGAAGAAGGAGAGCTCATTCTTAAGTCTATAACCTCTACTATCATCAGGTTTCAACTCAGAAGCTGAGGATAGAAAAGAACTGCATTGCTTTTCAATCTCCACAAATCGATTGTAAGTATAAACTACAGAAGGTTCATTAGGAAATACAAACTCTTCACCAGAAACTGCCCAGGAAAATCCGAACAACTCTAGCAGTGTCCAAAGACTAATAATCAAACATTGGGTCTTCATAACACTATATTTCAAATACAAATCCTTAATTCTATAACAGTAAAGTTGGGCTAAAAGCAGCAAATGTAACACAACTTTTTACATTTGTAAGTGTGGAAATTCTAAGAAGTCAATGCTGGAAGACTAACCTGATAAAGGGGCGTCGTTAGATTCTATGATTTCTACCTCTACAATACTGGTTCTGAGATGGATTGACTTCTAGCAAGAGAACAAGATGAAAACAGCATGAAACTATTGAAAGCAAAGGATTGACCAAAATATTTAAAAAATAAAGTGGGAGAAAAAAAATATAAAAAAAAAAAGAAACTAGGGGGAAGACAGCCATTATGACAATCACACCATTATAGGAATGGTTGTAAACAGTGGAATTTTGGACACAAATACACTTTAGTGGTTTAATTTTCAGCATTACACATAAGAATTTGATATTAAATTAGCTGGTGACATAAATCCACACTAAATTATGGTGTTGGAGTTGGCCATTTTGAGGATAGAAGATGAATTTGATTGAGAGAACAATAGGTTGTAAATCATAATTCTTATATTTTATTCGAGTTATACGTGTTAACCATGTTGGACCAAAACAGTTTTTTGAGTGTAAAAACTGAGTTTTTGGTTGACTTTGAGCCTAAATTAAAATGGGACCCGATTGTTATTTTAAATAACATTTCGTGGGTTCATATTCTACTCCGTGAGGAGAATAATGTAGTATATTCACTTGCTCAAATCGAATAAGAAATGAATGAGAAAATAGGTTCCAAAGTGACCCTCTAGAAACATGAAAATAAATGAAATGCAATGTGGGATGTGATACCAATTCCACATTAATCGAGGAAAAAATTCAACATGGGCATATATAGACCAAGTTTGCTCTATGGGATTGGGCTCCAAGGGGTACCAGACCACGAGCACGAGCACGAGTGTGGGTGTGGTTTAGACCAAACCCTATCTTTTTGAATAAAATTCATTTAATTAATGGGCGAGAATTTCTTAACCCGAAATTTAAATTCGATACCCATTAGATCGCATTAGGTCGGTTTTTCAGTCCAAAATTGAATTGTGACTGTTCATGAAGAACCGTTATTCGAGGTGTCCACTGACTGGTCGATTTTTTGTTTCTGGGTTGTGTCCTTTAGTGTGGTGACTGTCCGAACAGTCATCAGACTATCTATAAATATCCAGTTCATGCATTCATTTTAAACATTCAATTAATCAGTCTATCAAAGAATTAAACAGTCTGCATTTCGCCATTAAGACAGTGCATTTAGAAAGAGTACACAACACAATATTGGTTCGTTAGACGAGCAGATTGAAGTACTACTTTTGTTCGTGTAAAGATCATTGTATCCTGGGAGGCAGACGCTCTGTATTCCATAAGCACTGTGTGTGAGGGCGAAATTCGTCTTAAGGACATAGTGTCAAACACTAGCCTTGATCTACCTAAAGTTCAATAATAGTTCCTGTTTTACAATCGGGTTAGTATTTATATTGTTTAAACAAACAATTTATGTGTAACTGTTTGCTACAACTCTTTCGTGTTTCATACTTGGTTGTTACTATTTTACATGGTTCAAATTAGAAAGTTCAATAAGTGATTCTACTATATTTAGAATACCACAACCAACAATCTTAAGACAGATTTCCCACATTAGTATAGTTACTTATTGTGTTTCTGATATTTTTAGACTGTTCTAAAATATTACAAATTGTTAAAACCTGTTTTGTTTACAAACTATGATATTTTGAACAGATTTAAAAATTTGTGAAAAATTACATATTCTGTTTTTTGTGTTTAAATTCAAACAATTATACCAAATTGTTACACCAAACAGTGACTTTGTTTCTGTGTTGCACAAAACAGTGACATTGAATCTGTTTTAATAACTTGCTTTGAAAAGTGTTATTGTTTTCCTATTTTAAATAGTCTGAAATCTTTGTTTATCAGAAATGACAGCAAATGATAATAATGTTCTTGTTACTACAAATCATGTTGTGTCTGTCATGCATATTTCTGTTCCTACTCACGTGTCTCATGGGGAGAAGCCCGAAAAGTTCAATGAGAATTATTTTAAGAGATGACAACAAAAAATGATGTTTTATCTCACTACGTTGAATCTTGTAAAGTTTTTTTCGTGAGGATGCTCCTGTTTGTAGTGAGACTGAGACCGACCGTCAAGTTGTTGTTGCGGTAGATGCATGAAAGCATTCTAATTTTTTGTGCAAAAACTATATCCTCAATGTATTGGATAACACATTATATAATGTGTATAGTCCAATCAAGACGGCAAAAGAGTTATGAAAATCCTTGGATAGAAAATAAAAGACGAAGGATGTCAGAATGAAGAAATTCGTTGTGGACAGATTCTTTGACTATAAAATGGTGGATTCTAAGACTATCATAAGTCAATTTCAAGATTTTCAAGTGATCCTACATGAGATTCATGCCGAAGGGATGATGCTTAGTGAATCTTTCCAAGTGGCCGCAATTATTAAAAAATGACCTCAAAATTGAAAGGACTTCAAAAACTATTTGAAGCACAAACGCAAAGAAATGAAACCTGAAGACTTAATCATGAGATTAATGACTGAGGAGGACGATAGAGTCTCCGAAAAAAAATTTGATGGAGTGAAAAACACATGTGATTGAAGAGGGACATAAAACCAACAAGAAAAGGAAGTATGTTGGCGAGCAAGGGGCCAAGGGTGGTGATTCCAAAAGGTTCAAAGGCAATTGTTTTGTGTACAATAAACTGGGACATCGTGGAAAGGATTGTCGAAACCGTAAAGCATAAGAGAATCACAAATGGAAGGTTCCCCAAGCCAATATAACCGAGATAGAAAAATTTTCTGACAATGTTTCTAACATAAGTTTTTCTGTTGTAGTATCTGAAGTGAACTTGGTGGGAAGTACCAAGGAATGGTGGGTAGACACCGGGGCCATTAGACACATATGTTCGGATAAGAAGATGTTCTCTTCATATGAAGTAATGAATGATGGAGAACAACTCTTTATGATAAATTCTTCAACTTCCAAAGTTGAAGGCAAATGAAAGGTTATATTAAAGATGACTTCCGAAAAAGAACTTACTCTCAATGATGTGTTACATGTTCTAGAAATTCGAAAGAATCTTGTGTATGGATCGTTGTTGAGTAAGAAAGGTTTTAGGTTGATTTTTGAGTCCAATAAATTTGTACTCACAAAAAGTGGGATTTATGTGGGTAAGGGATATATGAGCGATGAACTCTTTAAGATGAATGTAATGACAATTGTATCTGGTTTTAATAAAAAGAATACATCTTCTGCCTATATGCTTGAGTCCTCCAATGTATGACATGGTAGATTAGGACCTGTTAATTTTAATACTATGCATAAATTAATGAATTTAGAATTGTTACCTAAATTCAATATTGATACATATCATAAATGTGAGGTATGTGTTGAATCAAAATTAACTAGAGCATCATCTCATAATATTGAAAGAAGTACTGAACTTCTAGAATTAATTCATAGTGATACATATGATTTCAAATATGTTCAAACTAGAGATGAAAAGAAATACTTTGTTACGTTTATTGATAATTGCATAAGATATTGCTATGTATATTTGTTAAGGAGTAAAGATGAAACATTAGAAAAATTTATGAATTATAAGAATGAGGTTGAGAATCAACTTAGCAAAAAGATTAAGACAATAAGAAGTGATCGAGGTGGTGAATATGATGCACCTTTTGATCGATTCTGTCAAAAACATGATATTATTCACCAAACTTCTACGCCTTATACACCTTAGCAAAATAGAATTGTTGAACGTAAAAATAAAACTTTAAAAGAGATGATGAATGTCATGTTGATTAATTCGGAATTACCTCAGAACTTGTGGGGGGAAGCTTTGTTTTCAGCAAATTATATTTTAAATAGACTACTCCACAAGAAGTTAGATAAAACCCCTTATGAATTATGGAAAGGAATGAATCCTTCCTACAAATATTTAAAAGTGTGGGAGTGTTTGACTAAAGTGATGGTTCATATTTCCAAAATGATTAAAATAGGACCTAAGACTATTAATTGTATATTTATTGGTTGTACAATAAATAGCAATGCATATCGTTTTCTTGTGTATAAATTTGATATTTCTGATATACATGTCAATATAATCATTGAGTCAAAAAATGCATCATTTTTTGAAAATATATTTCTTAGTAAAAATACATGTGATGAGAGTTCTCTTAAAAGAGCTCATGATACTGTAACTAGCAATATAGACAATGAATCTATAAATGAAGAAAGTGAAGAGGCACTTAGACGCAGTAAGAGGGCAAGGACTTCCAAGTCCTATGGTTCAGATTTTCTAACATATTTATTAGAAAATGAGTCTCAAAGCTTCAATGGAGCGATGTCCACTCCAGAAACACCTATATGGAAAGAAGCTGTAAACAGTGAAATTGAATCCATCATGCAAAATCACACCTGGGAGTTGGTAGATCTTCCTTCAGGGAGTAAACCATTGGGGTGTAAATGAATTTTCAAGAGGAAAATGAAAAGTGATGGATCAATTGATAAGTACAAGACTAGACTTGTAGCTAAAGGTTACAAACAAAAAGAAGGTCTTGATTACTTTGATACATATTCTCCTGTCATGAGAATAATATATATTCGTATGCTCATAGCTATTGCAATATTGCATAATCTTGAGATACATGTGAAAACAGCTTTCTTAAATGATGACTTAAATGAGGAAATTTATATGGAACAACCCGAAGGGTTTGTTTCTCTGGGACAAGAAAAGAAAGTGTGTAGACTTGTTAAATCACTTTATGATTTAAAGCAAGCACCAAAATAATGACATAAAAAATTTGACAAGGTAATGATGTCAAATGGTTTCACAATTAATAATTGTGATAAATGTGTCTATATTAAAGACACAAATAATGGATATGTCATTGTTTGTCTATATGTGGATGATATGCTTATTTTAGGTAGTAATAATAATATTATTACAGCTACCAAGAAAATATTGTTCAGTAAGTTTGACATGAAAGATTTGGGTGTTGTAGATGTTATATTAGGAATTAAAATTTTTAGAACATCTGGTGGACTTATATTATCTCAATCACATTATATTGAGAAAATACTTGAAAGGTTTGACAAGAGAGCAAATAAATTGTACATCGAGAGGAATGAGATTAAAACCTATAACACAAGAGTCACCTTAATGGCAACCCAATATAGTTGACTGGAGATCCCAAGATCTAGGTTCAAAGGAACAACCGAATTATGCGTGATTCAAAAGAAGCACTAAGGAGATAATATCTCCTACCTATTACTATGATAACCTAGTGCTACCTGCAGAGTTTATTAGGGTAAACTATGCTTTTAATGACTCTTATACCTTGATAAATCCAAGTGAGATATTGCAAGATATTCTTAATAGGAGTCACCTATATGGGTGTGAAGGGGCCGCTTCTATGAGAATTTATAAAGACTGAATTCTCTAAAACACTCATGAAAATTAGAAGTTGTTCAGAGGCAAAATGAACACAATCATGAGAACCAATTGTGTTAGGAAAAAGACTGTGTAAAGTTTATTCGTTCTGATTTACCAAACAGCTGAATAGTTCAAGACATCATGTTCACTATTTAGCAGGTAAGTCCGATGAGCTTTCACTAGGGAAGGTTCAAGGCCAAAAACTACCTATCTCGATACACGATATTTTCAAAGATGTACTCTCTATAGTGTGTCAGCATTATCATTTGCATACTAACAACCAATTTTTCATTCATGTGGGAGATTGTTGGACCAAAACAGTTTTTTGAGTGTAAAAATTGAGTTTTTGGTCGACTTTGAACCTAAATTAAGGTGGGACCCGATTGTTATTTTACATAACATTTCATGGGTTCATATTCTACTCCGTGAGGAGAATAATGTAGTATATTCACTTGCTCAAATTGAGTAATAAATGAATGAGAAAATAAGCTCTAAAATGACCCTCTTGAAACATGAAAACAAAGGAAGTGTAATGTGGGATGTGACACAAATTCCACATTGGTTGAGGAAAAAATTCAACATGGGCATATATAGGTCAAGTTTGCTCTATGAGAATGAGCCCCAAGGGGTACCACAGTTTTATGAGCGGAGCGAGTACTTACATGCCTTCGGTTCAACCACACACGCGCGCGCGTGCCGCCCGCCTCGCCATGACCATGGGCATGGGTGTGGGTGTGGATTAGACCAAGCCCTATTTTTTTTGATAAAATTCATTTAATTAATGAGCGAGAATTTCTTAACCCGAAATTTAAATTTGGTACCCATTAAATTGCATTAGGTCGGTTTTTCAGTCCAAAATTGAATTGACTATTAATGAAGAACTGTTATTCGAGGTATCCACTGGCTAGTCGGTTTTTTGTTTCTAGGTTGTGTCATTTAGTGTGGTGACTGTCTAAACAGTCACCAAACTATCTATAAATACCCAGTTTATACATTCATTTTAAACATTCAATTAATCAGTCCATTAAGACATTAAACAATCTGTATTTCGGCATTAAGGCAGTGAATTTAGAGAGAGTACACAACACAATATTGGTTCGCTGGACCAGCAGATTAGAGTGCTACTTTTATTCGTGTAAAGATCATTGTATATTGGGAGGCAGACGCTCGGTATTCCATAAGCACCGTGTATGGGGGTGAAATCTGTCTTAAGGATATAGTGTCAAACACTAGTCTTGATCTACCTAAAGTTCAATAACAATTCATGTTCTGCAATCGAGTTAGTATTTATATTGTTTAAACAAACAATTTACGTGTAACTATTTGTTGTAACTATTTCGTGTTTCATACTTGATTGTTACTGTTTTACATGGTTCAAATAAAAAAATCTAATAAGTGATTCTACTATATTTGAAACACCACAACCAACAAATCAATCGAAACACCATTAATAAAGAGACTGTCGGACAACTACTGGTACAGTTAGTCAAACGGGTCAAACTAAAGTTAACTAATGTTTGATATAAATTTAAAATATAATGTAATCCGAATATAACATCACATGTTCTGGTTGGATTCATGACTATTTGCCAAATATAATATCAATCTATACACCAAATACAATTGACCTAATGTTTAAATAGCACAATTAAATCCACCAAATCAAAGCAAATGCTGAGTCAAAACTCACTGCTTGACAACAACTAGTTCATTTTATTTTACCATTGCCATAACATCATCTTCTTATCAAATTGTTTATATAGGGCTGCTTAGGCAAATTGAGCTTACCTCAACAAAATTGAAAGCCTGCCTAAAAAAAAACCCTTCATTGACAAGTAATACTAACGATAAGGGGTGAAGCGTAAACCCACGATTCTTGAGTTCGAGTCATTCTAACTGCACAAATCTTGAATTTAATCGATGCGTTTGGTTTGAATGTAATTACGCACAATTAAGATTCGTGTAGTAATATGAGCACATAATTTAGACGGTTTTCCAGTATCCCCAAAAAGATAAAATATTCCAACTCCTTGTCTATCTATCAACTTAGAGTATGTACTACTCATTGTATTCACATATGCAAATGCTCGAAAAATATACGGAGCAATATTATTTGGACATAATTTATTAACCTTATTACTTACTATCATTGGATTGATGGTGAATCTCAATCTTCATTGATTGAGACCCGCTACTAATTTAATGGTTATGATGGATTAAGTCAACAAATTAGATCACAATAGTATTATTGAAATAATATACAATTTTTTATTTTATTAAACAAATATATAGTCTCTTACTCACTTTTAATATAAAGTTTAGTATTTAGACCACTGTTTCACCTAAATGTTGAGCTTTTAGCAATTGGACTTGGAAACTAAGGCTCAATGAATGTCCAGTTTGCCTATAATAAGCTTTGTCTAGGCCTGCCCAAGACTTGCCCTATGGATTCAAAATCCCATCTTCCTGTGGCTTTGCTATTGCATTTATGTTTATCAGATGGAATGCGAACTTAACTGCTAATACTTGTAACTGTAACTGTTACATTTCGTCGTTAGTTACATATCACTTAATAAATCATCATTTCCAACAAATTAAATCTAAAAAATATTACTCATTCTGTGTCAATGGACCCAATCTTGATCGATTAAAAGAAAACCTGGCCACAGAGACTAATCTTTGTTTACTAGTGGAAACAATTGTTTATGGCCCTATGGGTGGGTAACTATGAGTAAAACCTATTGTTGGAAAAATGAAATCTAAAAGATAAAGGTAAACGACAGGGTGAACAGTGGACTAGGTTGTTCTCTTAAGACGATTTGCCCCTTTTAATGAAAGAAAAATAGCGCAGAAGGTAGCAACACTTCGTCCTCAGGCAATCCAGTCTATTGACTGTTACTTCACTTAGTACAATTAAATGAAGCAAAAGCTTCACACGACACCTTTCAATATTGTCCAAAAACTTATACAATATGTAAGATATTTAGATTGTATCTATTTATATTGAAATATGTAAATATATATACATTAAATATAAGTGTTTAATATTTTGTAATTATTTTTATATTTAATTAAATAAAAAATAGTTGTTGGTAAACTAACCGTTAGAACCTTTGCTATTCAAAAACTGAATTTTAATATAAGAGTTATGACGGAAAATAATTAAATAAAATATTAAAAAAGTATGATTAATTTAGTCAATGAGAAATTAAGTTCTCACATAAAAAAACTCTTTTATTTAAAATACTCTAACACCTACTATATAAACAAACAAATGGGTGAGCTAGCAAAACAGATGGAGGCAATGGCTAGCTTGTGGTTGTAGTTGTAACAAGAGTTTCTCCGGCAACTATACGCTGCTGCTGAACCCAGAGGACGTCGGCGTATTTGTTCTCGTTCGCGTCGTGTTTTTGCACATAGTATACATCAAGTGGAACAACCCTTTCAACCTCAACCATAGGCATAGTGATGATAACGATGGAGTTGGAAGGCATTAATTCATGAACTAATGCAAAGTTAAATTATTTGAAAAAATCTTCATGCAGTACTCATACCTTAGGGGTAAGAATGGATTTGATATTTTAAGATGTACAAGTAAATCAAACAATTCCATATGCATAACAAGGATAGGATAGGATAGGATATGATAGGATAGGAACCAGAAAAATATGCTGTTTTGTAGACCATTAAAACATTCTAAAGGGTGAACTGAAAAATCTATGACACCGGCTTGGTATTTTCTTAGGAAAATATGGGACAAAGTACGATCCAATCAAGACAATTTACAACTCCGCAAAAACTAAAAATACAGGATAAATTCCAAAGAACTTGGGATTGATCAAAAGTTTTTTTGGATTAATTTAACTCGGCATTATTAAGTAATAGTTTTATCTATTTAAATCGTAACTTGAACTGATTTTAATTTAATTTTTAGAAAAACTACGGTATCTTAGAAAGTAGGAGGGACGAGGACGAGGATTGTGGACTTTTAGTTGACAGCAGACATGACAGCAGCTGGTCAACAATGCATGAAAACAAAAATTTCTGCAAATTCGTGTCTTCATTAACACTCTAAATGCATCTTTTTGGGAAGCTCTATCTTTTTGCTTAGAGGCCGAACAAAGTGATTCTAATTCCATTCTCCACTTTCGTATGCTTCAGATGCTATATGCTCTCTGTGCTTCAGTGAGGTCAAAGGTCTAACATAACTTTGAAACGAATACAATTTTTTATGAGAGAGAGAGAGAGGGATTGGTATCATAATAATAGACATTCATGCAGACACCTTAGACTTGTCAATGAATTTTTTTTTTGGGCAGAGGGAAGGGGAGGGGAGTTGAACCATTGTTCTCAAAAAGACAAAACCTTTATAAGATAAACAGTATCATTGAAACAAAGATCCATTGGTATAAACTTGTCAATGAATTGGATATAGATTTAAATACATATTTAATATGTCAGATATGTTGGTAAATCTGATCGATTATCTAACTTCTGATCTGTTATATCATATTTAATGAGTTCGGTTTTGAATAAATTAACATCCAATTCGATCCAATTTTTTAAAGGTTGGAGAGGAAAAGAAAAACGATATTAAACCATGTATAGGTACATATGTGTGAGTTTGGGTACACAACTTCCACTGTCTATAGATAACATATAGCAATTTAATAGGCTTGGATGAGCTCCAAAACACGGTTACAATTTTTTTGAATTTCTTATTTTTTAAATTGTTAAATTTAATTGGTTTTATGTCATTGGTCCTTTTTGAATAACTTAATTTTTAATTAATAGGATAATTTCTAAAGTCCCAAGTTTTTCTTACATTATCTCTCACTTTCCCGTCTCCCTCTCACACACATACTCTCTATTCTCTAAATCTATATATTTACTACATACTATATCAATAGATTTAAGTGAGAGGGAGCTTATAAAACTTTTCCTCATCAATTACTATATTTTTTAGTTTAAATTATTTAATAATAATGCGTTGATCTCATCGAATTAAATCATTTCATATTTACTTATGTAACGCCTCCCACAAAATTACTTTATTTCATCTTACTTAATTTAGCTCAGTAACGAAAATGCTAGGATGGGAAGGGGTGGGGATGGGGGTGGAATGAGGGGTGACAATAAGGGGGTGAAGGTGACGGTGACGGTGAAGGTAGGAGTGATAGAATTATGGTAGATCTTGAAATCAAAAAAGATAGGTAGAAGATGTGTTTTTGATCCTTTAAAGTTTGGGATAAATTTTATTGGGTGAAGTATGATCCAACAACTGCAAGATGAGAATTAAGCGACAGTGATTCAATTTCCCTGGTTATCAAAATCTTGATCTGGATCTCAGAATCTTATAATCCTATGATTTCATATAGGCTAATCAATCCCAATCTCTCATAAAATATTTAATTCATAGGATCTTAATAAATTGTAATCCATATATTATAGAATCACGGGATCATTATATACATTACGATTTTACATATTCAAGTTATGGGATTTTTTTTATTTGTGGTATTTAGTTTTTGAGTTGATCCAATTCATATTTATTGTTTTAATACCTAAAGACTCAAACTAAATATGGTTGTCTTGTATAATTGTTAATCTATTAAGGAATTTTGGTATTTGAGAAAAGCCATACAAAGTTATTTTTTGGGGTTCTAGAAAGCTCTCTTCATTTACATGTCTCTCACATTGAAATGTTGCTAAAAATAACGATTGGGTTTGATCTCCTCCCCTGACTAGTGATTGTAGTCAAATATAGCCAAAGTTATTAATTCAATAGTCTCTTAACTTTTCAATATATTCCCTACATCCATCTCTTTCCAGAAGTTAATATCAAAATATTTTAATATTCCTACTCCTATTCGCACAAAATTTCACAAGATTAGCAACTTATGTTAGATCCGGTATAAGCAAATTGATCCAAGTCTCGCACAAAGTCCCTAACTCATAAGCTCTTAATTTCTCATGATCTGAATCTTAATGATTATAAGATTTCGATCTAAATTGAAATTTTACCATTCAAGTTAGTGGGCCTATTTGTTAGACGTATTTTAGTTTTGGAATCGACCCAATTCATATTTATTATTTTATTACTTAAATGTTCAGACCACATATGCTTGTGTCATATAATTGTCATTCTATTGGACAATTTGGGAAAATGAGAAATAATACATAAATTTCATCTATTATAGAAAACTTTTTTCATTCATTTGTCTCTAATTTTATTGAAAAGTTAAAATTAATGGTTAGGTTTGATCTCCGCTCTTGGCAATTGATTTATTTATAATCTTTATATTCGTCGTAATATTTCTATTTGCATATGGACTAGACTTTTTAGTTCTTATATTTTATAGAATTATATATTATTACACATTTTTTTGATTCATTTTCTTAGTTCATAAAATTTTACGATTTTCGATTTGATTTTATGATCTCGATCTTTTAATTTTTCATCAATCCAAGATAGAATAACCTTTTTTGAAATTTGATTCGACTTCATAAGATGCGAACTAATTAATAGACTATTGTCGTTTTCCTTCCTTCAATGGCTTTCATTCAAGCAAAGATAAGAAGAATACTCCCACAATCCCTCACCCAAACAAAAACTTTTCATCGGGATAAGTTTCCCAAAAAATGCAATCAAGCCCTATTGACCCAAGTGACGAATCTATATCCTAAATGAATTAGGGGAATTTAGTTCATAGCACTACAAGACTTTTCAGTCATTGTATCTCATCTTTCTTTCTTTTTTTTTAACGAGAGTGTGAGAGCGAGTCTTACTTTAAAAACAAATTATTTTATTATGAACTAAAAATTATGGATTTGAGTTATAGAAATAATCTCTATGTTTGCAGAGATAAAACTGCGTATATCTAATCCTCCTTAATGAGAGCGTGACTATATATAAGGCCTCGTTATTTCATTGTTTAATCAAAATTAATAATTACAAATAACTTCAAATTTACATGACCAAAAATAATTTTTCAATATGTTTTTGAAAAGTTACTTTTCAGTGCCGAAGTGTTACCTGAATTTTGTAAACAATCAGTTTCTCATCATATGATACTGCCAATATTAATGATTCTTATAACAAAGCCTTACAGCCCGTAAATGTACCTGTCATTAGCTTTCCCCATAGACTAAAGAATATTTTCTTACATAATGCAAAATAAAGACCATCCTTTCTTCATTGCTTTAGCCCTTTGAATAGGGTTGAACAGAATTTTAGTATAGTTGTATTGGATAAAAAAGAATAGAATCTCACATCTGGTATCCTTGCTTGCAACTTTTTTTTTTTTTTTTTTGACTATTTCAAGTATCTTGTGTTACATTATTTGGTTATCTTTTCGATTTGTATTTGTTTATCTAGAAGTGGATGATACTAAATAGAAGAAAAGTTGTACCTAATACACAAGACTTTTATCTCTAATGATCAGGTCTTGTATAAACAAGTGAAAGTCAATTTTATCCGTATTTTCAAAAAATTAATTTTCGGGTTTGAACATACAATATATCATTGAGACAGATGAACATTTTTCATCGATCCAATCAGACTTTGTGCTAAACAATAGTTCACTTAAAGAGAACGATGTTTAATATTAGTTTACTTTGGTAATATCACTAGCCACTAACATGAGAGGGAAAATGTTGGTTGGCTAATTTAACTATATCTACCACACAACTTATACAACTTTTTTTTTACTACAAATGCAATGATAAAAGTATAAAGTTTACACAAAATCTCTGAATACATAAAACTTCAATCCCATTTTGTGGAGATTGATTTCCAAACATGAATCGACGATATATTGCTAAGAGAAATGAACAATTATTATCGCTCTAAGGAAAGTAATTTAATTGTATCAACCACACAACTTATACAAATTTTTTTTTTAATACTTCAAAGGCAAAGATAAAAAGTATAAAGTTTACACAAAATCCCTGAATACATAAAACTTCAATCTCATTTTGTAGTGATTTTCGAACACAAATTAACGACATATCACTCAAATGAATGAACACTTGTCATCGCTCTGAATTCAATAGGTTGATAAAGAAAACTATGAAGATTCCCTTAAGTACATTACGAGCAGTGTTTTAACTTTTTGTATTAAGTATGGAAAGCCATGAGAAACCACCTGCCCTGAGGAGAATATTTGGAAGGAGAGTGGTCCTAGCTTTTGAACATGTAGCAGAGCTCAGCTCACAAGATGGGCTTCTAAAAGTATCACACATAGGCTTTTTGTGACTGGCAGTTTAGGCCCATCTGACATTCCAACCGGAAATTCTCCTCCTCCACGCTTCTTCTTTGTTATAGGATGTCTATATCGATAACTTCCTCAATTTCTAAATCAACCATCGTAATTCGAGCTAATTTAAGAATATGTCCCTTGTGAAACAAGGATAACTGACCCTTAAAAAGTGTGAAAAGTATCAAACCTGATGGAAATTCTCTTCTAATTCTTCACTTAATCAGTTTGCTATGAATTCAGATGCGATCCACTATATCTTAAAATTTTACTTACTGATAATATTATAATTCATTGAAAAAAAAAATAGAATTGTAGAGGAATCAAACCTTAAAACATCGTAGATATGGTCATGAAAATATAGGTATATATCTNACTTTTTTTTTTTTTTTTTTGACTATTTCAAGTATCTTGTGTTACATTATTTGGTTATCTTTTCGATTTGTATTTGTTTATCTAGAAGTGGATGATACTAAATAGAAGAAAAGTTGTACCTAATACACAAGACTTTTATCTCTAATGATCAGGTCTTGTATAAACAAGTGAAAGTCAATTTTATCCGTATTTTCAAAAAATTAATTTTCGGGTTTGAACATACAATATATCATTGAGACAGATGAACATTTTTCATCGATCCAATCAGACTTTGTGCTAAACAATAGTTCACTTAAAGAGAACGATGTTTAATATTAGTTTACTTTGGTAATATCACTAGCCACTAACATGAGAGGGAAAATGTTGGTTGGCTAATTTAACTATATCTACCACACAACTTATACAACTTTTTTTTTACTACAAATGCAATGATAAAAGTATAAAGTTTACACAAAATCTCTGAATACATAAAACTTCAATCCCATTTTGTGGAGATTGATTTCCAAACATGAATCGACGATATATTGCTAAGAGAAATGAACAATTATTATCGCTCTAAGGAAAGTAATTTAATTGTATCAACCACACAACTTATACAAATTTTTTTTTTAATACTTCAAAGGCAAAGATAAAAAGTATAAAGTTTACACAAAATCCCTGAATACATAAAACTTCAATCTCATTTTGTAGTGATTTTCGAACACAAATTAACGACATATCACTCAAATGAATGAACACTTGTCATCGCTCTGAATTCAATAGGTTGATAAAGAAAACTATGAAGATTCCCTTAAGTACATTACGAGCAGTGTTTTAACTTTTTGTATTAAGTATGGAAAGCCATGAGAAACCACCTGCCCTGAGGAGAATATTTGGAAGGAGAGTGGTCCTAGCTTTTGAACATGTAGCAGAGCTCAGCTCACAAGATGGGCTTCTAAAAGTATCACACATAGGCTTTTTGTGACTGGCAGTTTAGGCCCATCTGACATTCCAACCGGAAATTCTCCTCCTCCACGCTTCTTCTTTGTTATAGGATGTCTATATCGATAACTTCCTCAATTTCTAAATCAACCATCGTAATTCGAGCTAATTTAAGAATATGTCCCTTGTGAAACAAGGATAACTGACCCTTAAAAAGTGTGAAAAGTATCAAACCTGATGGAAATTCTCTTCTAATTCTTCACTTAATCAGTTTGCTATGAATTCAGATGCGATCCACTATATCTTAAAATTTTACTTACTGATAATATTATAATTCATTGAAAAAAAAAATAGAATTGTAGAGGAATCAAACCTTAAAACATCGTAGATATGGTCATGAAAATATAGGTATATATCTATCACAAGAAGGTGGGAAGTTCATGGGGGTACTCATGTCATTATACTTGTTTGATTTGGAATTGTTGCATGGGGTATCATGTCATATGTATCCTTGGTGAAGTGTTTAAACATTCAAAAATCCACCTTTATAAAATTTTATTTTTTGATAATATATATAGTGAGTACCATCCATGCATGTAGTTAATAATCCCAAGACACGCCACCAATTTCTCAAGTATTTTATCCATTTAATTATAATATAAATTCTAAAACTTATTGAAACATTCAACACACAAAAACACACATCGGTGTCGATTTTTCACAATGTCATTGTTATTCTAATTGGGAGGGGAATATTCTCACATTTTCACAGCAGACAAAAGGGATATACAGAAGGACGATATGCAGAATATCACGACACGTGTCACGAGGAGAATCTCTGCCAATGGAATGCATGTTGGAGAGAGAAGAGAAGAGAAGAGAATCGGCAGAAAAGGTGTGTGTTGGAGCCTTGTACGAGAAGACTGATTATAGAAAGTGACCAACCATCATCATTCCACACCTCCCTATCCCTTTCCCTGCCAAGGGAATTCGATTCCCTCTCTCTCTCGCTCTCACACACACACACACACACACACTCAACACACTTAGTTTTCATGTAAAAGGTCTCTCTTGCTACTAAATTGATGGCTGCAAATGGGTTGAGTTAACTCACTATTAATTCCTTATTGAGTTCATACTCATTTAAGAAAAAAATTATAGCTTAAAATGTTGGCTTAACAATTTATTTTGCTGATTAGGAGAATATTAAGATCTCTTAAACTACCCGACTAATTCTTTTGAAGGTACGCAATCCCAATATTCTATATGCACTAGACATGATTATCAAGATAAAAGATTTTAGGAATGATCTAAAAAATAACTCAAAGACTTCCAAGTTCACCTACATATTATGTTGGTATAGAACTAGAATTATCCTCTAGATACTAGAAAGGTAAAGGCCTCTCTCTCTCTCAGACACACTAGTTTGTCACATAGAAAACTATAGTCTTGCAAAACTTCCTCAAGATATCAAATGCTTAAGGGGAAAATCTGTCAAGCAACTAGCTAGTGCCTTCCCCAGTGTTAAAAATGAGAAGACTACAAGAAGCTTGCTAGGGTATGAATTAGGAGTGCCAAAATATTATACATGTTAACACGACACGAAATTAGAGAGTTTGAATTTTTTTTTAAATCACATGTTTTGTAAGTGAGTAGATTCAACACGATATGACTAATAAACGAATTAAGTATGAGTGAAGTCAATCAATAGAAATATACGGCACAACTTATTTATATGCTGAATATATATTATTCATAAACTACATGAATCTGATATAACACGATTCATTAAACATGAATTAATAAACGAATCGAGTATGTGTGAAATATTTTCTAACATGAACTTACTAAAACCTAATATGATTGACAGACCTAGTATAAACCCCATTATCATCTCCTAATAATTGAAAAGGAAAAATCCATCTATGCCGATGTAGCGGAAATATTCCGACCCAAATTGTATATACATACCAACAAGTTGGTCCAAATTATAAAGATTTAGTGATAGATATTTTGGTCAAAATAACAGTTTGGACCATCTGGATCCTGACCCAGATCCGAACTTTTTCTTGAAGTTCAAAAAACCCTAAGAAAAATCCCCTAAAATGTAGTGAGAATCTTCCTAGCTTCCTACCCACTTCACTAGAGCTAATGGCAGAAGAAGATTCCCATCTATTAGCCAGCTTCTTTATTATTCTTTTGGGGATGATTTCTGTCTTTAAGCTTTGTGGGCTGTGTTCCTTAATTTAGAGTCGTAGAATTGGAACACAGTTATTCTTTCCTTAGAAGCAAATATTATATTCTTTATTATGAATGTCTCATAGGTTAGATTAGATATTCTCTCTCCCTCTCTCTCAATGCACTCAAATGTAGAACAATTATGCAACTTTTGAAACCCTAAAAGAAAGTTGCATGGTGGATTGATACTAAACCCCATTTGAATATGTCCTTTCTCTCCCTTTCTCTCTTTCTCTTGTAAAATGGTAAAAAATAGAAATGGATGGTACTAGTATATGCTGGCTCTGTCAAGAACTTTGTGCTAATTTAACATTATAGAATCATTAATTCATATTTAAACATGGTAGAATAATTTCTTAAGGATGCCTACTAGTACAAATTAGCCGTACACGTGTCCAACTTCAAATGATCAGTCAATCATAGCCATTCAATCAAATTCTAACCCTTTTTGAAACTTTTTTGTGGGTTGTGGCCAATTCTACTCTTTTACCATCTAAAGGCATATTATGGATTTTATTGCTTCCTCATTCTTGCCTTCAAAATTTCCGGCTCAAAAAATCTTCCATGTGGATCCTATTAGAAGTGAATATAACCCACTTGATGCATGCCACGTGTACATTCCATGCATTAACGTATGGACTGTAGCTAATTTTAATTAGTTTGTAAGATACCCATTACATGAGGCTTTTCATAAAGGATTATACCCCATTAACGGATGCTGATACATGAACAATGAGCAATGTTAAAGGGTAAAAGAAAAGAAAAAGTACACTAGGAGGAAGAAGAAGAATCATCTTTTATATTGGTGATTTGAATTCGTACAAAGACAACCCCAAAGGTTCTAAAACTCTCTCCCCCTCTCATGTGTCAGAGACTCAGAACCCTCTTGATTCCTTCTCTAAGGGCACCCCTCCACACAAGTAATTAGCTTTTGTGTCATTGATCTTTGCAAGAAGTTACCATCTCTCTACTTTATCTTCTTGCTTTTCCTTTTCCTCTCTTTCTCTCTCCAAAACCACACTTTATTCTCCCTCGAACTCACCCCTAAAAAGAAGACGATCCCCCCTCCCCCTCGATCCTCCTTGTGTTCACAAACAACATCTCCTCTCTCTCTCTCTCTCTCTCTCTCTCTTCCACCCCTTCAGCATCTAACTAGACAAGAATAGCCAACATCTCTCTCTCTCTCTCTCTCTGTACCATCCTATTCTTCCTATGTGTGCATGAACGTGCAAGATTGTTGAATATATATAACTGTTATAGGAGATAAACACAAATGATGGCCTCACCGTCTGAACTAAGCCTTGAATGCAAACCCCACAGCTATTCTATGCTGCTAAAATCTTTTGGAGAGCAGAGTGATCACAAGACACAAAAGCTCGAGGAGTTCCTTGCTCGTCTGGAAGAAGAACGGCTCAAGATCGATGCATTCAAGCGTGAGCTTCCTCTCTGCATGCAACTTCTCAACAATGGTAATTGTCTCACTCACTCTCTCCTTCATACTGATAAGCATATTCGAGAGTTTTCTCCCCCCATTTGGACATTAAATCGGAGGGTAACGGTATTGGAGACCAAAGTACCATTCCCTAATGGTCATTACGGTTCATAAGGACTGATTTTCAAAACTATCTTGATTCTCGAATCTCTGTTTATTTATATGTATCGAATTCATACATTTAGTATAGCTAGAATCATTAACATTAAGATTCAAAAGAAATCTATTTTACCATGTCTAAGTGTATATTCATGGCCAGTGCAATATTACCTAGCTTTTAGTCTTTTCTCTTTATCTTTTTCAAGTTAATAGAAGCAAAGCTTTTCATGTGCGCATAACTTTATTTTTGAGCTCATCCCTTCTTAATTATTCAAAGTAGCCTAGTATTCCCAGATTTTAACATTCCAGAGTAGAAAAGCCGACACAATTTACTTTTAAAAAAAAAAATTCTAATTTTTAGGCCTTTTCCCATAATTTGTTCTTATATTCTTTGTTAGTATGTTATTACCACTTACCAGCTATGAGTATAAACGAAAGCTCTCTCTTTTTATGAGTAATATTAACAAATTCTCTATTTTCGTTCTTGATTTTTGTCATGGACTAATCAGCCATGGAAGATTCAAGGCAGCAGCTGCAAAGCTACAGAGCAAATGAAGTGCCACGACAAGTTCTCGAAGAATTTATTCCCCTTAAACATTCAAGTGCTGAAGGATCGGAAAAGGAAGCAAACATGTCTGATAAGGCAAATTGGATGACTTCTGTGCAGCTGTGGAGCCAAACCAATGATGAAACCAATCAACAATCTCATTTGACATCTCCTAAGGAAACCGAGATAGGTTTCAATGTTAGTCCCAAGCTGGATTTAGACAAAAAACACATAAATGGTGGAGCTTTTCTTCCATTCTCCAAGGATCGAAACTTGAATCCAAGTCCGGTGTTAAGGGCTCTTTCTGACTTGGCCCTTGCTTCAACTGACAAAGAGATGGAAGATAAGAGGTGTTTGGAAACCGAGTCCATAAAGGAAGTGAAGGTTAACAATGGAGTTGGAGAAACTGAGCAAGGAAAGGGAGGTGGTTGTCCGACGGATTCGCAAACCACCACTGCTACAACTAATAGGAAGGCGAGGAGGTGTTGGTCGCCGGACTTGCACCGGAGGTTCGTGAATGCTCTTCAGATGTTAGGTGGTTCTCAAGGTAATAATAGACTTTGAAATAATGCACACTAAGAAGGTTAATGAAACATATGAATTTGTATACATAATATAACTAAGCTTGCGGTGATAAAAAAAAAAATCATCAAGAATCACCACAATTAATTATATAGTTTTATTTTTATATTTAATTTTTGGTATCACTCTCTCAATATATATGTGGAGTTATGGATAATTTTTTGTGGACTATGATTACAGTGGCCACCCCAAAACAAATCAGGGAGCTGATGAAGGTTGATGGTTTGACTAATGATGAAGTTAAAAGCCATTTACAGGTCTCTCTCTCTCTCTCTCTCACACACACACACAGAGAGACTTGCATTAAAGAGTCCATTTTTGTCCTATTTCACGTTAGAAAGATGTCTGTACCACACTGCAGGTCTGGACTCTCTGCATATTCTAATCTGTTGTACAAACTACAAAGTATAACAAACACTAGTCTTATACTCTCTGTATATTCTTACATGTTTGTTTTTTGTTATTTGCATGTGTGTGGTCTGTGACAGAAATATAGACTTCACACAAGACGACCCGGTCCAAGCCCACAAGGTGGAGCCACTGCAGCACCACATCTGGTGGTTTTAGGTGGCATATGGGTCCCACAAGAATATGCCGCCGCCCATAGTGGTGCACCGGCCGCCATCTACGGTGCACACCCATCCACTCATCCCTCTCCACATTACTGTGCACCACCAGTGCCCCAAGAATTCTACCCTGCACCACCACCACAATCTCAGTTACACCACCATGCACTCCACCACCAACTCCATATGTGCAATCAATCCTCACAGACCCACAGCTCCCCTGAGTCCGATGTCCGGGGCACCGGCGACCGGTCCGAGACCATCGAAGATGACAAGTCCGGAAGCAGCAGCTGGAAGGCTGGCAGTGGTGGTGAAAATATAGGAGAGAGAAAATCCCTGGTGACCCGAGAGGAAGGTGCAGAGAGCAATGGAAGTGAGATCACTCTCAAGTTCTAAAATTTTTCTGTGCTTAGGATAGGAGTTTTATGTCTAGGTTTAGGTTTAGGTTTAGGTTTAGGGTTAGAGTTAGAGTTACTTTACTGTTATAATCTTCCTTCGGGATAATTAGACATAGAGAGGGTAAAAGGGGGCATAATGAAAAAGTGACTGGTTGTTTTTTGTTTCTTATCCATTCAATGCTTTAATGTCTTGTTCTATCAAAAAAAATTTTTGAACACACACTTAACACAACCCCTTAAAAGAAAAAGAGAAAGTGTCAAGTGCAGTGCAGTATTTAAATTAACACACACACCCAAAATTATCCGATGTTATATCAAAAAAATTGAAGGTGGTTGTACTAAGTTCAGTATCGAAATTTAGTCATAGAAATTTGTGGTTTATTCTATAGAGGTGAACCCAATGTGATTCTCTCTCTCTAATTTTTTTTTTTCCTTAACGTTCAGTTTAAAAAGTCTTGTTACAAATTCTTTTCGATGCAAAGCATTTTCATTGTTCAAAAAGATCAAGACTTCAAAAGTCATGGTAAATATTATGAGGAAAACAAGTGAGATGTCCTTTTTTTTAAATATTGAAACCCTTTTTTAATTGATGTGTATGTATGAGAAAAAGAGTTTTTCTTAACAAAATAAGGGAAAATAACCTAGAATTATTATTATAGCTTATGCTGTGCTGCTGTGACCAGTGGTTAGATGGAACTTTTATCCTTTTGAGGGCAGAAAGTGCCACGTATTAAGCCAAGGCAATGCAATATCCAATTAAAACTTTAGTCTCAAGCATTAATATTTAGAATTTGTATTATTGAAAGGAATTTTTTTTTTTGAAAAAAGTGGTGTGAATTCTAAAAGAAAGATGTAGCTAAAAAAAAGTACACTTCTTCTCACCGTTCAAAACTAACACTTACTTTTGCTACCAAAGAAACCCTTTAAAGTCATTTTACCCTTTTCCATTTGTATTAAATGATTTTTATTTATTTATTTTTGACTGGAAACTTCTTAATCTATTAACATGATCTCTAATCCAGTAGCAATCAAGTGGATTGGTATATCTCAAAAGGCTGAACACTGCTTTTCTTTTTGAATTGAATGTAAAGTACACAAGAACAGTGACACCTAAACCTCTTCAAATCATTCTATTTTTTTTTTTTTTAAATGACGAAGAACCTTTTCGAGACAAGGTTACCTTGGATTTACCAATGCAGATATTCGGTAAATTCAAGAGTGACTACGAAAAGTCCATTCCAAGGCATCAGAGTTTATAATTTACGCTAAATTATTGCAATACCAAAGTGAGTTTATACTGTTCGAAGTTGGTTGAAACAGAATTGAATAAAAAAGTCCAAAACACAACTTTTTTTTAGAAGGGGGGGGGGGGCTATTACTAAGCTAATAGGATAATTTTATGGTAACCTACTCCCATGTTTGGAATTCAAATTCAATACAAATGCATTGCAAGCTTTTATATGTTTTACACGGCTGATAATGGGTACAAACTAGTATGTTTATCGCCCAAAAATTATCCTAAAATGATTCTGCTCAAATCCATATCAAACAAATCTTCAACATCATGAAAAAACTTTATGTTAATCAAAAAAGATATGCAAACTACTCCAACTACAAAACTTAAAACCCTTAACCCTAAGTGTATGTTTAGTTCGGGTACAAATAAATGATGGAATTTAATAATCGGTTTCATCTACTCCTTACAAATGGGATTAATACAAGTATTATTTGATTCTATCCTTTGTGTAACAAATTTGAATCAAGGTTGGAATAAGGTATACATCCATAATTATAATACTAAATTTATGTTTGGATTAATTAACAGTGTATAGTATCAAGAGTACTCCTTGTCTTGTAAAGGTTTTGTCTTATTGAGGTCAAGGGTTCAAGCCCCTCTCTACCTCCCCCTCCCCCTCCCCAAAAAAAAAAGTTAAAAATTACAAAACAAATATTGAGGACAAGAGTTTGTATAATGTATAGCTTTTGTACGAAGGTGTGGTTTGTAAAAGTAATAAAGTCATTGTGTTTTAATACTAAACTTGTTAAGAATAATACCGGCTTCCACATGATATTCACTAATACCTAATATTAGGTGTTAAAAGGCAATAACAAAACGGGTCAGGATTAATGAGAAATTAATATCAGGTTGTTATAATTTAACCTAAACTTGGTATTACTTCCTCACCAGATTAAATTAATTCAATTTTATCTCTTAATACTTAAATCAAACAAACCCTAAATCTTTAAAAACACATCAAGCATATTCAATTTTAGAATACTTAATCTTCAGATAGGACTTCAAATCTATGTCTTTCACTTTCATTTTTCACTACACTAAAAAGAGATCCGGAATTAAGTGCCAAAATCCTACGCACCATCCCCGACAACAGTTTAAGCAAAATCAAGATTTGGTAACAAAGAAGGAACCAAAAGGGTCGCTTGATTACTTTTCCAACCAACCCTTAGGAGTGATCCAATAGTTGAGTCTGTTTTTTGGTAATTCAAAAATCTCAAGTTCAACCCCTTCCCACACCCTCTAACAATTAGTCACCCTTGTTTATTTGGATACATGTTTAGACCAGTTCAAACTATAGTAACCAGCCGTTGAGCTTGAAGAATAGTCGACACAAGCCTATAGCAAAAAAAAAAGATTACTTTTCCAACCTAGTCGAAAAAGCTTCTTAACAATGCAGAATGCATGGCCAGACAGCACTTTCCCTTCGCCATCTCTTTTTCTAAGTTGATTCAACCCCTGCTTTTTGACAACAATTGTACCCAAGTTGGCATTCACACCTAGTCCTAATCACCCGGACACCCAAAGAGTGGCCGTTATAGCTAAACAGTACGATTAGGAAAGTTGAAATAGGCACCCATTCTCAACACTCTCTGCAGGAGTATCATTTCATGCACTGGCTCGAGGTGTATCCCAAGAATATCGGCACCTTCAAAGATATTTCTTTGGGTAGTAGTACTAAACCCTAATTATTTCACCTAAATTGTTTATCTACGTAATTGTCGTTGTTGGACTAGCAAGGAGTCCTAATAGCTACTGCAAATGCAACGCAATCTAGTTTCGATGACTGCACACCTAGTAGTATATTATGTAACAGGATTGAAGACCTTTTGACGTTGGGAATATTACAAGTCTGCATACTAAGACTATCGAGACTATGGGTCCCTATGGTGCGACCCCGCCTAGGTCGAACGCTATCCCAGCCCAGGCAAACTGGTCTTTGCATTGCATTGGTTAAAAAGGATGGAAAGCACATCAGGTATAGGAAGGACTCCTTACAGGAGGACAGGGGAAAAACCTATAGTAGGGGTGATAGCTGACTAGCATTCACTAGAAGCTACTGACAAGGATGAGATGATTTGATCGGGTTGCCTGTTGATCTGTAGACCTGATTTGGCATCATTCAAAATCACGGTATCAGCCATCAATTCGGAAAATTCTGAGACAAATCTGTCGCGGCGTCGCAATACTGTATCAAGCAATACGACATAAAAAAAAATATTGAACATGACGAAAAATTCAAATCATATCGTAGTGTCATAAAATCATATCAACCAATTCTGTGACGATATTTTGATGATTCAAGATTAACTCGAATACAACTCGGACAACTTGGCCGATTTGTGTGAAACTCGGGATTTATACGTATCGTTTAATGGTATTGTCTCCTAAGATACCGAGACAGATACGACTCGACCGACTCGCATCGATATCAGCCGATATTTTGAACCATGGGACCATGCAACCACCCACTGCTTCACTCCAACACCAAGCCGACTAGAAGAGAAATTTCCATGACCCAACACTTCCCCAGAGCAAAGTTACAAAGGTAAGAAATAAGATCAGCTAATAGACTAGCATGGCTACCAAGAGTGAATTGGCGAGAGGGGGGATGGGATGGTCGCCCAAGAATGAAAACTCATGAGTACGGACTATGAACACCTTCAACACGATGCAAAACCACATGACTAGTACTGAAGTGTACAGACAAAGGCCACCCCCACCTCATCTGCATTACAGTGGGATTCCCACCATTCGAAACTAAATACACGACCTTTAGGAGATCCTCACCTCTTCCCTTATCAAATAATGATGCTGCCAGCATTCACTCCAAATAATAATAGTAACATAGAAATTTTCTATGCATCAACAATCAGACATTTTTTTAATAAGAAACAATAATCTCAGATGGATATTTTGTGTGAGAACAAGAAAATCCTACACAAGATACTTCTATCTCTATTAACCATGATGGCCATACTAACGTCAATTGTCTTACCAAGGCCAAGCTCAAAATGTTGGTTTAAAGCAAAACACAATCCTAATGAAGGCCATTGGGCTATCTTTTAAGCTACTTCCCTAAAGAAAGTTCACAAGTAATAGCATCCATTCAATGACGCTAAAGCTTTGACAGCCCAGAACAATACAAAAACAAAAATGGGCAATCACATATCAAAGATGAGTTGTAACGAGTACTAATTAACAAGTTTACATGAAAATAAGTATGTCATTCATACTAAAAGAGGANCTTTGGGTAGTAGTACTAAACCCTAATTATTTCACCTAAATTGTTTATCTACGTAATTGTCGTTGTTGGACTAGCAAGGAGTCCTAATAGCTACTGCAAATGCAACGCAATCTAGTTTCGATGACTGCACACCTAGTAGTATATTATGTAACAGGATTGAAGACCTTTTGACGTTGGGAATATTACAAGTCTGCATACTAAGACTATCGAGACTATGGGTCCCTATGGTGCGACCCCGCCTAGGTCGAACGCTATCCCAGCCCAGGCAAACTGGTCTTTGCATTGCATTGGTTAAAAAGGATGGAAAGCACATCAGGTATAGGAAGGACTCCTTACAGGAGGACAGGGGAAAAACCTATAGTAGGGGTGATAGCTGACTAGCATTCACTAGAAGCTACTGACAAGGATGAGATGATTTGATCGGGTTGCCTGTTGATCTGTAGACCTGATTTGGCATCATTCAAAATCACGGTATCAGCCATCAATTCGGAAAATTCTGAGACAAATCTGTCGCGGCGTCGCAATACTGTATCAAGCAATACGACATAAAAAAAAATATTGAACATGACGAAAAATTCAAATCATATCGTAGTGTCATAAAATCATATCAACCAATTCTGTGACGATATTTTGATGATTCAAGATTAACTCGAATACAACTCGGACAACTTGGCCGATTTGTGTGAAACTCGGGATTTATACGTATCGTTTAATGGTATTGTCTCCTAAGATACCGAGACAGATACGACTCGACCGACTCGCATCGATATCAGCCGATATTTTGAACCATGGGACCATGCAACCACCCACTGCTTCACTCCAACACCAAGCCGACTAGAAGAGAAATTTCCATGACCCAACACTTCCCCAGAGCAAAGTTACAAAGGTAAGAAATAAGATCAGCTAATAGACTAGCATGGCTACCAAGAGTGAATTGGCGAGAGGGGGGATGGGATGGTCGCCCAAGAATGAAAACTCATGAGTACGGACTATGAACACCTTCAACACGATGCAAAACCACATGACTAGTACTGAAGTGTACAGACAAAGGCCACCCCCACCTCATCTGCATTACAGTGGGATTCCCACCATTCGAAACTAAATACACGACCTTTAGGAGATCCTCACCTCTTCCCTTATCAAATAATGATGCTGCCAGCATTCACTCCAAATAATAATAGTAACATAGAAATTTTCTATGCATCAACAATCAGACATTTTTTTAATAAGAAACAATAATCTCAGATGGATATTTTGTGTGAGAACAAGAAAATCCTACACAAGATACTTCTATCTCTATTAACCATGATGGCCATACTAACGTCAATTGTCTTACCAAGGCCAAGCTCAAAATGTTGGTTTAAAGCAAAACACAATCCTAATGAAGGCCATTGGGCTATCTTTTAAGCTACTTCCCTAAAGAAAGTTCACAAGTAATAGCATCCATTCAATGACGCTAAAGCTTTGACAGCCCAGAACAATACAAAAACAAAAATGGGCAATCACATATCAAAGATGAGTTGTAACGAGTACTAATTAACAAGTTTACATGAAAATAAGTATGTCATTCATACTAAAAGAGGATAAGAGAGTACACAAAAAAGGGGGGTGTGAATTAAGTTGCATATACGCGTATATAAATAGCTTTCAAACGCAAAACATACTGTTAAACCTCAATGCATTGTCAAGCATTGCCATTTGCCAGGATCGCATCCCTTACACCCACATCATCACCATATTCCACCTCTATCATCGCTGAATCGACAAGAGACTGCAAGTAGAAAAAGCGGAATAAGTTAACTGCTTGTATATCACAATGCCCTTATATCTGAAGCTCTGGAATAAAAACTGCTCATTGCTTGTGACAAACTGTTCATGCATGTGCAAGTTATAAATGATGAGTAAGGAACAATATCAACACAAACCCAAATACATGCATCCAGAATCTCAAATGCAGAGAAACATAAATACTGAAGAAGATTCAACGCCCTGTTCAAATTTTAACCAAAATAAAGATTGTACTATGATTCAACCATGCAGCAGGGTCAAGAAAAAGAACGGCAGCCTTTTCCTTCTTCAAGATTAATTCAAGAAGCACCAGAGGCCTGTGCACAGATTAATGTCTTCATTCATTGAACAAAGACAGGTGACACCAGAGTCTCCTCAATTGTTTGAATTGATTGACAAAATGAGATTTACATGTACAGACTGTACCTCCTTGTGATTTGAATAGCTTACTTCACTTCCTTGTAGTTTTTGACTAAAGTGTCACCGTTAGAATATCCATTAAAAATAATTATTAGAACTCAAAAGTCAAATTTGTTAATGAAATAACACCACTTTACACACATTTTTGCCTCTCCAGACTACACCAACCTCTTTTAGCTCCTCTTCCTAATAATTAAGAAGATATTCCACTTCATAAAAACAATTTATCATACAAAAGCATCAAAATTTCAAAAAGTGAAGAATATTATTATCTTTTTGTACCAAAATGTTAACCCCGATACCTGCTTCACTTTAGTTCTAAACTCAAAAGGATCATAAGGAGGGGGAAAGTAACTTACTCTAGATAAAATTACAAAATATACAATTACAATTGTATCGAGTAAGTCCAGCTAGACCACACAAATGCATTATAGCTTGTTTCACTCCATCCATAATCATAACCATAAAACAGAGAGGGAAGCCAGACCTGAAGATCCTGTTCACATCCTTTAAGTCTTTCACTGTAGTCTTTTACTTGCATAAAACATTTGTGCAGCTGCACAATATTCACATAACTATCATTTCCAAGAAAACACTAGCTGAATTCATGAATAGCAGCATGATATTTGCGGCAATCACCTTGGTCAATTGCATCTGACGATGTAAGGTGAGCTTCTTTGCAACTGTCAATGCATCCTCCAATTTCTGCAATCCTAATTTCAGTAAGGGAGAAACTAGACAAGGAAAAGGCGTGGTCTACAAAGTGACACAATCTGGGCTAATTTCCTTATGAACCAAATGGACTGCATTACTGGAAGTAAATAAAACAAATATAACCTGGGTTTTCTCCTGTAACTTCAAAATTTGCTGTTGTTTCTCGTCTTCTAGCTCTTCCATCTCAGATATCTGGCCAATGCAATGATAAATAGTGTCTTCAGTTATCACCAAACTGATAATTGAACTAATGAAGAAACATGGACAGATGGGCCACTACCAGCTAGCCTTGCTATCCTCTGGACACATAATCTTTAGAAAACTGGAATTGCCATGAAATCTATTGATATGAGAACGCCGGAGACCATATTGTCTCTCCTGGTTACCAAAAATATTAAATGCACAAATAGCCCGTAAACTACATCATTTCACAAGTAAGGGTATTGTTATACTTTCACATGAGGAAAATTACTTCAACTCTCACTTTCCATGTCTTTTCTCCTCCCTCCCATGTTTCCTCTATCTATGAGAGCACCTAGTGACTACAGAGTTAGGAAGCACCGACACTTCATTTTGGCCGAGTGTCAGTGTCGGTGTCAGACACATCTAGGACAAAGCCACGCTCAGACACGCTAAAATGAGTGTCCGATTTTTTTATTGTTAAATTTTTTTCATGGCACATTTCAAATACGTTGGGGACGCGTTTTGAGATTTTTATAGTTAAGAGTAATTTTTGTAATATAAAAAGAGTTATAATTACTACATAGAACATTGGATATGAATGTAACATAATGTTGGATACGAATGCAAACTTATATATAAATGAAATAAATTTCTATTATAAAAGTAATGTGAAAAAAAATTGAGTTACAAAATTGGGACTTTTTGAAATTGATGCAAATCAGTGTTACGAAGTGGAATATTTTCTAAAATGTAAGTTGTAATAGTCATTGATTGTTGGATCATGGATGTTAATTTTGAATGTGTATAACGTAGGGATATCATGAAGTGAATTTTTAGAATTAGGAAAAGAATAAATTAAAAAAATATTATAATAATATTTTTATTTAATCACATGATTTTATATATGTATTATTTAACGTATTCTCAATGTATCCGTATCTTATTTTTTTGAGAAGTTTTGTGTCAACGTGTCCGTGTGGTATCGTGTCCGTGTCCGTGTCCGTGCTACTTAGCTGCAGCCTGCAATCTTCCAATAAAGTACCTAAGCTTTGCCAAAATAGAAATTTGCAACAAACTCAATAATTCAATTGCTTTGCAATTGGTTCCTTCTTAAAACCACGGGCGTTCTAGTGTCACAAATGAATACATAAATTTAAGTTTACTGTAATCGAAGACATTGAAGGCCAGCCTCAAAAACTGATTTATCTAAAAGTAGGAAGCAAGATTCAACAGCATAATAATGACATCCATTCACAAATGCTGAAAAATAGGGCCCCACAGCATTATTCCGGCTACCCCCTATCAATGTGACTATTATTAATAATTCCATTTGCTAAATGTCAAGGATCAAATTTTTAGTGCGTATAAGATGCATAAGTCATAAAAAACAACCCTATACTCCTAGAACCCGCATAATAGCAATAGAATGCTTGAACTATACATACTTTTCACTATGGACGGAGGAAATAGAGAGAAAACAGACCTCTTTTTTAAGTTCTTCGAGCCTTTGCTTTGAAATATCCAATTGTTTTTTCATCTGCTAATGTACAAAAAGATAATAGCGACGTAACAAAAGGCACCGTATCAATGTTCCAAAAGCATTTGCACACCTAGTAATGTGTAAACAGCCCATCAAAGATTCTACCTCATGATCGTCATCACTCGAGTCTGATGAAGGCTCTCTACCACGACGGTCATTAAAGTTAGAACTTCTAAAAAGAAACAAGATACATAGTCAAGTAAATCTCAACTCAATGCATAAAACTGATGCAAGGCTCGATATGTATTGTTTTAACATCTTCATGGTTCTCAACTAGAACGCAAACACTAAGTTCAATGTGGTATAAACAACCCATACATATCGCTCCATAGAAACCAAAGCTTGATTGCTCAGTTGACCTAACTAATTACTTTGCAAATAACTTTTGTTCCTAATAAGTCTTGTTTCACAACATTTTCAAGCTACTAAACTAAAACAGAACCAATTAATTGCCGAGTAGAAAGATATAGTGGAAGAAAACATAATCAATTGGCTTCAATCCCAACACTCACTTGAAATCAATTCATTTGGGTGGGTGTAAGATAAATTTACATGGCGTCTAAAGTTCTCTAGTCGAGCTATCATGACACAATGTGTTTCAAAAAACAAGCCAAAATAAATATTGCAAAATACTTGTGGCAAGCCAAAATAATGGACTGTTGATCGCACACTTCCCTAAATAGAAGTAGCAAGCCACAAGTACAAATTAGGTTGTTAAGCCCATCAAACCAGTATTTAAAGTATATACCCCCAACCAACTGTCCAACACCACAAAACAAAAATAACTCCGAGATAAAGGAAAAGAATGAGGACGGAAAATAAACACACAAAAACAAGACAATTGAGACATATATATGCTTTGTTCTAAACACACGACTTGTAACAGATAAGTTGTTGTCCGACAGTTATTTAAGATAAAAGGCATACTGTATAAGTTGTTCAAATAGTTATAACCAGCACGCAGCAGCAAAGCAAAAAATACCTTACCCGTTCGGTAATTTAGACAGTTGATCTTCATCCTTGACTCGACTTTTATGATAATTGTTACTTCTTTGTGTCTCATTGTCTCGGTCACTATTCAAGTCCTGGTCTCTTTCCCATTCCAGCTCAGGGTTTCTTCTGTGTTCTCGTTCAATGTCCTCCATATCTCTGTCTTGATCTTGATCTTGATCTTGATATCTATCTCCATCCACAAGACGGCTCCTTGTTCGATCATGGTCACTTGAGTGCTCATATTCTCTTTCCCTCTCTTGATCATGGCCTCGAGATCGGTCTCTATGCCGATCTCGATAACGGTCCCTATCATGATCATAGTCGCTTCCCCTCTCTCTGCCCCTATCCCAATTCAGGCCCCTATCAGAATTACGTCGAAAACTTTCACGTCCATAATTTGGTCTCCCACCTCTGGTCTTCACTTCATTTACTTTCACCACTCGTCCATCTATAGTCTAATTCAAAGCGCCATTATGTCAAGGTCCAAAAGAATTGTAAACCACATTATATTACCACATAGAAGTACTACACCAGTGAAAAATTCAAAGAGAGAGAGTGATACCCTGCCATCCATCTCCTCAATGGCATGAATTGCAGAACGAGGATTTTTGAAAGTAACAAAGCCATAGCATTTTCCTCCAACCCCACGGTCATTGATTATCTGGCAGTAAAGCATGGTTAGTATCTAAACACACATAATATGCACAACAAACAAGCCGTGAACAAACTTATGTGCAACTCCAACCTCCCGACTTCAAGGAAACCATACTTATTCTCAACTCAACTCATCAAAGTCTTGTCTCAATACTTTTTGGGGTCAACTACGTGAATAATGTTTAACCATTATTCTTCATCAAGGGCAATATGTTCCGTTAGATCATACTTATTGCATAATAAAAATGATGTCCCTAATAATGGAAAGACTCCATAACAACCACAAGGGAAAAATAACAACCCAAAAGAAGTACGATAGTCTCTCCTCGGCCACATAATACTTATGAGAAGTACAAACATTGCCCAACTGGGAAACTAATGTATCATATTTGCTGCCCCTACCCAAAATTTCACTGTACTTCTGCTAAAATCGATCATATTAACAATTTAGGGTGCATAAGAGAGACAGGAAGAGAATGGAAGAGACCATTCCTGAAATCCTTCAACTTACTTCTCTCAGCCAAACACCGGAAAAATAGAGAATTCTAAATACACCGTCTCGAAAAACAATCCCACACCCTCACTCAGTAATTCAAGGGTTCCTTTATTTTTTTGGCTCAGTTTAACTTAAGCCCAACGTGACTTTAGTTTCAGTTAAGTTTACTTTTTTATCAGGTATCCAAACAGAGCATTAGTAAAACCTATAAACTAAGTAAAACAATATACGTGCTTGGCGCAGCAATTACTGAAGCACCACAAAAACCCTAGAAAGCATAAACCCTAAATTCAATATCAGTATACATACACACAAACATATAATATGAGGGGCCGACCTTAACGGCAACGACGGCTCCGTAAATATGGAAGACTCGACGAAGGCTCTCCTCGGTGGCGTCGTACGGAAGCCCACCGACGTATATTGAGCTGTCGTCGTCAATCGTCATTTTTTCTACCCTGCAAAATTGCAATTGGAATTTTGACAAGGTTAAAGAAAGAAGAATTCGGAAGAGATGGAAGACGGGTGGGTTGTATACTTTAGCCCTTAAACTATGAATTTTATTTTATTTTGTACTTAAACTATTATTTTTTTATATTATTTACCCAATTACTTTAATTATTTCACCTTATCCCCGTTGCAAATATAGTCTAAAGTATAATATAAAGGGTTAATTACAAATTATATCTCAAAAGATAGTTCGAATCTCAATTTGTACTATCAAAGATTAAAAATTTTAATTTGTACACTCAAAAATAGAAATTTGTATCAATGTACACCCCAAAAATAAAAAATTTTAATTTACACCCTTAAAGATAAAAATTTGTATCAATATGCACCTAAAATTAACCGCTCGTTAGTTTGCTGCCTAAAATTAAATTAATAAATTATACAAAAATCCTCTCATGCTTATCATTTAATCATTTGAACCCTTTCACATTTAAAATATTACTCCAACATTTCATGACGTTTGTGCGTGTATAATATGTAACTCCTTTTCGTTGATATCTGTTAATAAAACTGTAAAAAAATATAATTTTATTCTAATAAAAAATTATAATTTCATATTATCCTTTATTTTGTGAGTCCAATATACTCTAAAATTCAAAATCAAGTTTACCATTTGAATATCCAATAGAAAGTATGTATTTATATAATGTTTTTTATATGCAATACAATATATCACTTGAACATAATTATTTGAATGCCCAATTTGAGGACATTTTAGATTGAGTATTTTTATTAGGATTTTATAGCCGTTAAAAAATATGATTTTATTCTAATAATAAATTATAATTTTGTATTATTTTTTATTTTGTGAAAGGGTCCAAATGATTAAGTAGCAAGCATGAGAGGATCTAAGTATAATTTATCAATTTAGTTTTAGGCAACAAATTGATAACAGTTAGTTTTAGGTGCACATTGATACAAAATTCTATCTTTGAGGGTACAAATTAAAATATTTGATTTTTGGAAGTGCACATTAATACAAAATTCTATCTTTTAGGGTATAAATTGAGATTTTTGATCTTTAGAAATATAAATTAAAATTCGAATGATCTTTTCAGAGTATAATTTGTAATTAACCCTAATATAAAAAATATGATAAAGGTCATAATTGATGGGGTTAAAGTGTAATTTAATTATCCTTTCTGTAATTTGGTCGGGTCAATATGGAGCGGGCTAAGTGACCCAACTAGTTGGAGCAAGCAATACGATTCGCCCATTTGAACGTTCTGAGATTACATGTGTACACAATTGGGCTCTAAACACGTATAATACAACTTGGCCAATTTCGTAGACATATCTGTTACTCTTATAATAGAGTTTCCGATGATACTATCTAAAATAGTTATTCAAAATATATTTAAATATTATATTATTTATTTTAGTTAATTATTTTTTAAAATTCACTCCAACAACTCAATTTATTTTAGCTAACCACTTTAACTAATTTTCAATAATAAAATTCAAAAAATAGCAATTCAACTATACATTGTACAAATTTAATCAATTATAGGTTATAAGAGAGAACTCACCTCTTAAAAATTATTACTCTCAAACCAAATTCTCTCAAATTAAATTACAAAATTTAAAACAAAATCACCTCAAATTACACAAATAATTGAAG
The DNA here is from genome assembly GCA_963454935.2 of Ilex paraguariensis. NCBI lineage: Eukaryota > Viridiplantae > Streptophyta > Magnoliopsida > Aquifoliales > Aquifoliaceae > Ilex > Ilex paraguariensis. The sequence continues at coordinate 676,213 of CAUOFW020002525.1, forward strand.
TCAAAATTTTTGAGGGATTTTGTTGGATTTTTTTGAGAGTATTCCTGAATTTTTGGGGAGAGTATATTGAATTTTTTGGGGGGTTTTGTTAGATTTTTTGGGGGTATTGCTGAATTTTTGGAGGGAGTTTATTGAATTTTTTTTCGAAGAATTTGTTTGATTTTTTTATTTCTGCAGTTGATTTTATTCAGTTAGTCGATCAAACACTTGATTTGCTTTGAGTTTGTGACTTCCGTGAATCTAAAGAACGAAAGAAAAAATGTCTAACCCTCATCCAGATTTATCATCAGATACTTCCATCACAATCACATCCCATCAAAACCTTCAATACCCATGAACCCAAATTCTACTACCAGTAGTAGTAGTACTGGTACATCTCATCTTCTTTTTCATCACCCAAAAAAGCCTAGGTCCATTTCTCTATGGCTCTCAACTTATCAAAGAATTCATTTCTCATGTTCGTCAATTTCAAAGATTGGTGAAAACCCAGTTCAAAATTTATTAAAGTCGAACACAATCGGTTGAGATTGAACAGAATCTGTGATCAAGACGATGCTGTGAAGACGATCTGCTGTGTACGCTATTTGTTTTACTGGATTGGGGGGGGGGGGGTTTGCTAGATTTTTGGGAGTTTACTAGATTTAATCACAACTCATCGTCTTCCCCGAGAGAGACACAGACCATACCTGCTTTGGAGCTTTGCCTCCAGTCTTCGGTCGGTGGAGCTTTGCCTTCAGTCTTCGGTCAGTGGAGCAAGCCTTCTGCGTCGGGGGTGTTGTTGGTGCAAAAATAAAATAGCTAACTGTTTTGCCTCGCCGGGGATAGCTAGCCAAACGAAGACAATGAGAAATAACTATGGCCTGTTGGAGACGAGATTTAAGTACTGTTTATGTAAAATAGCTAAGAAGGCCTTTTTACCTTAGTTTGTAGGAGATGCTCTAAAAGCAACTCCAAGGGACTAGGTAAAGGGGTGTTTTTAGCTATTTTAGATAGTCAGTTTAACGATGCTATCTAAAATAGCTACTCAAAATATATTTAAATAATGTATTATTTATTTTAGTTAATTATTTTTTTAAATTCATTCAAACAACGTTATCTATTTTAACTAATCACTTCAACTAACTTTCAATAGTAAAATTTAAAAAATAGAAATTTAATTATAAATTATATAAAATTAATCAATTATAGACTACAAGAGTAAATATCATAAAATTATGGGTTACAAGAGAAAATATCATAAACTACTTGGGGGTTTGCTAGATTTTTGAATTTTTTTTAAAAATTTTACTAATTTTGGGCTGGATTTTGAGGGGGAGTTTGCTGGATTTTAATCAACTCATCGTCTTCCTCGTTCTGAAAGAGAGAGACCATACATGGTGATACAAACTTCTGATGAATCATCCGACCAAGAAACAAAAAAAAAAATAGAAACCATCTTTGATTTGAGCTCTAGAAAATAGGATCAAAAGGGTTTGATGCGGATTGTTAGCCTAAACAAAGAAATACTCTTTAACCCTTTGTTCTTCAACAAAGCAAAAACTAAATACTAAGATTTTGCAGAAACTGGTCACCATAGTACTGAAACATTTAAGTAAATAAGTTCATACACAAATTCATACATAATTTAATTTATTTGGTTAATGCCACCACCAAAAGTGTCTGAATCTCAAACCCGCTTTGAAAGCTAAATACAAAACTACCTGCAAGAGAGAGGACTGATCTGGACTAGCTACATTTGGACTAGTTGCATCTGAAGCTTATGTGGAGTAAGAATTTTGGCACAAAAAAATAGCATTTGATGATGAAGTAGCTGGTCGAGGAGGTCACCAGATGTAGCGGGCAAATATCAGGCTATGGAACATATCTGGCCATTGGAACTTACATTTCTGAACTGGCTATCTAAAATAGCTAAAAACACCCCTTTACCTAGCCCCAAGGAGTTGCTCTTAGCGGCCCCGTTTAATATCCTCCTTTTATTTATTTATTTTTTTACTTTTTCAAGTGTTTTTATTAAGGTGTTGTTTCATATTTTTGTTTTTGTAGTTTTTCAATATTACTATTAACGAAGGGAGAGAAGGGAGGGTGAGAACAGTGGGATCACTATAGTAGCTAGAGTGATTCTTCTTATATGGCTGGACGCCATGCATGGATTACCATCACATTCTCTCTCAACAGACTTGAAACACTTTGTAATAAAGTGAGGTAGAAAATTGGATGCAGGTTAATATCCACGTCAGATAACATCATAAACATTTCTATTTTCTTCTTCTCTTAACTACCTACAACTCCCTCTCCAAATGTGCTCAACCACATATACCCTAATACGTAGCAAAATGCATATAAATCATTTTTACAAAATAATAGTCAGCTATACTTTTTTTTTAATTTATGAAATTGCTTTTTAAATTTGAAAAAGTTCAAACAATGTTACCAAATGGAAAAGGTTGCGAATTGTTATGTATACTGCTAGAGTCCCATGGCAATAGTAAAACAATCAAATTCAAGAACATGGAATGCCAAATCTCTCTAAACAGAATGTGATCTTAGAATTTTCGAGTAGTGTTTTCATCTCGCTTTTGTAACCCCTGCATTGAATTTTCACCCTTTTGTGCCATGGACAATATCCATTGAGAAAGGGTATTAACTTCTCTCCTCCGGGGAGATGCACTTTCAGCTTTCCTACTAGAAAAGAGAGGGTATTCTACAAAACAATTTCATCCGGTGAGAGCTTTAAGCAGACCCAATGCTCTACATGTTTGGCGATTCTAAGTTTAATTTTGTTAAGCCTAAGATTAATTACCCAAGTTTCTCTCTCTCTCTTTCTCTCTCTCTATGTGTGTGTGTGTGTGTGTGTGTGTGTGAGACAGAGAGAGAGTATAAATCACCACTACGAATCGACTGGGGAACACCAGAAAGTGAAACACCAGTGTCATTATTCTTATGGGATTACTGTTGCCACATGAAGGTGCCTTCTGCCTTCTGCCTTCTGCAACTGAAAAGAGTAGAATTCTTCATTTCATATTTTTCCTTTTTTCGGTAGAGACTAGCAAGAAACCTTTGTGGTTTCATTTGACCCTCGATACCCACAAGGAGGTCCTCCACAAAAAAGCAGGTGCTAAAAAGCCTTGGCCACAGGTGAATAAGGCTGAAGAAGAAAGCAAAATGAGCCCAGTCTCTCAAGATCTTTAGAACAAGTCATAGTTACAAAAACTGGAAGGACTGACAAATGTGAAACACAACAAATGGTTCGAAATCGCCCCCGGTTTGGGTGTTGCTCTAAGAATTTTTCAGGCTCTACAATACTATTTTTGTTTCACCACAAGCAAATATGTTGAATACACTTGAACCTCTAACAAAAAGGAGAACACAGGTTTTACATCAATCCAGAGCACTCATAAACAATCAAAGCAATAGGATGCTTCATCCTGACATACGACCAAGAAGCCCAAGACAATGCTTCCAATAGTTGATGAATAAGGTAATCCGTAACATCAGTTAGACATTATAAAAGATTGGGTACTCCCAGATCAATGCAGCTTTAAACACACAATGAATAAACACCTCATCAACATTTAAATGGGCATCAAGACCACATTGTAAAAAAAACTATAATCTTATTTCTTTTATAGGAAACCAGATAATCTTATTAATCAAAAAGAAAGTGTAAAAGTACATGGGAGGACAAGGAATCCTCTATAGGAAAATCAAGAAAGAAAATTTGAAAAAAGAGAAGCTTACCACAAGCTTCAAGCAAAACACAAAGAAACATGGAAACCAAAACGATGAAGTAGTTGTGTGTGTGGCATTACTATTCACCCTCTTCGGCCCAATGGTAAAAAAAAAAAAAACATATTAACTCAACCCAACAAAGCCTTGTCCCAATAAAATGGGGTGATATTATGAAGTTTAAACAATTGAGTCTGCAGCAAGTCATAGGAAGCAAGTCTGGATGTTCTTACTATCATCTTCTTAAGACATAAATAACACTTGATCTGGGGATACATAATTTTCAGGGAAACAAATATTATAGAACAACAAGTGAAGAAATCAAAGATTTGCCAAGAAAATCAACTATGATGATTCATGCCCCTTCCTTTTGACAGTTCATTGCCAAATTCATGAAACAACAGACACATCCACTACTTCATAATAAGTCACCCATTACAACCACCGCGCATCAAGTGCTCAAAAAGCTACAGATGAGAACACCAACGCAAAATCCTTGAAAACATAATATTCCAGATTTGATACAAGAAAGACACTAACAATTATCCCAAATTTCAAATAAGTAGACCCTCTTCGGCAAAGGCCAAAGCAAGTGCAAATACTCATACACCAGAAATTTTACCAGATATGCCCTTTTCTTCATCCTCATCTGCATACTCATCGTCATCAATTTTACTGTCCAACTGCTTAGCTGCTGTGTCGCGCTGTGGGGAAGGATTGCCACCTCCAGTAACCGATTGCTGATAAAGAACACCTCCCGCAATCGTTAAGAGAAGACAAACCAAACCAAAAGGACTAGCATGTTTATCCCAAATCAACACGTTGATTGCAACCGTCAAAAATTTATTAACCACACCAGTCACTGTAAATGCAGTGGCAGAGATTGCCTTCCTCGCCGCAAACCCAAAGAAACTTATAAGCAACCCAAACACACAAGACAATGACACTGCCATGAATGCAACAACGTTAAACAAATTCCCGGAACTTGATCCCACGGCAGAAAACACATCAACATACTCTCCCGTAATTATCCAAAAAACCGGAGCCATCATCAACGACAACAAATTGTTGTAATAAACAAAACCCCAAGTATTCAACCCAAGATTGGTCACCATATGCTTAATATAAACCATCTCAGTAGTAATTGTCACCAAATAAGCAAATGCCCACGAATAAGCAGTCAGTGTAAACCCTGAATCAGTGGCAACATAACCAACAGCCCCACCCAATATAATCAACAATGACGAAAACGTAAACTTGGATGGACATGGTTGCTTTCTGAATGCAGTATCGGCAATGGCAACCAATAAAGGTGTCAATGATCTGAACACTATAAATGTATCCACATTGGCGTGACGCAAAAGATTGGTATTTGTGAAGATTGCTAGGTAAAAAACAAAGGCAGCGGGCAAGAATTTCTTGGCAGTTTCAAATGTGAATGGATCATGGTGTAAACACCCTACTTTGCCCAAAACCCAAACACCTAGAGCTGAAGTCAGGTACTGTAGTGCAGTGAGAAGACCAGGGTAATTAAATTTGGTAATGGCAAACTTGTTTATCACTGCTAACAAGCTCGAACACAGAGCATAACCCACTACAAGACTGCTTGTTGCATAGTATTGCTTTGATGCATCTAATCTAATCGATGCCATCGGTTTGTTTTTGGGTTCTCAGGGTTTTTCTTTTTCTTTTCTCTCCAACTGCACAGCTAAATTTAGTGAATCTGAACAAAGTAAGGAACTTTGATGGACAGATTTGATACCGGCAGACTTAAATGAGTGAGAAACGAGAGGACTGAGCAACTAATCGGCTTCATTGCGATGAATGTAGTGGTCAAGATTTTTCTTGATCTGAAAAATTCGTGGAAAATGTGGAACGATTTTCAAAAACAGAATGAAAGGGTTAAATTGAAAATCTGCTAAATTTGCGGCGAAATGATGGAGAAAAATAGCTATAATTGATTGAAATTTCAGTAAAGAAATTGCGAGTCACTACTAGACTGCGATACCCTGGTGAAATGTGAAGAGAAAAATCTGCAAATTCAGATGAACAATGGCAGAAAAACAGAAATATCTATCACGAACGCATCTAAGAATTCAAATCGGAATCAAATTAAAGCCAAAAAGTGATGAAAATAATGGATCGAGGAAGGAACCTTCTCACGTGACTGATCTGAGCAGCTTCAGATCTTTGAATGCTTGGAGAGAGCGAGCGAGCGAGAGAGAGAGAGAGAGCGTTTTGAAGAGTTATGCAGTAAGATCTTGCCGTAACTGAAAGGCTTAGCAGTGGTGGGGCCGTTTTGAAGAAGAGGACGGAGGTGGGGACGCAGTTGCCAGGAAAACACGACGTTTTCTTTTCATGGGCTTGGACTTGATCTAGATGGACGTTTTCATGGACATTGTTATCTAGATGGACCTGCATTCCCACTTGATCTGACTATTCAACAAAATTTAATTTTTATAATTTATATTTAAATTATAAATATAAATCATTAAAAATTTTAGTAAATTACACATAAATTTCTACTCAGTTTAATCATTTAATCACTAAATTTAATAAGATATTTTATGTAATTCAGACACTAAATTTAATAAGATATTGTATATAATTCAGAGCAGATCATAATAAATAAAATTTAAATAATCTATCAAAAAATTAATTTACATTCCACTAATCAAATTTCTATTCGAATTGAAATCCGGTCCTCATTTCATTGTTATAGGTCACAGAAGATGTTAGTCCAGTTACAAGTGGCCCATTATCGTAGAAACCCACCAGGCTAGGGATGGCTAACCGATCACATAATGCCCATGAGTAGCCCACTAACCTTTATGGATGGGCCATGGCCACAAATTTTCCCCATTAAACCCAATTAAGGCCCATGAGGCTTCCCATCGAGCAAATCTATGGCCTGACCCATTGGCTTAGGACGGCACCTGGATGTGGTTCAATATAGTGGTTGATGGCAATATCTATGAGAGTTCGTAGTTGGAGATGCACCTTACCCTGAAATGAAAGTTAGTTTATTTGAATTCCAATAATAGCTCAAGTGGTAACAGAAATGAATTATAAACTCAAACATCCCAGAGATGATTAGTCGAATTGTGCATAAGTTATTTCAGATATTTTTGACCGTTGAACAAAAAAAATAAATAAATAATTAGTTCACTTCAAGTTAGGGGCTGAGAGGATATTTCCCTGGTGTTTGACAGTGAGTGTACTCTTGCGAAAATTCTAAATTAAAAAGATATGTTAACAAGATATGCTTCACAGACATTCAAGATAGGTGTTGAAGTAGTCGATGAATATGATGAGTGTCATAGAATTTTCAAAAGAATTATGTGATCGAGAAGTAACAAATTACTATTTTAACTTAGTAAAAAATGGATATTGGACACGAAACGCAACGATACTTGTATTAAGACATAATACATGACATAAACAGTGAAACACCGATGAGGTGATCGGTCCCGATGAGTAGATCCTGAGGGAACATATCTTTGGCAGCAAGGAAAAGAATGCGACCCTGTGGCCGAGCAATCAATGTTGTGCAGGAAAATGGGCCTCCCGTGATGCAATTTATTGCAATGGATGATTATTTGCACAGGCACATTACAGTAAATCACACTTCGAATATAAAAGAATTTGGATAAAGGCACAACCCTAATTAACGTAGACTGTTCGGGAGCGCATGTATTTAAGTGTGCCTTCAACGCCAGTTCATTGAATATTTGGTGCAACATAATAAATGTCTGGCATAAGTCATTAAATATTGAGAAGACATGCAATAAGTGTGTTGTGTCTCGAACAAAGTAATCATTGCAAGGCTACACCCTAAGAGTTGTCAACTTTTTTCAAGCCTAATAATTACATGTACGACTCGTCGAGAAGGTACCTAATGAATGATTACTCAAGTACTGTTAAATAAAATGACTTGATAGGACTTTAGAATGTCATGTCATTATCTTTGAAGATATACATAATCAAATAAATTGGGTATCAAGTACAGAATCTAAGTCATTCTAGTACCGTAAAAAATCTTATCTTTCTTTTGAACACCTATTAAATTAGGCATCAAAAGAAATAAGTCGGGCACGTCTCCCGTCTACCTTCTAACTCCATTCGTTGTTGCAGGACACTCAGTTGGCCTCACCTTCGTGGTACAGTTTCAAACTATTGCATAAGAAAGCACTCGTACAAATTCGTTTTAATTCTCAACTCGACTGAGCTAAACAAAGAGTTTATCCTAATTCGACATTTCTTTAGTGCTTGTTGATTATTTGCAGAATCATTGTGAGGGAAGGGGGATGGAGACGGGTTATGGAGTGAATAATTCCAAATCCAATGTAGGAGATTGGAGACCAAATGTCTGATTCATGCAATTCTTTTATGATTGTTCAAAGTTGCTTCCTGTTTTGTTCTGTTGATATTACAATCATACATAAGTTCGCATCCTTGTAAGAAATCTCTTGCTTTTTGGTCATATTTATCCCAGAGAGAGAGAGAGAGATCCATCCCATAAAAAAAATACTGGCAACCAAGCAAACATTCTCATCCAAATCAACCTGTAGTATAGCATCGAAGACAAAAACAAACAACACATCAGTCTTCCATTAAAATAAAATAAACAAAGGTTTATTTTGTTAACTAATAATCTATAACCAGACATATGACTATCATTACGTCACTGGTCCTATGATAATTTCCTCAAATGACAAAAGAATACATACCTTAAATTCCATTAAAATAAACATCAAAGGCCTCCGACCAATATATAGCCTTTCTATAAACCACAAAAATAGTTGGGAATCATGACAAACCCATGATTAGGGTTAGAAGCAAGGATTGAGGCCCTTTTTTTTTCTCTCTCTCTCTCTCCATTTTTTTCTCCTCACATAAGAAGGAAGGCGCCTTGATGTGGTTCAATAGAGGTTGATGACAATCTCCATGAGTTCCTAGTTGCAGATGCATCTGACCCATGAAATGAAAGTAAGTTCACTTCATGTGACTAACAAACCCATATTTGCACAAATACCAAAAAGTGAGAAACTGGTAATCTCATCTCCAGTTTGTGTGTTGATCTTCTGAAAGATGTACAACAATTGAAAATTTCATCGTGTATAAGGTTTTACCATTCATCAAAAGTGGATTGGAGAACTCAAGTTAGGGGATGAAGCTATTCAAGACCTATTTCTTTGACAAATAGAAAGTAAAGAAGATGATATTTCCTGGTGCCTGACAGTGAGTGTTCCCTTGTGAAAATTCTAAATTAAAAAAATATGTTAACAAGACATGGTTCAGAGGGTTTCAGAAACTTTGGTGCTGGAGCAGTCAATGAATATTAGGATTGCCAAAAGTATTCTGTGAGGAGTAACAGATTGCTGTTTATAACTTAGAAAGAATGGATACATTCTAGTTCTCAATCTGACTCGGCTAAACAAAGGGTTTATCCCAACTCAACATTTCTTTAGCACTCGTTCATTTGTAGTACTATTGTCATAGGGCAGAGGCGGTAGCGAGAGCCGGAGAGGGTTGGGGAAGAGGGGTTTGGAGTAAATAATTCCCAATCCCATTTAGGAGATTGGAGACCAAGTGTCTGATTCATACAATCTTCTATGATTATTCAAAGTTGCTACCTGTTTAGCTCTGTTGATATTACAATCATACATATGTTCGCAACCTTGTAAGAGATNCAATCATACATAAGTTCGCATCCTTGTAAGAAATCTCTTGCTTTTTGGTCATATTTATCCCAGAGAGAGAGAGAGAGATCCATCCCATAAAAAAAATACTGGCAACCAAGCAAACATTCTCATCCAAATCAACCTGTAGTATAGCATCGAAGACAAAAACAAACAACACATCAGTCTTCCATTAAAATAAAATAAACAAAGGTTTATTTTGTTAACTAATAATCTATAACCAGACATATGACTATCATTACGTCACTGGTCCTATGATAATTTCCTCAAATGACAAAAGAATACATACCTTAAATTCCATTAAAATAAACATCAAAGGCCTCCGACCAATATATAGCCTTTCTATAAACCACAAAAATAGTTGGGAATCATGACAAACCCATGATTAGGGTTAGAAGCAAGGATTGAGGCCCTTTTTTTTTCTCTCTCTCTCTCTCCATTTTTTTCTCCTCACATAAGAAGGAAGGCGCCTTGATGTGGTTCAATAGAGGTTGATGACAATCTCCATGAGTTCCTAGTTGCAGATGCATCTGACCCATGAAATGAAAGTAAGTTCACTTCATGTGACTAACAAACCCATATTTGCACAAATACCAAAAAGTGAGAAACTGGTAATCTCATCTCCAGTTTGTGTGTTGATCTTCTGAAAGATGTACAACAATTGAAAATTTCATCGTGTATAAGGTTTTACCATTCATCAAAAGTGGATTGGAGAACTCAAGTTAGGGGATGAAGCTATTCAAGACCTATTTCTTTGACAAATAGAAAGTAAAGAAGATGATATTTCCTGGTGCCTGACAGTGAGTGTTCCCTTGTGAAAATTCTAAATTAAAAAAATATGTTAACAAGACATGGTTCAGAGGGTTTCAGAAACTTTGGTGCTGGAGCAGTCAATGAATATTAGGATTGCCAAAAGTATTCTGTGAGGAGTAACAGATTGCTGTTTATAACTTAGAAAGAATGGATACATTCTAGTTCTCAATCTGACTCGGCTAAACAAAGGGTTTATCCCAACTCAACATTTCTTTAGCACTCGTTCATTTGTAGTACTATTGTCATAGGGCAGAGGCGGTAGCGAGAGCCGGAGAGGGTTGGGGAAGAGGGGTTTGGAGTAAATAATTCCCAATCCCATTTAGGAGATTGGAGACCAAGTGTCTGATTCATACAATCTTCTATGATTATTCAAAGTTGCTACCTGTTTAGCTCTGTTGATATTACAATCATACATATGTTCGCAACCTTGTAAGAGATCTCTTTCTTTATGGTCATATTTATCCCACTTCTGGAGAGAGAGAGAGAGAGAGAGATCCACCATTAGGATCAACCCATTTGGTCACCACATCGACATTATTTTTTAATTGAGCTGCTCTCTTCCAGATAATTTACCCATAAAATAACATGACTAGCAGACAAGCAAACATTTTCATCAAAATCAAACTAATATTGTATAGCATCAAAGGCAGTCTTCCACTAGTATAAAATAAACAAAGGCTTTGTTTGTTAACTACTAATCTAAAGATGGTCATCTATCATTACCATAATATCACCAGACATGTGACTACCATTACGTCACTGATCCTATGACAGTTTCCTCAAATGACATAAGATACATACCTTAAATTCCATTAAAATAATAAACTCATCAACATCAAAAGCCTTCAACATACACATAGCCTTGTTATAAACCAGAAACATAGTTGGGGTACAATACAAACCCTTGATTAGGGTTTCTTTCTCTTCATTTTTTCATCTTTACTGCCCACTAGATTGACAACAATAGACTCATGGACTGGACTGTCCTTTTTTTATTTTTTCCACTCACTACACTGCCATTTTTCAAGCAGTGAAAATATAGGACTTACACATACTGATAATACTAATTATATGTAATCCATTCATGCAGCTGGGGCATAATAATCATAGCCACCATCATCGCCGTCTCGATTAAGCTGCAGGAGCATAGTCATAATCTCCATCATCATCGTCGTCATCGCCATCTCCTTCTTTACATGCTGCCGGGGCATAATCATATCCATCATCTTCATCTCCATGCCTCTCGTTCCATGAGTCAATGTTCCAGGAAGTGAGAGACATCTTTCGCTGAATTTGAACAAATAGGGGACAGTGGAGCCAATGTTCCCTTGAGAAGGCTAGGATTAGAAGATGAACACACACTAGTGTTTTTTGTGGTCTGTGTTGAGCTTAAGGCTCTATGCTTATATAGAAGTTAGAGAAGGTGTTATGCTCGTTTTTGCACAGGTCAGGCACGTGGGGAGTGTGGATTGATGCCTGAAGGGTGGTGCATGGGCCGACGTCGGGGACACGTGGTAATTTGTTCCGGCCACATAGGAAATTCACATGACAGGTAGGAAAATTTGTACTTGTATATGGTAATGAATTGGGGAGTGCTAAAGCATCTTTGGGTGCAATGTTGGGTTTGAGACTTTTCTGCATGCTGGTGACAAAGAAATCTCAAAAAAGTAAAAGATGATGCTTTTAATGGGTGTGTAGGAAATATGTGGTGCATTATCCTCTACAAATGAGATTTGTAGTACTGTCTTTGCCAGCCTAGCCTACTGAAAGTGGCAGATCATGGTATGGAAGTTTTCTCTTTGCTTGTGTTTCTCTTTAGTTTTTTTATGGTTGAGAACCGTCTTAATCACATTATTTTTAGACTCATTACTCTGGAGTAAAATCCGAATGCCCGTAGTTACTTCCAATTCATACACACTAAATCAATTTAGACGCCTCTAATGAGGTTAATTAAAATTTTGGATACGAAATATAACTATCATTTGAACTATTCTCACAAATTTTTGTACTTCTCTTTGGCAAACTACTTATTTGAGCATGGGTGGTGGTATGATTTGCTAGATGCTTTAAATAAATAAGCCAATTTCTATTTTTGTATTAGTGTTCTTTAAGAGTATCTCTAATCTTGACTCAAAAAAATTTAAATTTGAGTCAAAATGACTAAAATTTTTTTTCAAACTTATACCAAATTAAGACAAAACTTATTGTAGACTCAAATTCTATATCAAATTTCTATTGGTAACTTTTTAACTTATCCAAAACTAAAAAACTTCTTCGACGACTTATTTTCTGCTTCTTCTTGCCTCTCTATTTACTATACTATTTCTATTGCCGACCACTATCGAAACTTTCATAAATCATTTGAAGGCATGTAGATAAGTTTTTTCCTTTTCATCTTCCATCTTCTTGAATTTTGTGTATTTTTTAAAACTCTAATCTCACCCACCTTTCATATTAAATAAACCATAAGTATATCCATCAAAGTTTTCTTTGATTTTTCAAGATAAACACTATCTGTAGTATAATTTCAAACTACCGATTCGTCCTAAAATTCTAAGCTTTCATTACCCACAAGTTTAGAAAATTTGTCATTTTATTTCTTCAATCTTTTATTTTTGTTAGAAAGGTATGTTTTTGTGTTTTTAAACCCATGTCAAAATAGTTATATTTTTTTCTTTTTCTTTATTCGGATAAAAAATGATAAAGGATTAGAGCAATCTTACAATTATGTGATAGTTTCTTTCCATGTAGTGTCGTATACATATTTATTTATTTATTTTTGAATTACTCATTTATGGAGAGAGATGAAAGTTTTATTTATTTTATCAAATATCATAATTTGAATGATACAAAAAAATGAGTTTTGGGATAATAAGGAAATTTTTTAAAATATTTGAATTTATCCATTAAAATACTCTATCCCAAATCAAACTTTTTACTTAAATTTAAACTCAAATTTAAATTTAAATTTGAATCATGATTGAAAATAATCTAACATTCGACCGCATCTAATTGAACAACCCAATAGTCCATATGTTCTTCACTTTTCTGTTATAATGGACCAATCAGTCCTACAAACACACTTCAAAAGTTCTTTTAGTTGAGTAGGGATGTATGATAACATGATTTGACGAAAATATAATACGAGCAATGTCATTTGATCAATTAAGAGATCAGATGTGGAGACATGATGCATTCAATTAGCAATCGATCACAATAATGATACACAAACCATTTTCCTACACCATCTCAAATATACACTAGTAAGTCTTACAAAATTTATGAAATATTCTGTGTGGGAATAATTTCACACAAGGAGTATACACCTCATATAGACAGAGATGGTGGCACCTAAGTGAACCGATGCTCAAGTCAAAGAGAAGTATTAAGTGAATAAGCTAGAATTCAATTGCATTATCTTGTACCTGAGCCTTTATTTATAATGGCAGGGACATATGTCCTAAATGAACCTATACTCTTGATTGATTGGCTCAGTCTTGTCACCAGATCATAAAAGTACGGGGTAGAGTTTAATTAGGACTCTAGTTCCTAACTCCTTGTTACTAGCTCCAAAATATTCAGAATAATATTTGATTAGAATTTTAGGTCACAAAATGATCCTTATCCGTGTAAGAATCTTCTGGATAAGGCGTGTGATGAAGCTTATCACAACTTAAGTAGTGAAGAGGTGGTTGACTTGTGCAAGCTTTGGGTAACGAATAACACATGAAGGACTCTCCACATACAAATGCCGACTAGCAGAGACTGGCCCTGCCTCTTGCCGAGTGGCATGAGCAGGCTTTGCCGACTTGCATGAGCAAGCTTTGTCGAGTGGCATGAGCCACCTCCTCCTTGCTAATGTCGGGTGGCAGTAGGCTTGCCCAAAGGAATTAGATATTTAATGTCTCTTATCTTGAGTTTGAATCTTGACAATTCCTTTGGGTTAGGTCTTAGTTCTCATCATTACTCTAGTCTTTACAGTGGAGGAAGTGGAGGCAGCTGCCCGCACTGCAATTTTTAAAAAAATTTGGGGATGCTGATAGAATTTTGAAAATTTTAGAAGTCTTCAAAAATTACCCCCACTGAAAAGATTTTAAAAGAGTAGGGGTATTTTGTATAATATGTGGGCTCACCTCAGACAACACTTTTACTTTACTCTTCCATCTACCCCCTGAAAGCTCCACTTTTTTCATCAAAACGATTCATGGGCAGCGAAGGATACCTTCTTCTCTTTTCGTCCTGGTGATCCCTTCAAACAAATTTCATTCAAATTTATCTCGTCTTTTCCTTCATTTGGATCTTCCTCTTTTTGTTCTTGACTTTAGTCGGAATTTATCTAGTCGATTGAGTGAATATTTTTCAAGGAAATGAGAGTTTAAAAGATTCTATCAAAATTGGCCTACGAGAGATATCCATAAACTACATATTGATATCTTTGATTTTATACAAATTTTTGGTGCAATAATTTAGGTTTTTATTATTCTTACCCCTTTAATTTTTTTTTTTGGCTAATAATAAGTTTTGATTATTGAATTTGAACTAAGCAGTGACAATAAGATCGATTGTATATCCATATTTTTGGTAATGAGAGGGTGAGGAAAACATGAGTTACTTTATGCGAAAATGGGTCATTCATTTGTTGACACCTTCTGTACTATTTTAATATATTGAATAAAATGGACCTTGATTGCTTAAAATGTGTTTATTTAAGTGGATTTCTATTTTCAAAAGTTTTTTTATTACGGATTATACCTTGAATTAAATTATTTTGATTTATGGGGCTTGAATAATTGGATTGTGTTTGATTAAATTGTTTATATGTGTAAGTTTGGTTTAATAGACTTGGGATATAAATATTTTTTCTAAATTGTTTCTATTAAAAATTTGGATCTATTTATGTTTAATTTAATAATTTTTTTATAAATAATATTTTTGTGTCTAATGAACAAATTAATTTTTTAATTACAATGGACAAATTTCTTAAAAGAAAATAAACATTAAAAAAAATGGTGATAGTGATGGGGATATATTCTAAGTAAAGTTGTGGTGAAAATTAAATTAGGAGATCTTCTAGATCCTATAGACTTACGGATAGTTTTGTAGTGAATTTTTTTTATTTGCTCTTTTGTACATCCCTGATCTATACGGACTACACCCATAATTGACAAATTTTTTAGTAAAATTGTACTTAAAAGTATCATTGATTAGTTGTTTTGTGAAAGCAACATAGATATTAAAGAATTTAAAGGTATTTATAAATTGTATGTTGCCCCCATCCTCAGAGAAGTCTGGCTCCGCCCTTATACGATGTAGATGACTTGTTTTTGATCGAATCGATAAAAAGATTAATCGAAATAAACTTAAGTTGAGGAGCAGAGCCACCCTTGGGCTAGGGTGGACACATGCCCCTCTCAAATTTTTTTTCCTTTATATTAGACATATTTTTTAAAATAAAACTTATATATATTTAATTGTACCCACCCTAATATTGTTTTCTGATGATATCGATTCAAATAGACTCTTATCTAAATGATTGTTAACTTTTCGAATAATATTATTGATATCTAATTTAAGAATCTAATGCATTGTGATATTAAATTTAATAGTGAGTTTCAATATTTAGTAATCTCTAATATTTATACAATGGTCACAAACGATAGGGTCTCTATCAATTCAATATTAAATTAGGTACAACTAATATTATTGTTAACTTTTAAATACATTTCAGACATGTTCGAATATGTTTGAATATATTAAGGTTATTTTATAATTTTTTTAAATTACATGGTTATTTTTTTATTGTATAAAAATGTGTGTCGTTATGTAATAAATTATAGGATCATAAATGAAAGATTATTATAACAATTATATATATATAAAAAATATTATTGATAAGATTGATTTATATCTCTTTCAAATAATAAAAATATATCATGATCAATTGTAAGTAACAATAATTAGTCTCATTCTTGATAAAGAAAATTAATTATTATTTTTTTGTTTATATTATGCATATCGATTTTTAATCTTTTATGTTTACTAAACTTTTAAGAATTAAATGTAATTGAGTAAATTACATTGACACCCCCTGTATATTGGTCTAATTATAAAAACCCCCTTTAATTTTCTAAAATTATATTGATACCCCTTACTATTTACCTACCCATTTTACAAAATACTCTTATGGTTAGCATCGCTATTTACAATGTCAAAAAAGTGATTAAATCATCAAAATTTTACCCTTTAATACTCATATTATTAAACAAAATTAGAATAACTTATTTATTTTCATATTGTGATCTTGTTTATGTTTGTGTTTGTATTCATATACGTATTTTGGCCACTTTGGACACATCCTTATGAGAGTAAACCCTGGATACTTGCAATCACTCGCAAACTACATGTATTATTTAAGCCCAAAAGACACCAGTGAGAGTCAAACCCCTAACATCTGGGTCTATAGTTCATCTGGGTTTAACTCCACACCGCTAGGCTACTTGTGCAAGTATGTTTGTATTCGTATTGACCCATATGAACTTTGAATGAACAAATTATCGCTAACATTTAAATCTAAGATTCTATTATCACTTAATTGAATTTATGTTCATACTTTGTTTATAAACTAAAAATTAATTTAATAAACATAACAATAATATGAGTAAAAATATCTTTTTTATATAATAATTATGTTAGTGTTTAATAAACAACAATAAATAATTAATATTTTATTTTTATAATACCAATTAAATATTTTGATGGTGTTCGTGTTAATATACAAACGAGAAGATCGAGGGAGTTTAACAGGATTAAATAAAATGGGTTGATCGTGTTAATTTCGGGTTTGACAAGTTGAACCCCAAAATGACCCATTTATTAATATTTATAATATAAAATATGACAGATTTCAATAAGTTTATCCGATAATCTCAAATAGACTCATCTAATGACCACCAATAATCGCTTTTAAAATCATTCATATTGTACTGTGTCTTCAGATACAAATTACCTCTAGTTTAAATATATGAGAGAGTGATAAGTAAAAAATGGTGCATAGTAAGGATAATTATAAAAATTGCATTTTTTATTATATTAGTTAAGGGATAAGACCTGATAATTTAAAAAAATTGAGGGGTGTCTTTATAATTAGATCAATCTACCCGGGGGTAGTGTAATTTACCCAATATAACTTCAATAAATATGAATTTATGAATTTCTACTGTTAATTAAATTTTAATTTTTTAAAACGTGCTAATGTGCTCACTTTAAAATTTTTTGCTAGCTTCGCTCATTTGTAAGCTACCTTGGACAACTCTAACTGTTGAAAAAAAAAAAGTAGTGCTATGTTACGTGGGGATTTTTTTTTTTTGGGGGGGGGGGATTTTGGAGTAAATATTAAATACAACGATGACACTACGCCATCATTGTTACGTGATGTCATTATCCATTTAGAAGATTACAAATAGATAAAATAAACTCCATTATTTTTATAACTATCAGTAACCATCACATTTAATTAGCAACATATAAAATTAGTGGGATCCACTTTATCTATTTATTATCTTCTAATTGAATGATAACATTATGTAACTTTAATGACATAATATCACCGTTACAATAAATATTTTTTCCGCGAATTGGTACTTGGTTGGTTCATAAGGCTTATAAGCAAAAGACAGAGCAGAGAAGGTACATTAGAATACTGGCCGTGATTGTCCAAATTTTAGACATCAAATTAATGAAGGCTCTTAAATTGGTTGGTTCTATTCATTTTTTGTCTATCAAAGATTTCTATTCATTTGGGATCCCACTTTTCAAATCTCATTTGAGATCAAAAGTATTACTTTTTGAGTACATTAGAATCCTGAAATTATATCTTATCTCACATTACTATTTACCTTTGCATTTGCCAGTTTTGGTGTTGTACATTCAAATATGATCATTAATCAGTATATCTCAATTGCAAGCCCCTCTCACAAATTAAACGAAGAATTATGTCATTTTACCCTTAAATTATGCAATTTGTCATTTTGTGTAATTGTACTGATTGAGGGTAATATGAGAAACTTAATAATAAAAGGGATAGAATAAGATTAGTTCTATAGTTGTTGGGTATAAAGTATAAATAATTCCTTCACATTCTCAAAGCCCTGCAGGCTTTGGCTCCTGAAGCTACTACTACAACAAATGCCTACCAATCCTTTTCTATGGCTGAGATTAATTATGCTCTTCATAGATGATACTAAGCACAGCCAAAACAAAGTGTTTCTTTTGCATTTTGTAAACAAAACCAGAGCAAGTCCTAATAATGGCCACCTCACATCTCTCCGACCACATTTACCGGCCAATACCCACCCGGAGTGCCACCTTCCGGCAGTTCACCACCACCAAAGCGACCATACTTTTTCTCTCTCCCCCAAAATGTTCCAAATCTCGAAGCTTTTTAGTTAAAAATGACCAAAAATCCAAGTGGGTCGTTAGACTAAGCTTGGTGGAGAAAAGCCCACCAAAACCAACGGTGGATATGAAACGGTTGGTGGACTTCTTGTATGAGGACCTTCCACATCTTTTCGATGATCAAGGGATTGATCGGACGGCTTACGATGAAAGGGTGAAGTTTCGGGACCCAATCACGAAACATGATACCATTGGTGGGTATCTGTTTAACATTGCTCTGTTGAAGAAGCTCTTCAGCCCTGATTTTGAGCTGCATTGGGTCAAACAGGTATGCTTTTCTACTGTTATATATACACATGTATCTATGTGTGTGTCTTAAGGATGGCGAGGAAATTACAATGTGGGGATGAGATAAAGGGTCTATGTGACAATTAATTAAGCTTACCTAGAGAGTAAGAACAAATTATATACTATGGTATTTCATGCTTGATTGTAATGTGTTGAAGTATAAATATTAAGTTAAATCCTCTTAAACGACTTAAATTTTAGAGTAGATGGTGGTTTAACATGAGATAAATTCAGAGGTGTGGAATATGTATGTTGAATTGTCCCTTCAGCAGTTGCCAATCCATATATCTGGATTTTTGGGAATTCTATGCTGAGAGCAACATTGTTGTGAAGAATTTTTTTTTGTTATGTGAATTTTTACCCTCTGAATACTACTTATTAGATTAAGTCTAGACAACTGCACCTGGACTAACACACATGTTAGGCTGGTTCAAGGTCTCTTAACAGTTGACTCTGAGGGTAGTGTGAAGCATTGGTTTTGGTGAAGTGGAACAGTATTAAATGACATACACGAAATGATAAATTGTGAGAGATTCAGGCCATGTTTTGGTATAATTGAATGTTAGCGAATGATATGCTGCAATTCGATAAAACGTGATTGACTCGGCTGATTCAATGCTGAGGGCACTGAGTCAACCAGGTTGAGTGACACGCATCATTTTCAGAACAGATGGTGCCTAGTCGGATATGGGTTGACCTAATCGGCTGATTCTTTGAACACTGCCGCAAGAAGTGAAAAAATTACTTAACCTTTTAGAAAGGTATGCCCTAGGACTAAATCAAAATGGCAATTCAATTCTATGAGAACCATATGAGAAAGGCAATCCAACATATCCCTAAATTCACTTTTTCATCAGACCCTTTCAGATTCTTATAGCCTGGAGGTTGTTATGGATATAATTCAATTGATTCTCTCGAATATATTGTGCAATTGCCTAAATGGAATATGAGCATGATATGTTACTTTCCATGTATTTTGCCAATCTTTTGTTGTTGGATTCTCCAGACTTTATCATACTTTTCGTCGGGGGCATATAATTTTCCTTCCCATATGCTCTGCTCTGTGATGATATAATGGCCTTTGCGATTAATTCTAGAGCTTCAGCAGCATAGCTTTGAGGTCATAGTTGGATCCCGTATAGTTTTAGTACTTTTGTGGCTCACAAGTATATGTGTCTAGTTTCTTTCACTGATTGAGTTGTTATAGACAGGGCCTTATGAAATAACTACAAGGTGGACTATGGTAATGAGGTTCATTCTTTTACCATGGAAACCAGAATTGGCCTTTACGGGGACGTCTGTCATGGGCATCAACCCAGTGACGGGGAAGTTTTGCAGCCATGTGGTAGGGACTTTCACCTCTCCCCTAGTATTAGAAACATGCTACATTAGCAAGATTAGCAATTTGTTCCTTCTGTTTCTCTTTTCTCTTTTGTTTTATTATTGTAGGACTACTGGGATTCTATACAGAACAATGATTATTTTTCTGTAGAAGGCTTACTGGATGTAATAAAGCAGGTAATTATCATTAAATAGTCCACATTTTGTATCACAATTCAGTATCGGTTCTTATGTGCATATCGCTAATTGCTGCAGTTGCGGATCTACAAGACGCCTGACATAGAAACCCCCAAATATCAAATACTTAAAAAGACTGGGAAGTATGAGGTTAGTCTTTTCATGGAATGATGGTTGCAGCATTCATCAATTACCTATTTCTGTTGTAGCAAACTGAATTGATGCAATGCTAAATATGGAACATGCATATCAGCTTCCTTTAAAAGTATTCCCATAACTTCCTTGTCTACGTGACAGCAAAGAAGCACGGACACGGACACGGACACGGACACGGACACTGACACTGACACTGACACGGACACGGGACGCAGGACAGGGATACAGGACACAAACACATGACACAGATACAACACGACATGGCACGACAAGGACACGTAAACGCGACATTTCTCAAAAAAGTAGGACATGATATGTTGGGAACACGCAATACATAAATGTGTTTTATATATAAAATTATATAATTTATTGCAAATATAATGATAATGATATATTATTCATGAAAAATTGTAAATGTTATATATAGTAATCTAGTGTTAATTTTTAGACTGAAGCATCATTATAGTCAATAATTATTAATTTTTTTGTAGATAACGTGTATCCAACTTATATAATTCAAATGATTGTTCTTATTTTCTCAATTCCTCGTTTTTAGAACTTTTATGCATATTTTACTTTTATTGTTATATTTTTTATTACAACTTTAATATGTCTAGAGTTGGTAATTACATGTTCTCTCATAATATAAGATGTTTATTAGTCAAATTTGTTAGTTTTGTTAATCTCTTGTCAATTCAGTTTATTGTTTATGGTCTAAAACAAGTGGCGGACACGCCACCAAAGACGTGTCGGACACATGTCTGAAATTTGAATTTTATAATTTAAGTATGGATACATATAAAAAAAGTATTGGACGCGTGTCCGAAAGTGTCCAAAGAGTATCGGTGTCCAACACGGATACATCACCTTCTTGAGAGTGTTCATGGCTTCGTGCTTCATAGCTTGATAGTAACATATAGAAAAACAAGCTATTTATGGATAGGACAAATGATCTTTCACTATTTAATATGGTCAATTTATCAGCAGCAGTTTTATCCCTTGCCGCCTTCATGCCCATCACGCTTGCACCTTTGCTATGCCCTTGAATTTTATGAGTACAGGAAAACATGTCTTTTTCTCCATTGTTTGGGCTCTTTGGATGGAAAGGATCTCGAGAATCTTTGAAGATAGATGTGAGCTAGTTGAAGGATTATGGGGAATGGCTTTGCTTTTTTAGCTTCTTTCTGGGCATCTAGGNACACGGACACGGACACGGACACGGACACTGACACTGACACTGACACGGACACGGGACGCAGGACAGGGATACAGGACACAAACACATGACACAGATACAACACGACATGGCACGACAAGGACACGTAAACGCGACATTTCTCAAAAAAGTAGGACATGATATGTTGGGAACACGCAATACATAAATGTGTTTTATATATAAAATTATATAATTTATTGCAAATATAATGATAATGATATATTATTCATGAAAAATTGTAAATGTTATATATAGTAATCTAGTGTTAATTTTTAGACTGAAGCATCATTATAGTCAATAATTATTAATTTTTTTGTAGATAACGTGTATCCAACTTATATAATTCAAATGATTGTTCTTATTTTCTCAATTCCTCGTTTTTAGAACTTTTATGCATATTTTACTTTTATTGTTATATTTTTTATTACAACTTTAATATGTCTAGAGTTGGTAATTACATGTTCTCTCATAATATAAGATGTTTATTAGTCAAATTTGTTAGTTTTGTTAATCTCTTGTCAATTCAGTTTATTGTTTATGGTCTAAAACAAGTGGCGGACACGCCACCAAAGACGTGTCGGACACATGTCTGAAATTTGAATTTTATAATTTAAGTATGGATACATATAAAAAAAGTATTGGACGCGTGTCCGAAAGTGTCCAAAGAGTATCGGTGTCCAACACGGATACATCACCTTCTTGAGAGTGTTCATGGCTTCGTGCTTCATAGCTTGATAGTAACATATAGAAAAACAAGCTATTTATGGATAGGACAAATGATCTTTCACTATTTAATATGGTCAATTTATCAGCAGCAGTTTTATCCCTTGCCGCCTTCATGCCCATCACGCTTGCACCTTTGCTATGCCCTTGAATTTTATGAGTACAGGAAAACATGTCTTTTTCTCCATTGTTTGGGCTCTTTGGATGGAAAGGATCTCGAGAATCTTTGAAGATAGATGTGAGCTA
Organism: Ilex paraguariensis; assembly: GCA_963454935.2. Lineage (NCBI taxonomy): Eukaryota > Viridiplantae > Streptophyta > Magnoliopsida > Aquifoliales > Aquifoliaceae > Ilex > Ilex paraguariensis. The sequence goes on from CAUOFW020002525.1 coordinate 699,055, forward strand.
GTTGAAGGATTATGGGGAATGGCTTTGCTTTTTTAGCTTCTTTCTGGGCATCTAGGCCTAAGGACTTCAAGAATGCTCCTCTTTTTTTATTTTTTTATTATTATTATTATTATGGCGAGTTGTATACATGTGCAGAATGTAGTGGGGTTACAAGATCCAAGTAGTGCTGCATACTGTCTTAAAGTCACTTGTTATTGGATTGGATGAGTCGTCCACCTTTTCTCTGATTATGTTAATAAAATCTTGTTCCTTATTGAAAATATGTCATTCTGACATTGGAACTCCTATCAGATTCATGACTAGAAGTAGAATGTATGTCAAAGCATTGTGTAGGCTAGGCTTGACTACACTTAAAAATGAATTCTACAGGTCAGAAAGTACAACCCATTCATAGTTGTAGAAACAGATGGTGACAAGTTGGCTGGGTCTACCGGCTTTAATGGCGTTACTGGGTGAGTTTTATGGATCCAGATCATTTATGTATTGCCTTTTTTGCTTCTGTCATTGTGTTTTCCTTAGATAATTTGAGATTCAATCCCCCTGTATAGGTATATATTTGGGAAGAATTCAACAGCGGAAAAGATACCAATGACGGCTCCTGTTTTCACTCAGGCATTTGATGCTGATATGTCCAAAGTGTCCATCCAAATAGTTCTTCCATCAGAGAAAGATATGAGCAGGTGAAGTTCGTTGTTTGTCTGAGGTCCTGAAATATTAAAACTGGAGCAACTGAAAATGACCATTTCAACTGCTTTTCAAAAAATGTCACTTTTTTTCAGCATTCTAGTCACATACAAGGAATCAAACAGTAAAATTGTATTTTGCCAGTTTGCCATATCCCAGTCAAGAAGCAGTTAGATTGAGGAAAGTTGAAGGAGGCATTGCAGCAGTATCAAAGTTCAGCGGAAAACTTTCTGAGGATATTGTTCTTGAGAAAGAAAAAGCACTTCGGTCTGGCCTTATTAGAGACGGTCTTAAACCAAAATTGGGTTGTTTGCTTGCTCGTTACAATGATCCTGGCCGCACAAGGAGTTCCATAATGGTATGACTTAGACATTTCCTTATGCTTATGATTCTCGAGGATCTCAGAATTCTTTGAATGTTGATCTAATAAGTGTTTTCTTCTGTACGTTTCATTTCAAAACAAGTACAAACCTTCAAACAAACTGATTTATCATTCTTAGTTACGAAAAAATAGGACTTTGATAGAAGGAATTGGGATAGTTAATCCTGAAACCAAGTGCTTTTGTCATTCAAAAAGAAAAATATCTATACAAGAATATCTGCATGACCTACTGTAAGAATTGGGAATCTTATTCATCTTGTAAAAACGAATGATAACCAAGATTAAATTCCAGCTAATTCTTGTAATTGAACTTTAGTACAATGAGCGTAGATGTAGTTTTCCTCTCTTCCGGAGTTGATGGTGGCTAAACAGAGCAGTTACAGAATCAGTTTAATGCCATGTTTCACATGGGGATTATATGATATTCGTTTACCTCTAGGTGGTAACATCTCTTGTTCTCAATAGTGAGATGTTATCAGCAAGGCATGATGTCGTATACTTACAAATGCATTGAATTTTCTTTGCTTGTAGACCCTTATAATTGCTCTGCTACATTGCTGTAATTTTTTTTTTCTTGGAGTTTGAATATGCTTTAGTTGATTTGCTTCCTTTGCCATTATTTTCATTACGAGACTTTATAGTTAATTTCTCTTTCATGCATCATAGTGGAATCGAAGTATTTTAGTTACCAAAATCCTTGTAGTTGCCAATATATTTTCACGTCTGGCTTGCAATTGAATATGATTGACGTTCCTGCTTTTGTTCTTTTTACAGTGTTTATAGCAGTTAACCCATCGCATTATAGTTGCATCATCCAGTTCAATTTAACTACTGTAATACAAATCTGTAAATTTAAACAATTGTTTATTACTTTTTCACCTTAACCAGTGTTCATCTTTGGCACAATTTTTTCAGTCTTGCCTAATTTTTCCCCACCTTACTTGCTGAAATCTATTTGTTTTGTGTTTTTGGTTGCATTGAAGAGGCATGAAGTGCTTATATGGCTTGAAGAGTTCTCGTTGGATTGATGTGTAATACAGCCATTTTTCGACTATCAAGTGGTCTGATTAATCTCGACTCCCCTGCTCGAAATTAATGAGATTTTATTCCCAGCATAGGAATACTGTAAAGAAAACTTCCAAAGAATGTCATTTAATCTGTAAATGGTGTTGATCAATCACACTGGGTAACTGTAACTAAACATACTGTACATGTTTTCAGAAACTTCTTATGACAAAACACTTTTTCCTCTCTTAGGGCTGTCTATGCGCCATGTACCTTCTCTGCACAGGTTTATTGTGAAGAGACAAAAAATTGAGTGTGTATTTTTTTGCGTGATTATGTTCCACCCATTAAAAGTTTTGCTTTGACATGGCAATGAACAAATACTGTATCTCATTCCCATCGACATGAGTGACCCATTTAACAATTTCAACTCCATTGGTTAGTGGCTCTGTTACATGTACTCTCTTATTTGCCCCTTTGCATTGTTGCACTTAATCCATGTAGATCTGCCATGTCTGTTAGTGTATTATATCTCATTTTTCATAATACTTGCCTAGCCTCGTGGGGGTATGATGGCGTCCTGGTTCAACCTTTTGCATCTGAATTTCTGAACTCATCTGAGTTCTGGTCATTTCTATTGTCAAAGTACTATTTGCACGTGCAATGGAAATGAACACTGCATGGGGTGGGGTGGGTTGTGTGTGTTTGTTGAGGGGGTTTGGGGGTGGGGGGTGTTGCTTTTTTTTTTTAGCCTTGACAATTTATATTTCCCCAGTTGAAGCTAATACCTGGTTGAGACTCAATAGATGGTTTTTTTTTCCCTACTTGATCGACTTTTGTTAAAGGGAAGGGTTTTGTTTTAGTTTGGGCTCCTATATCTTGGGTTATTCTCTAACAATCCAAGCTAAAAGCTGGATGTAAACCTTTAGCAAACGGTTGTTGATTCTGCCTATTTTGGTAGAGGTCTCACTCAGCATGTTCTGTTATAGATGTCTTTGCATGCTTTCAGTTGTAAAATTATATCGAAATTGGTCATTAACCTCATGCACATCATAGTGAACCATGCGCTGAGAGATGGTTATCTTTGAAAGATGGTAGAATGATGGCACTGTGAACCCATGAACCCAGGTCGCCATGAACCAGGGACTCTTTAACCTGTCTATATATATCTCTCTCCTTCTCTCCGTTTGTTGCAGCCCTCCAATCCCTTCACCACCCTCTGCCGAATTTCAAGGACCTGTGAACGCGTTCATCATCAGAGCTCTCCTCAACTAATTAGACAAGTTCCTTGTGCATGTATTCTATTTAATTTTTTGCTCTTCCATGATTATTGTGCGGGTCATTTCTTGTACAATGATGAGGTAGCAGCACTTTGGATAGCACTTGAGAGTCGCTCTCCAGTTTGGGGATGACGAAAACCTGACAATCATAAAGAAAGGTTAGAAGGGAAGCCGGAGGTGTTTTCGACCATTCCCCTCTGATGGTAAAGTCAGATTCTGAGGAGATAAGGAGACACAATGCTAAGTGGTGGGTTCTGAGAGCATACCTCTCTCCTGTCTAAGACTATTATTTATACTTTTTTGATAGCTGAGTGTGTTATCAAGAACATTCGTACGACTTCCTTTGGAGGGAGGGGCCCTTTGACCTCGATACTCGATTCTTTGTATGGACGTCTATTTGATGCATGTTGTTGACATTAATCCCTCACCCTCTAGATCCTCGCCAATCATTAACACTCGACCAAGCATTCATTGTGAGACTAGACGTTTGATAACGTGTTTTGCAAGGATAATTGCTCAACCCCACGTCTTGCGTCGAGAGATTAATATTCTTTCTCCCCGCTCTTCGAACATTTAATATTCCTTAGTCACTTTTCACATTCCTATGAGGAGCATTTATTGCATTCTCGAGGGTCCCGGTTGTAGTGTACTATTTTGTTGAATCTGAGAAGGGCTCATGCCTACTGACAATCAAGCATAATTTCTCATAAGATATTCCTTCACTTATCTCTAGGTGGGCGTTCCCATCAATGCAGAGCCAACTGTCTTCTATTATACCGATTGACGTGGTCGGCGTGTAAGGTTAATCACCTCTTAGGACCCTCGGCTAGGTATACGTTGGTGTTCTGATCTTCTCGGCGTCAACATTCTTTGGTCTGAACCATGCAGATCCTTCGTCGGCATGTACGACAATACCGAGGAGATCCTAACACTTTTTAATTAACAAGACGATCTCGAGAGAATTCCTTCACCCAAAGACATCCTCTGAGGCCGAGCATTATCACTTTTGCACTTGTTGGCAGAATATATTACGTGTTTATTTCTGATTGGTCTGACAAATCACGTCTTGTCAATTATCACGATTAAGTTTTTATTGTCCTATGAAAATGAGGGTGTTTGCTTCCAATTTGGGCATCTAGGTTGTGTTGTATCTTGTATATGTAAGCAAACTTTAAGGGTTTTGCTTGAAATGGTTAATGTAGTCCTTGTATTTGACGGGTTTGTTTGAAGATTCTTACTGTTCACATTTGTACATTTTTATTGTTGTTGTTGCTGCGATTGGTATCACGGTTTCGTGCTTAGTCTCGGCAATTGGGGGGTGTTCAAATTTTTGATCTGCCGCAAATTTCTACCCTAATCGACCCTATTCTACCTTACTGAATGGCTATCCGCACAAATTGGATAAGAATGCGGAAGAATTTTTGATCTTCTGACAATTTTTGGGTAGGAATGCGAAATAGTCATCCATTTCCGCATTCCTACCCTATCCTACCCACAATAATTTTTTAATATATATATAAACTTAAAAAAACCCTAAATCCAACGGAGTAATTATGATTTTAATGTATTTCAAATGGTTTAAACTTTAAATTTAAATTAATTGTTATTGTATTTGTGTAACAATTATAGTGGATTGATGTTCATACTTTTTTGTATTTTATTATAATTCTTGTTGTAGTTGTTTTAGATTTTAGTGTTAATTGATTTATTGTGATGTTAAATTGATGTATATTATTTAATTAAATTGTTAAAATAATCCAAAAATTAATTGTTACAAAAATGTTTACCTGATTTCCTATCCGACTTCCTACTTGATTAATCAAGTAGGAAGTCGGGTAAGATTATCACACTTGTCGGATAGAGTAAATCATAAAAAAATTCTTCCACAAAATATCGAATAAAAAGACAAAAGAACATATTTCTTACCCGCGGCTAACTGGCTGTGGCTTTGAAATAACTAAGGCCATCTGAAGCAAAGACCCACAGTTACTTCCATCACTGTCGCTGACATTGTCTTCGTTTTTTTGGGGGAAAGTAAAAAGTTTTAAGTTCCAAAAATTAAAAACGTACATTATGATTCTGTACTTGGTCTCAAACTACAGGAAACATATTTTTGATTAAAGATGCTCGGCATTACAAACATCGACTTTAAAAAATAGATTATTCTTGATTTTTTGAAATTGTAGTTGTCTTAACTCTGAAACCGTCACATGAATTTGAAATTATTAATAATTCGTAATTGTTATAAAAAAGGGTTACGGATTATTAATAATAGTATTGATAATTTTAATTTATTAATGAGTTTTAAATTGTCTCCATACTTGAAGAGCTATTTGAAGAACCTCCCTCCATTCCTATTAAATTCAAATTCTAAAAACTATTTAGAGATTAAGGGTATGTTTGGTTTGTGCTTCAAAAAATAGTATCCGAAAACAGTTTTTGAGAAGAGTTTTAAAAAAATGGTTTTGATATTTTTTGAGATAAAAAATTTGTTTGGTTAGATAATTTCAAAAACAATTTTATAATACAGAAAATAGTAAAACCTGTTTGGACAGCTTAAATATATATTTGAATATTAATTCAAACATTAATAAAAAAATATAAAAAAATTATTTTTATATTGACAATTTCATAATATATATATTTATACATATTTATATATATAAATATATATATAATATTCTTATATATATAAAAAAAACACACACACACACACACACACACACACACATATATATATATATACTCACATCTGAACATCCAAAATTATTCTCTTTATTTCCGAAATTTTCAAAGAAAACTCTGAAAACAAGTTATACTTGTTTTCTATTTCTTTGACTCAAATATCATTTTGTTTTCAAAATTTAGAGAACAAAAATGTTAAACAAATAAATTTTTGGTGTTTTTGAAATTTTGAGAACAAAAAACTGTTTTGCAAAAACTAACCAAACACGCCCTAAGATTTTTATTATTTCCAAAACTAATGTGATGATTCTAAACTACCTTCGTACCCCACCTCTCCTCCAAAAAAAGTACAAACATCATATAACACTATAAATCAAATTCTAATTAATTCGACTTATATGATCACAAATTTACTACAGCCTGAAAAAATAAAATCTACTGTCACATTATTCCCAATAAACAGAAAAATACACCTACTTTCATTTAATAAAATAACTACAACTGATATTGCTAGTTGCATTTGATTTTATGGTCTATTTCCTAATATGTAAACACAAGACAAAGGCCCACTTAACATGTATCTCCCTACAAATATGAAGAAGACTACGGTATTAAAAGAAATTAGTATTATATTGCCAAATTTTGTAACTGATTTGTTTTCAATTTTCAGTTTTTAGTTTTAGTTTTAACTTTTTTTTTCTACCACCTCTTCTTCTTACTCACCACCTACGACTGAAAGGTGGGAATAACTTAATCCTAATTTGGGCGAAAGTCGTGTTTGGTTTGAACTTGAGGGTTTTATAACCTGAATTGGGTTTGTGTGGGCACGTCAACGCAGCCAAAACAAAGTGTTGTGTTTCGTTTGCATTTTGGTGTTAGAGCAAGTCGTAAAAATGGCCACCTCACATCTCTCAGACCACATTTGCCGGCCAATACCCCACCGGAGTGCCTCCTTCCGACGACTCACCACTACCAACACCACCATAATTTTTCTCTCTCCCCCAAAATGTTCCAAATCTGGAAGCTTTTTAGTTAAAACTGACCAAAAATCCAAGTGGGTCGTTAGACTAAGCTTGGTGGAGCAAAACCCGCCAAAACCAACGGTGGATATGAAACGGTTGGTGGACTTCTTGTATGACGACTTTCCACATATTTTCAATGATCAAGGGACTGATCGGACGGCTTACGATGAGCGTGTGACGTTTCTGGACCCAATCACGAAATTTGATTCCATTAGTGGGTATCTGTTTAACATTGCTATGTTGAAGAAGCTCTTTAGCCCCGATTTACAGTTGCATTGGGTCAAACAGGTATGCTTTTCTACAGTTATATACACGTGTATGTGTGTGCTTTTGTGTGTTTTAAGGATGGCGAAGAAATTACAACGTGGGGATGAGATTAAGGATCTATGTGACAATTAATTAAGCTAACTGTACGGGTTGGTTCCTACAATGGATTGAGATACTGACCCACCGAACGTTTCTGGACGATGAACGATGAACCTGAAACAGAAGAAGAGTCAGAAAAGGGGCCGGGTGTGTACCTGGCTAATCCCTTCCGAATCTAGGTTTGTAAATCAGTAAATTTATAGCTAGGGCCAGAATTAATTTTTCTTGATACATAATGTATGAAAGGATCCTTGAGCGGTACAGAAATCAGACATGTTGTGATTCCGCCTTTCCAGTAGCGAGTGAAGATGAATCTGCACTGCCTGCCCTTACCTTCCTTCCCCCCGATCACCTTCCACAGAAAGCAGCTCGCACTCGGTAATATCTGGGACTTTGCACATGCTCTTCCCATGTCGGTTCCTAATGGAATACGTAACAAAGCCACTTCTTTATTGAAGAAAATGCCCAACTAAAGCATTTTCCCTTTAGCTTAGTTTTACGAGGGTATTTATACCTAAATCCGTAATCCGTAATCCGTAATGATGACTCTGAACCGGAGCCCCATCCTATAATTTAATGACCTTGATTCACAATCTAGTATAATGAGTGTTATTCCGTCGTGTCTCATTAATGCTAATTGCCCAGGCAACTGAATCTTTTCTCAGTATCCCGTCGAGCATTCATTTGAGTGCTCCACGTACTCAGAGCCCATACCCGAGCTTTCGTGAGAAGGAAATAAATATCCTCAAAATCCCCCAATGGCCTCCCTTCGGTACGGTGGCCATTAATGCGTCATAATAATAACTGTCTTCACATTCTTCGAGGATTATTCAGCCATTAATGGACTGTCATACCAACGCAACCTACATCAATAAGCTGTCACACTTCATTTAATGCTAGGTTCCGAGTGGTATAATCTCTCAATTTCTCCTCCTAGCTAATTGCGCACGTTCTTACAACTGTGGATATCCACGTGTTGCGGCCTAATGTCACGTCACTGAGTCACTTACCTAGAGAGTAAGAACAAATTCTATTTATCCTATGTAATATAGCATGATGGGATTTCATGGTTGATTGTAATATGTTGAAATATAAATATCAAGTTAAACCCTTTTCAACGGTTTAAATTTTTTTATTTTTGGAGTAGTTAGTGGGTTAACACGATATAAATTCAGAGGTATGTTGAATTGTCCCTTCAGCAGCTACAAATCCTTGTAATCTGGATTTTGCCTAAGAACAATGTTATGAAGAATTTGTTTTTATTATGTGAAGTTAATCCTCTGAATACTACTTAAGAGTTGAAAGTCTAGGCAACTGCGCTTGGACTGACACACATGTAGACATGGTTCAAGGTCTCTTATCAGTTGACTCTTACTCCGAGGGTACTGTGACACATTGGTATTGGTGAAGCGGAACAGTATTAGACAACTTACAAGAAATTGTAAATTGTGAGAGATTCCAGTCATGTTGTGGTGTCACGGAATGTTAGAGAATGATACACTGCAATTCTTAGTTGACAACTAGACCCCAAAATGAAATTTTGATCTTGCTCATGTGCTCTTTGTTGTGATGGTCCAATTAGTTCTTAAATGCTGTCTAAAGTTTCTGCGGCATAGCCTTGAAGTAACGGTTGTGTTTCTTCTTGTAGCCTTTGTACTTGGGTGATTCATAACTAGGTCTCTTTGGTCAATACAATCTGTATCTTGTTTCTTTGACTGATTAAGTTGGTATAGACAGGGCCTTATGAAATAACTGCAAGGTGGAGTATGCTAATGTGGTTCAATCTTTTACCATGGAAACCAGAATTGGTCTTTACGGGGACGTCTGTCATGAGCATCAACCCAATGACACAGAAGTTTTGCAGCATTGTGGTAGGGATTTTCACCTCTTCACCAGTATTAGAAGTATGTTACATTAGCAAGACTAGCAATTTATCCCTTCTGTTTCTCTTTTCTATTTTGTTTTATTATTGTAGGATCACTGGGATTCCATACAGAATAATGACTATTTTTCTCTAGAAGGCTTACTGGATGTAATAAAGCAGGTAATTGTCCTCAAATAGTCCTCATTTTGTATCACAATTTAGTATCATTTCTTATGTGCATATCATTAATTGCTGCAGTTGCGGATCTACGAGACGCCTGACTTAGAAACTCCCAAATATCAGCTACTTAAAAGGACAGGGAAGTATGAGGTTAACCTTTTCGTGGAACTGTGGTTGCAGCATCCATCAATTTGTTCATCGTTTACCTATTGCCGTTGTGTCAATCTGAATTGATGCAATGCTCAATATGGAACTTGCATATCAGCTTCCTTTAAAAGTGTTCCATAACTTCCTCATCTACCTGACAGTGGCATATAGAATAATGTGCTATTTATGGATAGTACAAATGATCTTTCACTACTTAATGTGGCCAATTTATCAGCAGTATTTTTATCCCTAGCCGTCTTCATGCCCATCACACGTGCATCTTTGTTATGCCCTTGAATTTTATGACTACAGGAAAACATGTCATTTTTCTCATTGTTTAGGCTTTTTGGATGGAAAGGAACTCGAGAATCTTTTAAGATAGATGTGAGGTAGTTGAAGGATTATGGGGAGCGGCTTTGCTTTTTAGCTTGTTTCTGGGCATCCGTGTCTAAGGACTTCAAGAATGCTCTTTTTTTTTTCACTATGGCGAGTTGGATAGCATTGTGCAGAATGTAGTGGGGTTACAAGATCCAAGTAGTGCTACGTACTGTCTTAAAGTTGCTTGTTGTTGGATTGGATGAGTCATCCACCTTTTCTCTGATGTTGATAAAATTTTGTTTCTTATTGAAAATATGTCATAACATTGGAACTCCTATCAGATTCATGACTAAATCTAGAAAGTATGTCAAGACGTTGTATACGCTAGGCTTGACCACACTACAAAATGGATTCAGGTGAGGAAGTACAAGCCATTCATAGTGGTAGAAGCAGATGGTGACAAACTGGCTGGGTCCACCGGCTTTAATGGCGTTACTGGGTGAGTTTTTATGGATTCAGATCATTTATGTATTTCCTTTCTTGCTTCTTTGCTTATCTTTTCCTTGGATAATTTGAGATTCAATCTCCCTGTATAGGTATATATTTGGGAAGAATTCAACAGCGGAAAAGATACCCATGACAACTCCTATTTTCACTGAGGCATTTGATGCTGATATGTCCAAAGTGTCCATCCAAATAGTTCTTCCATCGGAGAAAGATATGAGCAGGTGAATTTCCTTATTTGTATTACTATTTTTTTTTTTTTTTGGCATTCTAGTCACGTATAAGGAATGAAACAGTAAAATTCTATTTTGCCAGTTTACCATATCCCAGTCAAGAAGCAGTTAGGTTGAGGAGAGTCGAAGGAGGCATAGCAGCAGTATCAAAGTTCAGTGGAGAACTTTCTGAGGATATTGTTCTTGAGAAAGAAAAAGCACTTAGGTCGTGCGTTATCAGAGATGGTCTTAAACCCAAATTGGGTTGTTTGCTTGCACGTTACAATGATCCTGGCCGAACATGGAGTTCCATAATGGTATGACTTAGACATTTCCTTATGCTTATGATTCTCATTGATCTCAGAATTCTTCAAGTGTTGCTCTAATAAATATTTCTTCTGCTCTTGACATTTCAAAACAAGTATGGACCTTGAAACAAACTGATTTATCATTCTTAGTTACCAAAAAGCAGGACTTTGATAGAAAGAATTGGGACAGTTAATCCTGAAACCCTGAGTGTTATTGTCGGCCAATAAGATTTTTTTTTTTGTGGGGGGGGGAGGAAGAGGATAATGAGTTATTATTAAAAATATAAATGGAAGAATACTTGCATGACTAACTGTAAGAATTGGGAATCTTTATCTTCCAATCATCTTGTAAAAGTGAACGATAACCAAGATTCCATGATACCGAGGAAATCTCCGGATAGAATCCCAGCTATTTATTTTTCCCCCTTACTTTGCAAGATAAGCATAGATATAGTTTTCCTTTCTGCTGGCATTGGTGGTGGCTAAAAAGAGGGGTTACAGAATCCTTTTAATGCCTTGTTTCACATGGGGATTATATGATATTCGTTTCCCTCTAGGCAGAAACATCTCAGATTATCTATAGTTAGATGTTATCAGCAAGGGATGATGTGATGCTACACTGCTGCAATTTCTCTCTTTTTTTTTTTGGGAGTTTGAATATGCTTGAGTTGCTTTCTTTCCTTTATTTCGGCAATAAGCTTGCTAATGAACTTTACCATTAATTTCATTACAAGGCTTTTAAGTTAATTTTTCTTTCATGCATCGTAGTGGAATCTGAGTATTTGGTTATCAAAATCCTTGTAGCTGCCACTATATTTTCACGTCTGGCTTGCAACTGAATATGATTGACTGCGCTGCTTTTGTTCTTTTTACAGTGTTTATAGCAGTTAACCAATCGCATTATATTTGCATCATCCAATTCTATTTTAACTACTGTTCAACAAATCTGAAATTTTCCAGTCTTGCCTACCTTTTCCCCACCTTACTTGCTGAAGTCTATTATGTTTTGTGCTTTTGGTTGCATTGAAGAGGCATGAAGTGCTTATATGGCTTGAAGAGTTTGCGTGGGATTGATGTGTTAGCCATCCTTTGACTCTCAGGTGCTCTGATCAATCTTGACTTCCTTCTCGAAATTAATTAGACTTCATTCCCAGTATAGGAATACTGTAAAGAAAATTGATATCATTTAATCTGTAAATGATATTGATCAATGACACTGGGTAATTGACAACTGATATCATTTAATCTGTAAATGATGTTGATCAATGACACTGGGTAATTGTAACTGAACGTACTGTATCTGTTTTCAAAAGCTTCTTATGAAAAACACTTTTTTTCATGAAGAGACGATATTTATGTGTGTATAATATCGTTCTTGATGGTGCTTAAAATCAACTGAACTAATTACATAACAATCTAGGGTGTGGCCCAGAGGGAATGAGTATGTGCCTGTGCGATAGAAAGCGTGTTAAGTGTTGAAAATGAGACAAATACAGTAATATGAGTGGTTCACCTCAGTCGAAAGATTAAGGTTATATCTACTGTAGGGGAGATTCTTCCTCCTTGGGAATTGTATTGCTTGGGGAAGAAGATTGTTGATGCAAGAGATTTGATTGGAAGCCTTTTACAGAGTGTTTCCTAGGTTATTGATGGGTGATCTCTCTTTATATATCTCTCTTTACACACAGTGACACATTAGGGTTTTGTGGTGATTCTTTTCATGATTGATTCTATGGTTCCATCCTTGTTTATCTCGTTGTTGGACTTTCCATCCCTGATGGGTTTTTACATCAATTATACCTTGAACGGAATACGTGAGTCATTTTCATTATCGGTGGATATTCGTTTGTTAAGATTGTCAGGTACTGTCCCCTTGTCTTCTATCCGCATGTCACGGTAGGAGCATTGGTGAATTGTTTCATGTCGAGCTCCCAACTTCCAAGCGGGTATTTGTATTGAGTTTATTGATGTTGAGCTGACATCTATTTCGAGCTGAATTATTATGGACTTTTATGGAACTAGATTATGGTCCAGTTCGGGCCTAGTGAATGTTACATGGATGAGACGCTTGTGTCATCTCGCGTGAGTTCAAAGAAATTTTGGGCTTTGGAGAGGTTGAAATTTAAATTCATCATCTTCAATTTTGATATCATTTAATATGAGATTTGTGTAGTATATGGCTCTGTACCTGCTCTAAGATTACACGTAACATACTATTGATTAAAGGTGCTCGGCATTACAAAACACCTGCATTACCCAAAAAGGAATTCAGAATTGCGTTTTCATCATTAGGACAATAATAATGCAATAATCGAAGACGATGCTACATGGGACATTGCGAGAAGATAGTCTCTTTCTAATTGTCGCAGCATGGTACATGCGAGAAGGTAGAATTCAAGCAGGAGTTGTCTACTGTACCCAATTTTTTTTTTTTAATATTATATCGATATGTATTATATTTGTGAATATTTTTATAACTGTTATAATATCAAAAAAAAATGATAAAAATAATTATTAGAACATTGATAAAAATACACACAAATATGATAAATCTGTTGAATTTTTTTTTATATTGGACTGTCATTAATTGATAGTTAATTTTAGTTTGTGAAAAACGGGCTGAATTTATGGTCTAATGAGATGAACCCAATATTATTAAGTGATCTATTTTGATGGGCTTATGTACATCTTTTAATTGATGTGGTTGAGGCGGTTAAGTGTAGGTCTTAATCTAATTGTGGCCCATAATAGGAGAACTCATTAGATTTCATTATAAATAGCAGGTTAGGTTCTTTCTCCACTTCATAATCCTAATTTGACTTGTCTTATTGAGAGCTGTCTATTATCTTGAAAAATGAGAGAAAAACCTTGCCCTTTCAAAAGAGAAATTCGGAGATTGAGTATCATGACTCATACAAGTATGTTCTAAATATTGTAATTTAGATGTTCTAAATTTTATATACGAATAATTAAAATTTTTTACATGCGGTATCAGAGTCTATTGTATATAATTTTAGAACTCGATAAAAATTATATTACAATTTTATACTTTTTTTTTTTAATTGTTACTTTTAATTTTGTGTTTCGTCAATAGTCGTGAGTCATACAAGCGTTGATATAGTAAAAATAAAAATAATAATAATATCATGCATTCACTGAATTTTTTTTTGAATATAATATGCCTGTTTCTTGAAAATTAATAGTTATAGACAATTAAAAAAAAAAAAGGTGTGAAAGCATCTTGGTTTGGCGGCAGTACGTCACAATAAAAAATAAAATTAACCTGCCCTTTGCCATACAAAGCATCAAGTCGGCGGCCAAGAAGAATAAAAATTAAAAAAAAAAATGACATCATGATGGCGATTGATTAGTATAATATATATATGTTATATGTTAAAATTTTTATAATTTGTATACTCTTTTCTTGAGGGTGACTCGAGTTAACAACATAGAGTCGTGTCGATGAATATATATAAACTTTACTCATATAAATTATTTATTAATGTTGGTAGATTTGAATTTAAATTATTTAATTTTAAAAGTAAAAATAGAATTGAAACCTGAATGTAACGATTGATGATGAGTGATTTGAAGAGATACATATTGTTTAATACCTCATATTGATTGATCACATAATATTTAATTATGAACAATTTATTATCATACCCCAGTTTGAGAAATTCTACGAGTGAAGATGGTTGGTTGCCACTAAAGTGGTCTATTAATTAAAGTCTCATACTTTTGTTACGGGGATTGTCTCTAAATTATAATATACAACTATCTGCTCAAAGGGAGTTGTTGTATATTGTAATTTGGAGATATCATGAAACATTGTGGTAGAGGTGCAATAGTCTAGAAGGTTTATCTGCCCAAATGGGATAAATTTTTTAAAATTTGAGCATTCTCATCGGTTAATTTTATGAAAAGAGAGGACTTATAGCATATTATATTCTCTGCCCAAAGGGGAGTTTATAGTGATGTATTTGGACTCTCTTAATAAAATATGTTTTATTATGCTCAAAGCATATTTTATTTATTTATTGCCCAATTTTACTAATTGTTTATATTCTCGTTGCCTTGTACAGTCTTTTTTGTTGTGAATAGTAATAATGTCAACATTAAAGTTTTGATTGGTTCTAATTATAAGAGATGGAAGCAAGATATTGAGTTTACCCTAAGAATTATTGATATAGACTTTGCCTTAAAAGAGAATGAATCTGCTAAACCTACTAATGAGAGTTCCACTGATGATAAAGAACTTTATGCAAAGTGGGAGAAATCTAATAGGCTGAGTATGATTGACATGAAAATGTCTATCTCTGAACACCTTATGAGTGAATTGCCTGAAACCAAAAATGTCAAGGAGTTCTTCACCGCTGTAAGAGAGAGATGCAAAATATCCAATAAGACTGAAACTAGGAGCCTAACGAATGAATTAGCGAGTATGAAATATGACAATGTAGGTGATGTTAGGGAATATATCCTTAGAATGGTCCATGTTCAAACCAAACTCAAAGCCTTCAAAATTGTTATTCCTGATGATTTTATTGTTCATCACACTCTTAATTCTTTGCCTCCTGAGTTAGTCAAATCAAAACTGCCTACAATACCTAAAATGAGTCCTTGACAATAAATGATCTTATCTCTAAGTGTGACTCTGAGGAAGAAAAACTTAAAAAAGAAAAGAGTGAAATTGCTTTGTTTGTTTCTCAACCTAAATCTAATTTCAAAGGTCGGTATTAAGGAAATAATAGAAAATCTAATAATAATGCTCCAAAGAATGGTCAAGATTTCAAAAGACATGGTACTGGTCAGAATGTGGGAGGTCCTAAGGCTGTCATTAAAGATGTCAAATGTTACTTTTGCAAGAAAAGAGGTCATAAGAAAAGTGAGTGCACTTGATTTAAGTCTTGGTTAGAAAAGAAGAATAAAGAAGAAGGTAATTTACTAGCCTTTGTTTGCTTTGAATCCAATTTTGTTAATGTCTCATTAAATTCTTGGTGGATTGATAGTGGGGCTTCAGTTCATGTTGCCATGACTTTGTAGGGATTCACAAGCAAACGGAGGCCAACTGAAGGGGAAGCCAAGCTTAAAGTAAGAGATAATAATGAAATCCATGTTGAGTTCATAGGAACAGTTAGGTTAAATTTACACACTGGTTTTTAACTTGTTTTAGAAAATACTTTTTATGTACCGTCATTTATGCGGAATTTGATTTCAGTTTCTTTGTTTGATAAAATTGGATATTGTTTTAATTTTAGTAATGGTAAAACTCAATTGTCTTTAAATTTTAAAATTGTTAGTCATTGTGCTTTATCAGATGGTCTATATAGTATATGTTTGACTGTCAATAATGAATATGATCTTTCAAATATTGTGAATGTTGTATCTAATAAACCTTTCATTAAAGAAAAATCTTTACAGTTGTGGCATAAATGTTTGGGTCACTTTCTAGAGAAAGAGTAGAAAGATTAATAAAGAATGATATTCTTCCTCCCCTTGATTTTGGAGACCTTGAAACTTGTGTTGATTGCATTAGGGGTAAATTGACTAAGACTAAAAAGAAAAGTGCAACTCGCAATCTAGATCTTTTAGAAATCATTCACACTGACATCAGTGGACCTTACTCATGTACATTGTGTAGTAATAAATATTTTATTACATTTATTGATGATTTCTCTCGTTATGGATATATTTATTTAATTAATAAAAAATCTGATGCTCTTGAAAAGTTTAAAATTTTCAAGACTGAGGTAGAGAAACAATTAGGGAAAGTCATCAAAATTGTTAGGTTTGACCGTGATGGTGAGTATTATGTCAAACATGACGTGTCTAGGCAGCATATGAGACCGTTTGCCAAATACTTGCAAGATTGTGGGATTGTTGCTCAATATACTATGCCTGGTAGTCCCGAGCAAAATGGTGTGGCTGAAAAGCGTAATCGCACCCTTAAAGACATGATGAGGAGTATGATGAGTAGGTGTAATTTACCTGATTATCTTTGGAGAGAAACTATTAAAACGGTTTCATACATTTTTAATAGAGTTTCTAGCAAATCTGTTCCAAAAACACCTTTTGAATTATGGACCAATAGGAAACTAAGTCTTAACCATTTTCGAGTTTGGGGCTGTCCTATTGAAGTCAAAATCTATAATCATTTTGAGAAAAAGATTGGTCGTAGAACTACTCGTTGTTTCTTCATAGGTTACCTAGAACATTCTAAAGGATACCGATTCTATTGTCCTACACGTGGTACTAAAATTGTTAAGTCCTTAACAACAAAATTTCTGGAGCTTGATGTTGCTGATATTGGTTGCTCACAGCCTATTAGTGTGCATGAGCAAGATAAATTTATTTTTATTCCTTTACCTGTTGTGCAAGAGAATATTATACTTGCTCCTATTATTAATTTTCTTACTCCAGTTGCTGATCCTCATGTTTCTGCAATTGAACCTTCTGTTCCTATTGAGGCTCCTCAGCTTTTAGAGCCTACTATAGAAATTTCTTTGAGAAGATCTATAAGATCAAGTAGACCTGTTATTTCTGATGAATATTATGTATACCTTGGGGAAAGTGATTATGCTATAGGTGATATTGTTGATCCTGTAATATACAATGTTGCTATTACTTGTCCTCAGTTTGATATGTGGGTAGGTGTTATGAAAGATGAGATGTATTCTATGACACACAATGAAGTGTGGGAGCTTGTGAAACTTCCTGAGGGATGTAAGTCCATTGGCTGCAAATGGGTGTTTAAAACTAAAATGGACTCTAAAGGTAAGATTGAAAGATTTAAAACTAGATTGGTAGCAAAAGGGTATAGCTAGAGGGAAGGTGTAGATTTTAATGAAATTTTCTCACCTGTCTCTATTAAAGATTCTTTTAGGATCATTATGACATTAGTGAGTCATTTTGATCTAGAACTTCATCAGATGGATGTGAAGACAACTTTCTTGAATGGTGAGTTAGTGAAAAAGTTTATATAATGCAGCCTAAGGGTTTTAAGGAGAATGGTAAAAAACAATTAGTGTGTAAGTTGAAGAAGTCTATCTATGGTTTCAAACAAGCTTCTTGTCAGTGGTACTTGAAATTTGATGAGATAATAAGTTCCCTTGGTTTTGTTGAGAACAAAATGGATCAATGCATATATCTTAAGGTCAGTGGGAGCAAATTTATTTTTCTTGTTCTTTATGTTAATGATATTTTGCTTACAAGTAATGCTTTCGGTTTACTTCATGAGATTAAGCAATTATTGTGTAAAACATTCGACATGAAATATCTTGGGAAAGCATTTTTTGTATTAGACATTCAAATTCATCGGGATAGGAGTCGTGGGTTGTTGGGACTTTCTCAAAGGGCATATATAGATCGTGTGCTTGAAAGATTTAATATGCATAATTGTAAGTTTGGGGATGTACCTGTTGTGAAAGGTGACAAATTCAGTTTCAGTCAATGCCCCAAGAATGATCTTGAGGAGGAATCTATGAAGAATATACCTTATGCGAGTGCTGTTGGTAGTTTAATATATACACATGTTTGTACTAGGTTTGACATTGCTTTTGCAGTTAGTGTTCTTGGAAGATATCTTTCAAAACTAGGATTAGATCATTGGGTGACAGCTAAGAAAGTTATGAGATACTTATAAAGAACAAAAAATTACATGTTTGTTTATAGAAGAGTTAATAGTCTTGAAGTGATTGGTTACTCAAATTCAGATTTTGTTGGGTGTCAGGATGATTTAAAATTCACTTCAGGATATATTTTCACGTTAGCTGAAGGAGCAATATCATGGAAGAGTGTTAAACAAACTCTCACAACTTCTTCCACTATGCAAGCTAAATTTGTAGCTTGTTATGGAGCTGCAACACAAACTATATGGCTAACGAATTTTATTTCAAGACTTATGATTATTGATTCCATCACTAGACCATTAACAATTTATTGTGATAATAGTGCAGCTGTGTTCTTCTCAAAAAACAACAAACATTCTAATGGGTCTAAACATATGAAAATTAAATATCTTTTATGTTAGGGATCTTGTGAAGAAAGGTGACATTGTGATTAAACATATTGATAAAAAATCAATGTTTGTTGATCATTTAACTAAGGGACTGAGACCTATAATTTTTAAGAAATATGTTGACAACATGAGTATTTTGGGATCTTTTGATGTATTTGGTTAGTGGGAGTTTTTTTTTTTTTTTTTTAATTTGTTAAGAACTTTAGTGTTGATTTAATTCCATATGTGATATTTAATACTCATTATGGTTGAGATACATCTATTTGATGATTATTTTTATTGTTAGCATGATATTTTTGTTATGTTATATGTGTACACATTTATGACATGTCATTTTATACAAAATCTTAAAATTTGGTGTATGTCTTAAATATGACTGTTTTGTCAATTGAGTATGCCTCTGATTACACAATTTAAGAAAATCTTGTGATTTTAAATTTGGAGACATGCTAGCTTATTGTTGAAACTAATGAATTTCTCTAGCTTATTGTTGAAGCATGTTGTTAAAGAGAAATCATTTGGAGGACTGACAATGAAATTAACATATTTATCAGATCACATATTAAGATATTATTTTCTTGCTACACTATCACATCTTGATCCATGTCAATAGAATTATTATTTTTGTAATTATGGATTGGTCCTATGTCAATAAAGGATGTAAATGTCACTATGGTTCGAAAATAGTAGTTTTATTGGACCGGGTTATGTTTGAGATGTTGTTTGAGGACCATATTATTTTTATTGTGGTCACATTGAGTTTTGTTTTGATTAGCCCGAGAGTCGTTTTCAAAAATATATATATAATTTTATTTTATTTCTAAATGACTACAATTAATGTTGTCTAAGTGGGAGAATGTTGGAATTTTTTCTATATTGAACTGGCATTAATTGATAGTTAATTTTAGTTTGTGAAAAACGAGTTAAATTTATGGTCCAATGAAATGAGTCAAATATTATTAAGTGATCTATTTTGATGGGCTTATGTATTGATGCGGTTGAGGCGGTTAAGTATAAGCCTTAATCTAATTGTGGCCCGTAATGGGAGAACCCATTAGATTTCATTATAAATAGTAGACTAGGTCCCCTTTCCACTTCATAACCCTAATTTGGCTTGTCCCATTGAGAGCCGCCTATTGTTTTGAAGAAGGAGAGGAAGACATTGCCCTTTCAAAAGAGAAATTCGGAGATTGAGTAGCATGACTCATACATGTATCTTCTAAACTTTGTAATTTAGGTGTTCTAAATTTCATATTCGAATAATTAAAATTTCTTACAAAATCACCCACAAATATAATAAATCACTTATAAAAGTGATAATTTTTTACGTATCAAAAAATAAATGGTAACAATAGTTACCATAACAGTGATAAAAATACCAACGAATGTGATAATAAACCGCAAAAATGGTAATTTTTTATGTACCAAAAAATGGTAAAAATAGTTAAGACAACAGTGATAAAAACACATACAAAAGTGATAAATCACCTACAAAAAAGATAAATTTTTTTGTTATAAAATAACACACGAAATTTATAAAAACATCTATTGAAATAATAAATTTTGGAGATACAATACTAAGTCAAGTCCGAATATATATAATTATGGGCTCCCCTTTTAAGTTTTTAATATGCGAATTGCGATGTTATCATAGACAATTATGGTTAGATTCATGACGACCTAATTTTTGTGGATTTTATCGAGTTTATTTATAATGCATACATAATTAAATTTATATATATATGAAAACAACGTTTTAGGACGCTTTTTATGTTTGGTCAAATTTGTGTCGATTCATTAATTTATATACCACATAATATTATCACATAGTTAAATTCATACAAAGTTTATTCACGGGATTAAATTATTCACGGTTGTCCCGTTAATTGCCAGTTTATGGACGGTCACTCAACATCCAAACACATCAACAAGGTGGACCCCACTTCAAAACTGTTTACATCTCCTTTTTTCTTGTTTCCTTTTTTTTTTCTTCCTTCTTCTTCCCCTTTTATCCTATCTCACTCTCTTTCTCCATACACAAAATCACTCTCTCAACGGTCTCAACCAAACTCACACATTTACAGGCCAATCCACCCACGCACCACACATGTTAAGGAGTGTGGTTACGTGCTTGGCTGGTTGTTCCTACTTTGTGGGGATTAATATTCCTGTTTGTCAATAACTTCTATTAGTTAGGGAGCCTAATTTGTTTTTGACCTATTCATTAGGCACTAGTTAAGTCCATGATTTATGTGGACTCTGTTTCTTTTCCTCTGGTTGTAAGGCTATATAAGCCCAGTTGTTCTTTGTTAAAAAATTAGAGAAAGCATTCTCCTATTCTTTTACGTTTAAGCATTATTTTACTTGTACACCTGACATTTGGTATCAGAGCCCACTGCAGGTGACCAGAAACCAGCATGGCGACGGAGGGAGGAAATTTCGTTCAGCCATCAATTCCTAAGTATGATGGGCATTATGATCACTGGAGTATGCTCATGGAAAAATTTCTACGTTCCAAAGAATATTGGATCATCGTTGACCAAGGTGTTCCTGCTGTAGCAGAGGAGAGGACTATGAGTGATGAGCAACGTAAGACACTTGGAGACATGAAGCTCAAAGATCTCAAGGCCAAGAATTATCTCTTTCAAGCTATTGATCGCTCCATTCTTGAGACCATTTTGAACAAGGAGACCTCTAAAGGAATCTGGGATTCTTTAAAGCAAAAATACCAAAGTTCTGCCCGGGTGAAACATGCTCAACTCCAGGTTTTGCGCAAAGAGTTCGAGGTTCTCCACATGAAAGAAGGAGAAACTATAGATGACTATTTTGCCAGAACTCTCATCATTGTTAACAAGATGAGAATTCATGGAAAAAAAATGGAGGACATTCTTGTGATTGAGAAAATTCTGCGGTCTATGACTTCTAAATTCGATTATGTGGCATACTCCATTGAAGAGTCCAATGACTTGGATTCCATGTCCATTAATGCTTTACAGAGTAGTTTATTGGTCCATGAACAACGGATGCAAAGCCACCATGTTGAGGAACAGGTTTTGAAGGTGACTCATGAAGATTCGCATGGGCAAAGGGGACGAGGTCGTACTGGATCTCTAGGCAAAGGCACGGGTTCTCCAACCAGAGGTAGAGGAAGAGGGAGACAACCATTCTTTGGCAAGTCTGTCATTGAATGTTATCATTGTCATGACCTAGGGCACTACCAATATGAGTGTCCGAAGAAACAAGGAAACTCAGCCACGGTAAACTTTGTAGAGACTAACGAGGCTAAGGAAGAAATGCTTTTGATGGCTTACGTTGATGTCAAGAAAGATGATGAAGAATTTGCATGGTTTCTCGATTCCGGATGTAGCAATCACATGTGTGGGCACAAAGAGCTTTTTTATTCTCTTGATGTCTCTTTTAGAGAATCAGTAAAGCTTGGCAATAACACATCTTTGGCAGTAATGAGGAAAGGAAGCATACGGCTGCAAGTGAAGAGTTTTGAGCTAGTCATCACAAAGAGCTTTTTTATTCTCTTGATGTCTCTTTTAGAGAATCAGTAAAGCTTGGCAATAACACATCTTTGGCAGTAATGAGGAAAGGAAGCATACGGCTGCAAGTGAAGAGTTTTGAGCTAGTCATCACAAAGAGCTTTTTTATTCTCTTGATGTCTCTTTTAGAGAATCAGTAAAGCTTGGCAATAACACATCTTTGGCAGTAATGAGGAAAGGAAGCATACGGCTGCAAGTGAAGAGTTTTGAGCTAGTCATCACAAAGAGCTTTTTTATTCTCTTGATGTCTCTTTTAGAGAATCAGTAAAGCTTGGCAATAACACATCTTTGGCAGTAATGAGGAAAGGAAGCATACGACTGCAAGTGAAGAGTTTTGAGCTAGTCATCACTGAGGTATTTTATGTTCCAGCTTTGAAAAATAATTTGCTTAGCATTGGTCAATTGCAGGAGAAGGGACTTGTAATTTGAATTCACAGCAACAAGTGTAAGATTTTCTACCCGGAGAAAGGCTTGATTATGGAGACACACATGTCCCTAAACAGAATGTTTATTCTACTTGCGAAGTATCAACCTCAAAGCCCACTTTGTCACTACTCTATCATGCAAAATCCAGATCAATTATGACATTGTAGGTTTGGGCACTTGAGTTATAAAGGGCTGAAAGTTCTTCAAAAAAAGCAGAGGGTGAGGGGCTTACCAAAGCTAAAAGGTCAATCTCAGGTGTGTGAAGATTGTTTGGTAGGAAAGCAACGAAGAGATCCATTCCCAATACAAAGCACTTGGAGAGCCTCAGAGAAACTCCAATTGATCCATGCAGACATTTACGGTCCTATTAAACCCATCTCCAACAACCAAAAGAGGTATGTTCTAGCTTTCATTGATGACTACAGTCGCAAAACATGGGTGTTTTTTCTCTCTGAAAAATTTGAGGCCCTTGTTGCATTCATAAAGTTCAAAAACTATACTGAGAAGGAGTCTAGTGCTTGTGTGAAGGGACTACGTATTGATCGAGGTGGTGAGTTCACCTCACAAGAATTCATCAAGTTTTGTGCTACTCATGGCATTCGGAGACAATTGACGGCTGCCTTTACTCCGCAACAAAACGGAGTTGCCGAAAGGAAGAATCAAACTATCATGAATATGGTACGGTGTATGTTGTCTGGAAAGAAAATTCCAAAGAGCTTTTGGCCGGAAGCTGTGAATTGGGTTGTACATGTGTTGAACCGAAGCCCTACTCTCGCAGTTCAAAACAAAACTCCAGAAGAAGCTTGGAGTGACATAATACCATCAGTTGATCATTTTCGTATATTTGGAGCCTTGGCTTATGCACGTGTACCAGATCAAAAGCAGACCAAATTGGATGACAAAACTCTCAAATGTGTCTTCCTTGGAGTCGGTGAGGAATCAAAGGCCTATAGGTTGTACGACCCCAATTCAAGACGCATTATAATGAGTAGGGATGTGGTGTTTCAAGAGGATGAGTCTTGGAGCTGGGAAGAAAACTATCAAGAAGATATTTCTGCCATGTTAGATTGGGGAAATGATGACTTGGATGAGATTGAAGATGCACACAATGAGCTCGAAAATGAGGAAGGTGGTGAAGGAGATATTGGATCAAGTGAGTCCACAGAAGATAGTTGATCAAGTGAGTCCACAGAAGATAGCCCTCCTAAGAGTCGAACTAGAAGGGCACCTATGTGGATGAGAGATTATGTAAGTGGTGAAGGACTTTCAGAGGAGGAAAATTTTGACAATCTTGCAATGTTTGTGGATCTGGACCCCGTTACCTTTGAAGAAGTAGTGAAAGACGAGAAGTGGGGAATTGCAACGGATAATGAGATCAATGCTATAGAAAAGAATGGCACCTGGGAGCTTGTCAACTTGCCATTGGAAGGAAAAATTATTGGTGTAAAATGGGTGTTCAAAACCAAGCTCAATGAAAGAGGCGAAGTTGACAAGTATGAAGCATGGTTGGTCGCAAGGGGTTACTCACAACAATATGGAGTAGATTATTCAGAGGTGTTTGCCCCTGTAGCTCGCATGGAGACCATTCGGTTAGTAATCTCACTTGCAGCACAAAACAACTGTTTAGTATTTCAACTTGATGTTAAGTCTACTTTTTTACATGGATACTTGAATGAAGATGTATTAGTGGAACAACCTCCTGGATACAAGCTTGCAAGTCAAGAGCACAAAGTGTATAAATTAAAGAAAGCATTATATGGACTAAAATAAGCTCCACGAGCTTGGTATATAGGATTGAGTCCTATTTCTTGAAGGAGGGTTTCAAAAAGTGTCCATATGAGCACACATTGTTCGTAAAAGAAGGTGAAGGAGTTAACATTCTTATTGTCTGTCTCTATGTAGATGATTTGATCTTTACAGGCAGTGATGAAACATTGTTCTCAAAATTCAAGCAATCAATGATGACTGAATTCGATATGTCGGATCTTGGTAAAATGAGGTATTTTCTTGGCATTGAAGTGCAACAAAGGAAGGATGGAATCTTTCTCAGCCAAAAGAAATACACACAGGAAATACTTGAAAGGTTTGGTATGAGAGATAGCAAGCTTGTGCGCAATCCGATAGTTCCTGGCTTCAAGTTGGTACAAAATGCAGATCGAACAAAAGTAGACAGTACTGTGTATAAACAGATTGTGGGGAGCCTAATGTATCTAACCGCAATAAGACCAGACATCATGTTCTCAACGAGCCTTATCAGCAGGTACATGGAAAGTCCAACACAAATGCATCTACAGGCTGCCAAAAGAATTTTACGTTATCTGAAAGGAACCATTGATTTGGGCATATTCTATAAGAAGCGAGGAAATTTGAATCTTGTTGCTTACACAGATAGCGATTATGTGGGTGACCTGGAGGACAGCAAAAGTACATCTGGTTATGTGTTTATGTTAAGCTCAAGTGCAGTTTCATGGTCCTTAAAGAAACAATCAGTTGTGACTTTATCCACCATAGAGGCGGAATTTATTGCAGCGGCAGCTTGTTCATGTCAAGCGGTTTGGTTAAGAAGGTTGATGGGTGAGCTAAAGCATGAGCAACAAGAAGCCACAATTGTTTACTATGACAATAGTTCCACTATTAAGCTGTCAAGGAATCCAGTTATGCATGGTCGTAGTAAACACATCGATGTTCGATTTCATTTTCTTAGAGAGTTCACACGTGATGGCATAGTGAAGTTACTGCACTGCAAAACTCAAGAACAAATAGCTGATATCATGACAAAGCCTTTGAAGCTTGATGTGTTTCTAAAGCTTTGAGATATGCTAGGAGTCTGTTCAAATTCAATAAACTGATCTTCTATGGAAATCAGTTTAAGGGAGGATGTTAAGGAGTGTGGTTATGTGCTTGACTGGTTGTTCCTACTTTGTGGGGATTAATATTCCTGTTTGTTAATAACTCCTATTAGTTAGAGAGCCTGANAATCAATGATGACTGAATTCGATATGTCGGATCTTGGTAAAATGAGGTATTTTCTTGGCATTGAAGTGCAACAAAGGAAGGATGGAATCTTTCTCAGCCAAAAGAAATACACACAGGAAATACTTGAAAGGTTTGGTATGAGAGATAGCAAGCTTGTGCGCAATCCGATAGTTCCTGGCTTCAAGTTGGTACAAAATGCAGATCGAACAAAAGTAGACAGTACTGTGTATAAACAGATTGTGGGGAGCCTAATGTATCTAACCGCAATAAGACCAGACATCATGTTCTCAACGAGCCTTATCAGCAGGTACATGGAAAGTCCAACACAAATGCATCTACAGGCTGCCAAAAGAATTTTACGTTATCTGAAAGGAACCATTGATTTGGGCATATTCTATAAGAAGCGAGGAAATTTGAATCTTGTTGCTTACACAGATAGCGATTATGTGGGTGACCTGGAGGACAGCAAAAGTACATCTGGTTATGTGTTTATGTTAAGCTCAAGTGCAGTTTCATGGTCCTTAAAGAAACAATCAGTTGTGACTTTATCCACCATAGAGGCGGAATTTATTGCAGCGGCAGCTTGTTCATGTCAAGCGGTTTGGTTAAGAAGGTTGATGGGTGAGCTAAAGCATGAGCAACAAGAAGCCACAATTGTTTACTATGACAATAGTTCCACTATTAAGCTGTCAAGGAATCCAGTTATGCATGGTCGTAGTAAACACATCGATGTTCGATTTCATTTTCTTAGAGAGTTCACACGTGATGGCATAGTGAAGTTACTGCACTGCAAAACTCAAGAACAAATAGCTGATATCATGACAAAGCCTTTGAAGCTTGATGTGTTTCTAAAGCTTTGAGATATGCTAGGAGTCTGTTCAAATTCAATAAACTGATCTTCTATGGAAATCAGTTTAAGGGAGGATGTTAAGGAGTGTGGTTATGTGCTTGACTGGTTGTTCCTACTTTGTGGGGATTAATATTCCTGTTTGTTAATAACTCCTATTAGTTAGAGAGCCTGATTTGTTTTTGACCTATTCATTAGGCACTAGTTAAGTCCATGATTTATGTGGACTCTGTTTCTTTTCCTCTGGTTGTAAGGCTATATAAGCCCAGTTGTTCTTTGTTAAAAAATAAGAGAAAACATTCTCCCATTCTTTCACGTTTAAGCATTATTTCACTTGTACACCTGACAGTCACACATTCAAAACACACCGGCAAACATAGCAACAGTGCCCTTAACAAAATCCCTTTTTGTATTATTGTGGGGAGACAGTATGCATGCATATTTATTGCCAATTCACCCGCGCACCACACAGTCACACACTCAAAACACACCAACAAACCCAGCAGCAGTGCCCTTAACAAAATCCCTTTTCATGCATCGTTGTGGGGAGATGGTATGCATGCTTATTTTTTGCTATGTGAGAGTGTGTTTGAGGGTGAAGAGAGAAGATTAGACGAAGAAAAAGATGGGAAGCAAACCAACAAAAAATTGATTGGGACCCATAGTTAATCTAATAACAGAGAATAATAAAGTCACTAAGTAAGGTATATGTAGTATTGCTCTTAAATTATTTTTTATTTACGGCTCATCTGTATATCATTCAATTTATAGAGAACTAATGTTATAAGATAAAATACGACAGAATTCAATAAGTCTATCCGACGATTTTAAATAGACTCATCCAACGGTTATCAATATTCTTTTCAAAATCATTCACACTTAATTATAGGAAAATTATAGGGAAGTGTATAATGAGATATTAAAATTATAGAAAATATTATTTATACCCAATTTAGTAACTTTATTTGATGACATGATAAATTATATTTATTGAATTGAGAATGAATCTCAAATAAAGTTAATCTAATGATAAAGAATAATAAAATCATAAAATAAAATCACTAAATAAGTTAGATGTAATATTGCTCTTAATTATTCTCTATTTATGGCTCATCGTATATCATTCAATTTATAGAGAATCAATGAAAATATGACACACATCAAAAAAGTTAATAAATTATGTACAAATAATATTTTTCATAATTTTAATCTCTCATTATACATTTCACTAGAGGTAACTCGTACCTAAAGTCACAATACAATATAAATAATTTTGAGATAAATATTAATAACTATTGAATGAATTTATTTAATACTGTTGTCGAATGAAAATTGGGATATGTTAAATAATATTTTTTTAATTGTATTAATATTTTTCCATGAGATTATACCAAGAACATGATTAGTCTATTTTTTTAAGATTTTCACTCTCTTTCTAACTGTGCATGCGATTTGGTGAAAAATTTTGTAATGGTGGATTTAACGAATACCTTTGCAGATTAGTCCGAAAATATTGGGAGCTAACTGCTTGTGCTTGCCGAATGATAAGTTCATTGAAAAATACCTTATTTTATATTATAATTATAAATAACCAACAGCCAAGTCAGCTTGTAGCATGTATCTTTTCCATTTTTGAACACCAAACAAGACCAAGGCGTACAAATGGCCAGCTCACCTGTGTTAGTCTCCGACCACCTTCACCGGCCAATTCCCAATCGTGGTGTCACTTTCCGGCGAATCACCACCACTAAAGCCACCGGACGTTTTCTCTCTCCTCCAAAATATTCCAATACTAGAAGTTTATTGGTAGTTAAAACTGAGAGAAAATGCAAGTGGGTCGTAGGTCTGAGTTCGGTGGAGCAAAGCCCGTCAAAGTCAACGGTGGGTATAAAACAGTTGATGGACTTCTTGGATGAAGAATTTCCACGTCTTTTCGATGATCAAGGGATTGATTGGTCGTTCTACGATGAATGTTTCAAGTTTCGGGACCATGACACCATTACTGGCTAATCAGTTTAACTTAGCCCTCTTGAAGATTCTCTTCAGCCCTGAGTTTCAGTTGCACTGGGTCAAACAGGTATGTGTGTGTGGGTGTGAGAGAGAGAGATATATAATTATCAGTTAAGGATGGCAAAGAACATTACAATGTTAGGATGGATTCAAAATATCAAAATTTTATTTCGGTTCATATTTTGGATCAGTTTGAAACTGAAACATATTACCTAATCAAAGTCCGGAGACAAAGAAAAAATTTAAAAATTTACTTGTAAAACATTGAATTTTGATATATTTTTTTTAAAAAAATGTTTTGAAATTTAGTTCCTTGGATGAAATATAACTAAATTAGGGGGTTTTTTTTGACCCCATTTTTACTTTTTTTTGTTCCTTGATCTATGTAAGAGGCTCAGTTAAACAGTAACCATAAGTGATCTAGTTATCTTTTTTTGGCCCACATTTTTACTTATTGGTCTGGTGAAAGTCTTCCTTCAAAACTAAGTCGTAATAACAAAAAGAAAGCAGGCCTGTCGCTTTTTTATCTCGCATTTCCACTTCTAGATGGTGGAACAACACCAAGAGGAGTGATCTTTTAGGTTTAGGAAGCAAGAAGAACAGTGAAGGTTGCCCGTATTAAGTCCTTTCACTTTCCTGTCCCTATCTAGTCCACCAGCCAAGCTCAATGAACTGGTAAATCCAACTTTGATGCCAATATGTTAATGTGTGTATTTTGTTCAAGATGTAATTTCTTACAATTTGCCTTCTCATATGCTCAGCTTTGTGATGGTATAATTAGCTTTCCAATTCAATCTAAACCTTCAGCACCGTACTATTGGAGTCACAATTAAATTTCAGGACATGTCCTTGGTACTTTTGTGGTTCATAAGCGGTCGCTTTGGTCATACAATCTGTATCTTGCTTCTTAGACTGATTGAGTTCCTGTAGGCAGGGCCTTATGAAATAACTACTAGGTGGACTGCGGTACTGAGGTTCATTCTTCTACCATGGAAACCAGAATTGGTCTTCACGGGGACGTCTGTCATGGGCATCAACCCCTCAACAGGGAAGTTTTGCAGCCATGTGGTATGATCTTTCACCTGTTCCCTAGCATTAGAAGCATGTTATATTAGCATAGTTAGTGTTAGTGGTTTATTCTTTCCGTTTCTCTTTTCGCTCTTGTGCTATTGTTGTAGGACTATTGTGATTCTATAGAGAACAATGGCTACTTTTCCTTAGAAGGTTTACGGGATGTAATCAAGCAGGTAATTATTAAGTAATACTCCAAAATTGTGCATCACAATCTAGAATCACATCTTATATGCTTAACTCAACTCAACAAAGTCTTGTTCCGACATATTTTCTGTCAACTACAAGAATCGCTTCTTATATTCATATTGGTAAGTGTTGCAGCTGTGGATCTACAAGACTCCTGACTTGAAAACTCCCAAATGTCAGATACTGAAGAGGACTGCAGAGTATGAGGTTTGTTAGTCTTTTCATGGAATCGTGGTTGTAGCATTCATCTATTTATTCATGCCCCTTCAACATGCTCATCAAGCTGACTGTAGGATTTGCCTTCTTCTCTTCTTCATGCCTCACTGCTCTTGGTTATGCTCTTAAAATCATAGGACTAGACAAATTGTGACGTTCTGCTAAGAATTTCTATCAAATTCATGGCTAGAACCAGAACATCTTTCGCAACATTGTATAGGCTTGACCCAATTTCCAAAATGAACAGGTGAGAAAGTACACCCCATTCATTGTTGTAGAAACAGATGGTGACAAACTGGCTGGATCCACCGGCTTTAACGCTGTTCCTATGTGACTTTGATGAGTCCATATCAATTGTGTCCCGTCTTGGTCTTGCCATTCTTGCTTATTTTTTCTTTCTTACTCAGATTTTCCAGTTTACCATATCCCAATCAAGAAGCAGTTAGGTTGAGGAAAGTCGAAGGAGGCATTGCTGCAGTATCAAAGTTCACTGGAAAATTTAATGAAGATATTGTTCTTGAGAAAGAAAAAGCACTTCGGTCCTACCTTATTAGAGACAGTCTTAAACCAAATTTAGGTTGTTTGCTCCATCGTTTCAATGATCCTGGCCGAACATGGAGCTCCACAACGGTATGAACAGAATTCTTTCAAGTGTTCCTCTAATAAGTGTTTTGTTCCACTCTTTTCCTTTCAAAATGCATTCTGAATCTTCAAACAAACTAATTTATCTTTCCCATTGACAGAAAAAAAAAACATAGTGCATACTTTGGTAGAGTTCGGTGTCTCTATATTGCGACCTTGATTGATGAGATGGTGTTTGCATTTTAGAGTGATGAACATAGACAGACTTCTTCTTTCTACTCTAACCCAAATCACGCAAGCAGCAATGTCTCCAATCTCCTTCTTTAATGATATCTTCATATAGTTTATCGTTAAAGTTCCATGAATCTGGAGTTCGTAGCATGCTGATCTTAATGACAGCTCCATCACAGTGCAGTGACATAATCCTTTTAATGCCATGTTTGATTTTGAGCATTATATGGAAAGTGGAAACATCTCATACTCTCTGTACTGATTCGACATCAACAAGTATCATTGAATTTCTTCTACTATCTATATTAATAAAACAGAGCGTCTTACTTTAGATCCTTATATATATTTCTTCTTGATCATTCTCAATGTTTTATCAGCAGTTCTCTACTCTTACCTGCTGATCTTGTCTTTTTTTCTTATTCTTTTTGTTGTGTTTTTGGGTTGCAATGAAGAGGCATTAAGTGCTTATATGGCTCGACGATTTCGCGTTCAATTGATGCACTGTTGATCAATCTTGACTCCCCTTCTCAAAATTGAAGAGATTTCATCCTTAGCTAAATTGTTATCACTTGAAACTAGTAAGAAAACTACAAAGACAATCTCATTTCAAATGTGAAGTGAAGTTGTTACATTGAGCTATCTTGTTTTTTTTTCTCCCCTTTTCATCTTATGTTTCTGTACTCATCCTAGTTCTTGCTATTTTGATGCAAAGTGTGCAGTTTGCACATACCAGTAAGTTGATTTCATATATGTTCACAAGAAATCCTGTAATCAACAGTGTGGTATACGGATGTAACCTCTACAATCACTTTGTGAGGGTCAAATGCATACAGGTTTACGCTTGCATGCGACACAATAAAACAACTTTACTGTTAAATTAAGACACTCTTTTTCATAATTCGATTTATATAATTATTCACATGATCTACAAATATGTTTTTTTAGAAGTTATGCAATCATATTTTATTGGATACTAGCCACAATCCCATGCATGAAGATACTAGGTAATTTTAAAAATCAAATATTAATTTTGTAATATTTATATTTTAAATAGGAGTTTAATTTTTTTTAAATTAAGCAGTTTAAAATTAAAAACGAGTGAGCAAGCTGAAGAGAAGCAGGGCACTTTGAATTATGAGTAATGGTCGTTCAACTAAAAAATGGGACAAAAAATAATAATCAGATGATGTGATATTATCATAATGACAAAAAAATTAAATTTTAAATTTATAAAAGAAGGACCAATAATACCATTACAATAATCCCATACTATTTAATTCCTATTTTTGTGTCATTTTTTAATTAATCTAGTATTGTATTCTTAAATTATAGTGCTATGATGACTTATTTACCCATGCCCAAATGTGTTCATACTATTCACCGAATGTGAGCATTTAAAACAGCATATTTTGTTTTAACATTTTCTAATGAGTAATGTCACATTTTGAAAAAAATGTAGAAGGAAAATGCATATAAATTAAATATATAAGGGCATTTATTCAATTTTATTTAATATTATAAAATTCACTCCAAAAATGATTTTCTCGTTTAAAAGAACATTATTTTCTTTATACGATTTTCAATGCTACACGACGCAATCAACACACTCTCTGATATTAGATAACTCCATTAACATACATCTTCCTCTCCATTTTCTCTCCTACCTCTCCTCATTTTCTTTTTTTTCTTTTTTGTCACTCTTATTTTAAATTACATAATAAAAAATAAATTATTATTTAAAATATAAAGATCAATACTTGATTTTTAAGATTACAAAATTTTTTCAATCACAAGTAATTCCTAGTTTATTTCAATTCCCTTTTCATCTCTCTTACTGATCGAACTTCGGGCCGATAATCGAAACGAGTTACTCGGGCTTGACTCGAATTTAACGTATAGAACTTGGCTCGTGTTTCAAAATTATCCGAGCTTAAGAAATAGTTTAAATTTATTTAGAAAAATTAGCCTAAAAAATTCGATTCAAACTCACAAAATTCGTTTTATTTATATGTAAAATTAGAGTTAATTTCAATGTCGAGAACTGCAAGGTGGAGATGGATCCTCTAGGTGCCATTATTTGTGACATTCAATGTGAGGCGAAATAGTTTCGAATTTTTAAGGTGTCGAGAGTCATCCGGTCAGAGAATCAAGTAGCCCATGAATTATTTCGTAATTTTATTTCTTTAGATAGCAGTATTGTTTGGTTGGAACAAATACCAAATTTTATTATGTATGTGCTTATTTTGGATATTCTAATTAATAAGAATTTCTATCGTTTCTTTTAACAAAAAAGCAGTCGAGTTACATATGATGAACTCATTTGTTAAATGAGTCAAATTTAAATAATTTTTTAAATTTATCTTAAAAAACGAACTCAACAAATTCAATTTAAACTCGCAAGATTCAACACTACTGCCCATCCTAAAAGTACCATTAAAATTATTCTCAAGTTGATTTGTTCACATGTACCCAGAATCCTAAAGAACTTGTTTGGATGAATTTTGAGGAGGAGTTTGAATTGACTTTTTCAAATCTTTTCAAATTCAAACCTTTATGAAATTCAACATTCAATTCGATTGATACTGATGTTTGGTATATAACATATACACATATAGAACCTACATATATATCATACTCCCTCCGTTCTTAAATATCTGTCATTTTATACAATTTTTTTTATTCTATAATATCTGTCGTTTAATGAAACCAAAACATAATAAATATTTTTTATTTCAAATTTACTTTTAACTTTTCAATGCATTAGATTATGTGAAGGTTAAGTATTTTTCTTATTCCTTTNTATTCACCGAATGTGAGCATTTAAAACAGCATATTTTGTTTTAACATTTTCTAATGAGTAATGTCACATTTTGAAAAAAATGTAGAAGGAAAATGCATATAAATTAAATATATAAGGGCATTTATTCAATTTTATTTAATATTATAAAATTCACTCCAAAAATGATTTTCTCGTTTAAAAGAACATTATTTTCTTTATACGATTTTCAATGCTACACGACGCAATCAACACACTCTCTGATATTAGATAACTCCATTAACATACATCTTCCTCTCCATTTTCTCTCCTACCTCTCCTCATTTTCTTTTTTTTCTTTTTTGTCACTCTTATTTTAAATTACATAATAAAAAATAAATTATTATTTAAAATATAAAGATCAATACTTGATTTTTAAGATTACAAAATTTTTTCAATCACAAGTAATTCCTAGTTTATTTCAATTCCCTTTTCATCTCTCTTACTGATCGAACTTCGGGCCGATAATCGAAACGAGTTACTCGGGCTTGACTCGAATTTAACGTATAGAACTTGGCTCGTGTTTCAAAATTATCCGAGCTTAAGAAATAGTTTAAATTTATTTAGAAAAATTAGCCTAAAAAATTCGATTCAAACTCACAAAATTCGTTTTATTTATATGTAAAATTAGAGTTAATTTCAATGTCGAGAACTGCAAGGTGGAGATGGATCCTCTAGGTGCCATTATTTGTGACATTCAATGTGAGGCGAAATAGTTTCGAATTTTTAAGGTGTCGAGAGTCATCCGGTCAGAGAATCAAGTAGCCCATGAATTATTTCGTAATTTTATTTCTTTAGATAGCAGTATTGTTTGGTTGGAACAAATACCAAATTTTATTATGTATGTGCTTATTTTGGATATTC
Source organism: Ilex paraguariensis (assembly GCA_963454935.2). NCBI lineage: Eukaryota > Viridiplantae > Streptophyta > Magnoliopsida > Aquifoliales > Aquifoliaceae > Ilex > Ilex paraguariensis. The sequence goes on from CAUOFW020002525.1 coordinate 733,807, forward strand.
TAATTAATAAGAATTTCTATCGTTTCTTTTAACAAAAAAGCAGTCGAGTTACATATGATGAACTCATTTGTTAAATGAGTCAAATTTAAATAATTTTTTAAATTTATCTTAAAAAACGAACTCAACAAATTCAATTTAAACTCGCAAGATTCAACACTACTGCCCATCCTAAAAGTACCATTAAAATTATTCTCAAGTTGATTTGTTCACATGTACCCAGAATCCTAAAGAACTTGTTTGGATGAATTTTGAGGAGGAGTTTGAATTGACTTTTTCAAATCTTTTCAAATTCAAACCTTTATGAAATTCAACATTCAATTCGATTGATACTGATGTTTGGTATATAACATATACACATATAGAACCTACATATATATCATACTCCCTCCGTTCTTAAATATCTGTCATTTTATACAATTTTTTTTATTCTATAATATCTGTCGTTTAATGAAACCAAAACATAATAAATATTTTTTATTTCAAATTTACTTTTAACTTTTCAATGCATTAGATTATGTGAAGGTTAAGTATTTTTCTTATTCCTTTCCTTCTCAATACGTATTGAATAAAAATATTTTAGTCTTGTATAATTATTTTTTACTTATATTAAAGTTATTTAATAATTTTCTTAATTCTTGTGCAAAAATCTTAAACGACAGATATTTAGGAACAGATAAAGTAATTATTGACAACTATTTATCTTTTAAATGACTATTTTATTCTTAATTAATTCAATTCACATTCATGTTAAAAAGTATAATTGTCAATTGGATCCTTAACCTTTAACCCATTTTTCCAAACAAACCCTCCCCTAAATTTGACGAAACCTAGGATCATGAATTTAATTTTCGAACCAACTATAGGCCGAGTTTAAAAATTAGGAACCGAATATTTCAAACAAACATAAAACTTGACAAAACTATGAACTATTTTTATTAAATCCATCTCGACAACGCCGTACCTTTTTACCGAGCAGCCCCAAGTGTTGGATACAACTTTTCTTAAATTTGGCAATTGAGGGAGACACGATGAGAGAGAATGACACCGTAAACTTTGATTATAGTGATGAGTAATATTAGATAAATTTAAAAATTAAATTTGATAATCTCAATTATAAAATATATAGTGGGTTCAATAAATATTGAAACTCATAATAAAATTAATGATTAAAATTACTAAATTTAATTTTTAAATCTAATTTTTAAATTCACGTAACGTTGCCCTAATAGTCGAAAAGTCTTCTAGTTTCCAAGTCAGTGGGCTCTCTCACTCTCTCCATCAATCTCTGTATCTATATATATCTGCAGGACGCGCAGTATTGGCCATTCGAATCCATGGCATCGCATGTTACTCTCACTCTTTATATATTCCCACTACGCCTCCCGAACATTTTCTAATTATATAGTTCACTTATATTATCAGAATTTTTTATTTCCAATTGTGTGTGTTTCTCCATCCTACATCATAGATAGAACCTCCATTTGTCTTGCTCTTTCTCTTTCATTCTCTGAGGAGACGCGAGAGATCTGCGGTTTGATTCGCCATCAAGGTCAGTTTCTTGATCTGCGTTTTGCTTAAATTCCCTTCCTGTAAATTAACTTCATGTATTTGCTTCGAATACTTGTTCTTGATGTGAATTTTGATCTGGATTTTTGTTTTTTCAAGTTTGTGTGTGGAATCTTTATAGATGCACGAATAATTCTTTTCTTGGTGCGAATATTGATCTGGGCTAGGGGTGTTCTTCCTATCCTACCGATAAAAAATATGGTCTTTCAGCTTCCTTTTTGATATTTTATGGAAGAATTTTTTCTTAACTTACCTACCCGATTAAGTGTGATATTCTTACGCAACTTCTGATCAAATTAATTGGGTAAAAAGGCGGATAAAAAATCGGGTGACCACTTTTATAGTTATTAATTTTTGAATCATTTTAACAATTTAATTAAATAACATACACTAATTTAACAATACAATAAATCAATAACACTAAAATCTAAAACAATTACAATAACAATTATAATAAAACACAAGAAAAGATAAATATCAATCCATCATATTGTTGTACAAATATAATAACAATTATTTTAAATTTAAACTATATGGTTAAGAAATTAGAGTTTTTAGTTTATATATATATATACAAATTAATACAGGTAGAATAGGGTAGGAATACAAAAATTAATGACTAATCCGTATTCTTATCCGATTTAATTGAAAGACCAGTAACTCTTCTATATTACTACCCGATTTTTTCGACGAGTTGTTACATAGGGTCGGGGTAGGATAGAAAATTATGACTAATCAAAAATTTGAACACATCTAATCTGGGCTTTGAGTGGTCCCCATTTTTTTTTCAGCAATGCATCCCCTTATATTATGCATGAACTTTGAAAGGTTTGTTTTGATGTGAACTTTGATTTGGGTATTGTGAGTTCTAGGTGAATTTGATCTATAAAGGATCAAGAAAGGACCTTTTGAGTGATAATACCTTCAAAAAAGTACAAACCCCAGTTTTCTGTCTTTGTGAGATGTGTTTGATTTATATGGAATTCTGGTTTTGAGTGAACTACATTATAGCAGTTCTACAAGAAAATTAGACCTAGATTGGGTTAACCAATTGAGATTGCCATGGGATCTTATCTTTTCCCTTTTCCCTTTTCCCCCTCCTGGGGTTGGGGGGAAAGTTTCATTTAATGTGGTTCACAAAAAAGGATCTTTTTAAGCATCTCCAATCATAATTTAAATTTAAATTTAAATTTGAATAAAAAACTAGATTTGATATAAAACACTCCAATACGTAAATTCAAATATTTTAAAAAAATTCCTTAGTCCCATAGCTCATTTTTTTTTTTTTAAATTTTCCAACCAAAACATTTTATCCAATATTAAAACTTGTTTCTTATAAACTTCACTAATATTAACCGAAAGAAATGACAAAAATATCAACCTCTTTGAGTGGTAGATTCATAAATTTTTTAACGAGTATAACAAATGAGAGAGAATGAGAGAGAGAAAAGGTAAAAAGAGAGGGAGTAAAAAGTTATCGTCGAATACTAGGCGGTGTGGTCGGTGGCGACGATAATAGTGTGGTCCGTGGCAATGGCAGCAGTGTGGTTGGTGACAATGACGGTAGTGTGGTCAGCGACGATGATAGTGACTTGGAAGATAGAAGCAAAAGAGGTTAGAACTTGTTCCGTCAAATGAGTCTTTTTGGGTTTGAACAAGAAAAAAAGTTACCGTTGAAAATTTAATATAGGATTTGAGTCTCCCTCAATTTGAATTCAGAATAAGTGTCTAAGGTTGGAAAATTTTTTTAGGTCATTTTGAGTCAAATTTAAATTTGAGTCAGAGTTGTAGATACTCTAATAGCATGTTTTTGAGAAACTGTAATTAATAGCATGTTTTGCTTTTGTTTTACGGTTATTAATTTCATGGTATGCTCAACTGCTAGCTCTTCTTTCTTCCCCCCCTTCTTTCTTTTTTCGTTTTATATGATCTTATTCATTTGGTGACTAGATTTTCACTGTAGTCTTTCATTGAATTAGGTTTCCACCATTCCTTTGATTTTCTAACAGGGAGAAAAATGATGGAACCAAAAGTGAACACTCCATTGATGCCGCCATCATCACAGAAGCTCCCAGATTATCAGAAATCAGTCAAGCTGAAAATATGTTATGCTTGGCTATCATTACCTTATAACTCATGGAATGTTCCTCTTCCTTTCCCCTCTTGTGGTCATAATTGCTGCTCAAATCTCAACATTTTCTATCCAAGATCTATATGATCTTTGGGATAACCTCCAGTATAACCTTATCTCTGTTATCCTCTGCTCTTCTCTTCTAGTTTTTATATCCACCATCTACTTCCTCACTCGTCCCCGCCCTGTTTACCTGGTGGACTTCTCATGCTACAAGCCCGATGAAGCTCGAAGGTGCACGATGAAGATATTTGTGGATCAGTCTCAGTTAACTAGTGCATTTACAGAGGAGAATCTTGCATTTCAGAGAAAGATACTTGAAAGATCTGGCCTTGGGGATCACACTTACCTTCCTGAGGCTGTCATGAATATGCCTCCAAATCCATCGTTGAAAGAAGCTAGAAAGGAAGCCGAGGCAGTGATGTTCGGGGCCATTGATGAACTTCTAGCTAAGACCTCTGTAAGACCCAAAGACATTGGAATCATAGTTGTGAATTGTAGCTTGTTCAATCCAACCCCATCTTTATCTGCCATGATTATCAACCATTACAAGCTTCTAGGAAATATCGTTAGCTACAATTTAGGTGGCATGGGCTGCAGTGCAGGTCTAATATCAATTGATCTTGCTAAAAAACTTCTTCAGGTCCATCCTAACTCATATGCCTTGGTTGTCAGCATGGAAAATATCACTTTGAACTGGTACTTTGGGAATGATCGGTCAAAACTTGTTTCAAATTGCTTATTTCGAATGGGTGGGGCTGCAGTGCTGCTTTCTAACAAATTTTCTGAGAGAAGAAGATCCAAATATCGATTGGTGCACACTGTCCGCACGCACAAGGGCGCTGATGATAAGTGCTTTGCCTGTGTGACCCAAGAAGAGGATTCCAATGGAAAGGTTGGTGTTTCTTTGTCTAAGGAGCTCATGGCTGTTGCTGGTGATGCTTTGAAAACCAACATCACTACATTGGGTCCTCTTGTTCTGCCCATGTCTGAACAATTACTCTTCTTTGCCACATTAGTTGGGAGAAAGCTTCTCAAGATGAAGTTCAAGCCTTATATTCCAGATTTTAAGCTTGCTTTCGAGCATTTCTGCATCCATGCGGGAGGAAGAGGTGTTTTGGATGAAATAGAGAAGAACATGCACCTTTCTAACTGGCATATGGAGCCTTCGAGGATGACACTCTATCGATTCGGCAATACCTCTAGCAGCTCACCGTGGTATGAATTGGCTTATACAGAAGCCAAGGGTAGAGTGAAAAGGGGAGACAGAGTATGGCAGATAGCATTTGGGTCAGGGTTCAAATGTAACAGTGGAATTTGGAAAGCTTTGAGGACCATAAAGCCAGCAAAGGAGAAGAACCCATGGATGGCTGAGATTGACATGTTTCCGGTGGACGTTCCAAAGGTGGCGACCATCTGAAATGGTTATTTCACATTCTTGGTGGTTTCAGCAATCGTTGTTCATGATTCTGGAGTAGGGTTGGGCTTTCTTGTTTCGGTTGTAATGGTGTTTGAAGTTGCTCTAGTTTTGCCTTTTCGAGGATTGCCATGAGGCCAACTTCTTGATAATATAATTTGGTCTCTTCAGCTGGGAACATGGAGATTTTTGACACTACGGGTTCACGGATTACACATGTCAATCCAAACACAACATGAACATGATGTAACCCAAAATGACACAAATACATGTCCAGCACAACTACATCAGAACCCAGATTGGATATGGCCAACCATTTAGAAACATAAATGCATGTCAATGCTACTAATTCTAGTAGAAAAAGAAACTTTATCCACAAGCAAGCAAGCAGAAGAAACCACTGCCCTGTGCAAGCTATTCTTTGGATGACTTGTTGATGAGCGACTTGTGGATGTGCGGAATCACACCTCCACCAGCAATGGTTCCTTTGATCAGGGTGTCAAGTTCTTCATCACCTCGAATTGCAAGCTGCAAATGTCTTGGAGTGATACGTTTCACCTTGAGATCCTTGCTCGCATTCCCAGCTAACTCCAACACCTCTGCTGTCAAATACTCCAAGATAGCTGCAGAATAGACAGCCGCGGTGGCTCCCACTCTCCCATTTGCCATGGTTCTTTCTTTCAGTAGACGATGGATCCGACCAACAGGAAACTGCAGGGTATAAACATTAATGCATTAAAAATTACTGCATGGAACTCCCTGGTCATGCATGTAACAATTGTTTAACTTAGAATCTAAGAGGATTGCTTTCATACAAGAACCAAAATGATGACTAATGATAAAAGGGAGCTCGAGGCAGCAACATTAAAGAAACAACGGACCAGCTTTAGATAGAATTCGTGGCTAGGATAGACTTATTAGCCACCCCCATAAATAAAAAATAAAAAATGATATAGAAAAAATATTATTGAGACTACAAGATGGCAGTAGCTAACAGCCTCTATGAGATGTACAGGAACAGAATCGCCACATGACTACACCATCTCACTCAGAAATGCTTTCTTGCTCATAGAATGCCGTTTTCTAACCAGCCTTCAGTCACAATATCCTTGTTTCAATATTGTTTATATGTAAAAAGAGGAATTATTTAATACCCATAGTTCAGTATGTTGTTTATATTATGCTTAATAACCACCCAATTAGGATTGTACCAAACATATCTTTATGTTCAATACATCAAAACTAGAAACCATTAGACAAGTACACTAAATGCCTAAACCACCAATGCGCAATAGTAATGAAATCACACAAACATTGAAAAAAAAAATCAATAGTGTTTACTCTATGTTGTAAACCTAATTAAAGCCAAATGAATTAAGAACCCACCAATCATTTATACAATTAAAAAAGAAAAAAAGAAAAAAAAATCCTTACTGTTCCTTTTTATTTCATTGGCCCTTAATACACATTCACCTCTCCATGCATGTTGCAAAAAGCTAATCTGGTTTGCTTGCAAACTATTCTGATACTAACACACAACATCAATGTAATCCCTATCCAATGACAAGATGGCCAGCAGTCTAGTTCAGAAGAGGATAGGTCCTTAGATTTTTCCAGTATTCCCCGGAGCTACACAATGTACGGCTCTCGTGGTGCGTGTGGGTCATGTGGGCATCAAAGATGTCGAGACACCCTTGTCATAAAAACAATAGAAAAATCTAATCGATTAATCCTAACTACATAAAAGTAAAACAAGAAGCACTCCAATATTAGAATACTACTTATAATCCGTGCTTGAAAAAAGGATAAAATTTTTAAATAATAAAATATAAAATTTAAGAGTCCAAAAAATTATTTTCTCACTATATTAAATTTTTTTAACATGTATATATTATTATATATGAATAATATTTGAAATAAAAATTATATTAATTATAAATTAATTAAATATATGATAAAAATAAGTGATGTGATATTTTTAAGAAAGAAATATATAAATAATTAAACATGTAATAAAAATGAATGATACAATTTAACGTTTGAGTCTGACAGAGGAATGATTAATGAGATAAGTGATTAGTGATGATTTTAAGGAAAAAATATGATTGGGATAAAATTTAAAATATAAACTATTTTATTATATAGATGTATAAAAAAAAAATAAAAGACTATATTACCGTAGGTTTATGGAGGGTGTCTTCCCAACCTTCCACTTTAGGGTTAGAACATAACACTGAAATGATATGTTTAGGTAACGTAACATTCTTTCGTCCAATCAATACGACACCCAACAAATTTTATTATTTTATCTTATTTTATCATTTTCCTAATCAATACTATAAATAACTAAAACTAATATGTATGATTTAAATAATTTTGTGTATAGTACCCAAAAGTAAACTTTGGTTACCATATTATTATCCCACACTTTATAGCTTTCACTTCAATAGTCTTAGTTTTTTTTTCTTTTTTTTTTTTTTAAAATTATAAGTTAACTTACGGTAGCAATCTAAACATTATTTATGATAATGATTATATTTTGCATAAGCACTTCGCGTAACAAAAACTATTCTCATAATCGACATGCAATTTATATACAGTCCAACCTCCATCGGCAAAGTCATAGAAAAAAGAGGTGATTGCACATAAAGAGCGTGAGAAAGAGGAAGGAACCTGGAGACCAGCACGAGAAGAGCGAGAAGTGGGTTTCTTCTTGTCTTTGTCTTTGTTGTTGTTGTTGGCAGCTGCTGTGGTTTTGCCCGTAATTAAACCCTTTGCGCCTTTCCCCGACATCTTCTCCACCCAAAATTTGGTTCTACCAACTAGGAATTTGATCCAGAAGGGCTTCAATTGACGGAGACAACGCAGCTGGAGAGAGAGAGAGAGAGAGAGAGAGAGTCGAGAGGGGTCAGGCAGAGGAAAGTAGTTGGGGTTTAGCCGCAAGAAGTAACTAAGCATAAAAGTCAATGACAGAAGTACCCTCTCCGATTCTCTAAATTGCTGAGCATTTTCTGTACCTTTGTGAGCAAGTCTACATCAGGTGTACATGCGTAATTTCAAAAGGTATATATAAACTCTGGGGGTGTCAATATTTTTTCGACCCACGAACTCAATTCGAACCAAACCCAATACAAATTTAAAAAAAACACAATTAGTTGACACAATAATAAATTGGTCAAATTAAATTTCAACACAAAGACGATTAATAGGTACCGTAGATATAAAATAATTATTTAACGAATATTATATTTTTAAATAAAAATTTTATAATTTTTTTATAATTTTTTAAATAATATTATATTAATTGTTATCAAATTAAATAATTTTTTATTAACACGAACCCGACACGTACCGAAAAAACTCAAGACACGAAAATAACACATTCGAAAATGGCACGAAACGAAACCTAGATTTATTCTGTAAATCTAGGTTACACTTGGACCCCTAATAAACTCCATTGAAGAAAGTAAGATCACACTTAGATCCCTGAATTATGCCCCTCTGTTCACATTATCCTCTAAATTATTCACTTTATCAAATTATAGCCTAGACTATTAATTTGAATTTACATTGCCCCAATCATGAACTTTTATTCTATTTTTTATGGAAAAAAAACTATTTTTGTCCTGATTTATTATAAAAATTAGAATAGAGTTAACGATTGGAATCATGTGAAACTAAGATTAATAACTTCAGGTGCAAATATAAAAAAACAGATAGTTTAGGCGATAATGTAAAAAAAGGGACATAATATAAGGGTTACAAATATAATTTGCTCTCGTGGCAGCATAAAAGTGAAAACTTGCGTTTTAGTCTGTCGACCTTTTGAACCCGTGGGTTCATCTACTGGGATCTTGTTGACTCGTTGGAGTCGGTAACGGGTTGAGCTCAACAGCCGACCAGTCAACGCACCGAATATACTTGGGCTATGCTGTTGACTGGTCAACTGGATAGGCCCGGTGCAAAAACAAGCCTATGATCTATGTTTTGGGCCAATTAAAAGCAATCTTTGGTGGATTATCCATCGAATCAATCCCAATGTGTGTAATTTTTCTCTCCTTCGATTGTTTTTCTAATTTGACTACAATTTACGTTTTTTTTTTAAGTTTATCTGACCATTGGATCAGGTCACGTGTTAATCGAATGGGCCATTTTCATGGGCGTTAATTTGGGTCAATCCATCAAGGCATAGTAAGCTAAAATCCACCCATCATGACCCTACCCTCAGACTAATCACGAGCTGCCACGTGACAGACCAGGCTAACCTAATATGTAGTGGGCCAGCCTCATGGACTACCCACCCAATTTGAATTCTGGTAGTTGGAAAGGTAATTGGCTAGTAGTTTTCGATTACAAATCGAAGTGCTCCCTCCTTCCAATTGAGACAACTTCCTCTCCAATTGGGTATTTATTGGGTGGATTAAAAAAAAATCAAAAAGTCAATATGATTGATACTGCAAGCAACCATCTGATCCATTGGATTCCGACGTCATTTTGTTCCAAAGAATACAAACAAAAAGTCAACTTCTTGGTGAGAGCTGTGAAGGGATAAAGAATACTTGCTACAATTAAGAATAAAAAATATTATAGTTTCAAATAATACATTTATAGCATAGAACAAAATACACCAAAGGATAAAGCATCCACATAGGTGACGAAAAAAAAAAAACCCCGAAAACCAAAAAAATGGCTCGCAGAGGAAACAATATTCAATATAATGGTAATACTATATTAACGTTAATGATATAATATCACCAATCAATAATAAAAATTTTAATTGAGTAAAGTCAACCTCACTTAGATAATTATTGACTTACATGAAATAAGAGTTGATAATTATTTATTTTCATGGACGAATAGGTATTGACTTATGTAGGGTTCACTTTCTTAATTATCTGTATATTATTGATTGATAATGTCATATGATAATATTGACGTTATATTACCGTTATAATGACTTGAATAGAATAATAAAAAAAATTAAAAGAAGATAATTGTGGATAGAAAATCGTAAGTAAGAGAGGTTGATAAACGAATTGTAGGAGAGAGAAGTCTAACGGATACGGGACAAAAAAATCACATGGTGACCAAAAATTCACCTAACCCTCATGCGGTCCAAATCAATTCGGATGACTTTAGGTGAAAAATTTCCCAAGCAGCCAATTGGAGACAACAAAGTATAAAGCCTAGAGTTAGATAAGACCCGAAAGTGTCAATCATGACTGAATCCGCGTTATGAGTTGGTATTTGACCCAAATAAATTTCAATCATCTAGCCCCTAATGGACCTGGACCCATCGCCGCCTCTTTTTGGTGCGCCAAACTTTTCATAATTTAATATGTCTTAGCCCCAAAGTATAAACTTCACGTTGACTTAGAACATTGTTGCACATGTTCTTCTTCCATAAAAAAAAAACACTTTTTCCTCAGAACTCCATCTCATATTTTCTTCCAAAATGTCTACAAATGATCATCATCAGCCACTGTCACCCCTCCAATGGCTATCCTTCCTCCTGTTTCTCCTCCCCGGCCTCCCTCTTACCTCCCGTGCCGATCTCGGCACCGCCGCCCGTTATCCCCCTCCCTATTTACGTGAGTATTTATATTCTACCAACACAATTGCCGTGTTGTCGAGTGGCATTTAGTGCCTGTTAAAGGTTTTTTTTTTTTTTTTTATAGATTTGTAAAGTTATATCCCAAATTTTATTCATAGGGACTCCTATGCTCTCGCGCTCGCTCTAATTTCACATCTAATCGCCCGCCTTTAACCCTTTTCAAGTAGCCAACAAAGACTGTAATTAGGCTCTTTAGCTTTAAGCAAGCATGATCTTAATAACGTTTTAAATGCAGCGACGGCCTGTTATCGGAACGATCCGACGCCGTTCCCTACGAGCAACTTGTTTGCGGCTGCAGGTGACGGAATATGGGACAATGGGGCGGCGTGTGGGAGGCAATACTTGGTGAGGTGTATCAGCGCTGCCACGCCCGGTACATGTAAGCCTGACCAGACTATTCAGATTAGGATTCTTGATTACGGCCTTGTCACGACTTCTCCGCCTTCAGTCAGCGGCACCACCATTGTTATGTCGGAGACAGCTTTTGGGTCCATTGCTAATTCTACTGCTAGCTCCATCAACATAGAGTTTCAACAGTAATTTCTCTCTCTCTCTCTTCTTTCTTTCTGGTTTTCCTTGTGTTAATACAATACGGCCATTATTATTTGTTGGAAGTTGTGCAAATTAACTGCAAATACAATGTTTTTTTTTTGTTGACGTGTTCATTGAGCAATCGTTAATTCTATTGCATTGGTTGCCACTTGTCAACTTCAACCATTGCAATCCTTAAAAGAGGTGGGCTGGGTCTAGGGGCATTATTAGAGTTTTGACTTCACCTAATCAATAAATTTAATGGTGTGTTCTCAAAGTTTATTTTAAATCTTGTATCCCAAATCACTATAGATGGTCAGATCAGTGAACCATTCAACCATTCATATTTATTTGCAATGTAAAATTAGAATAGGTTTCGAAAAATATTGCAATGTTGGTTCAACAATCTCTAACAACCCTTTTCTTAGTAGCAGGGTCCCTTCATCTCCACCCTCCCCCCCCC
>CAUOFW020002525.1:746286-758839 GCA_963454935.2 Ilex paraguariensis
CCCCCCCCCCCCCCTCCCCCAAAAAAACAACGTCACACACAAAGTCCTTGGTATAAGTCATTTTTTTCCCTTCGGATTCTAGAATAAATTTGAATTTTTGTTATGTCTGTGCAGGGTATGAATTTGAACAGAAGGGAAAGGTTGACTGGTCATGGCGTAATCAAATTGCAAGTTTCTCATCGATTGCAGACAAAGAATGGAACAGAAGCTTTGATATTATATTGTCTTTTCCCTCTGGAAGTTTTAAGAGAGAAAATTCCATGCAAGTGTGCTTGATTGCCAATTGTTTGTTTGTTTGTAGTTGAAAATTCTTCTCTCATTGATGCCCTGTTTATATGTCATTTTCCTTCCTCATTTTACGTCTGTGTAAATATAGACGGAGACTTCTTTGGTCCTTGGGGAATTTTCTTTCCTCTTTCTTGGCTTTGGAAGCTGCTGCTTATCATAGAAAAAACGGAAAAATATTTGACCAGAAAAAAGGGAAAAGTAAAAAATCAGTGGTAGCTGAATGTAATTCCTGTATAGTTCGTAATTGGTGAATAACTTTGGCATAATTTTTGAGAGGTGAAGTGTAATATAGGGAAGTTGTTGAATGCTGACATTTTACAATAGAAGATAACTAAAATTATATTTGCACTCTCGGCTTTTGTTTGACTATTCAAATTGGTATCAGTATTTAGAAATATGTTAAGATTTATAGTAAATTCAAGGAAAAATCTTATCCACACCCCTTCTAAATAGGTCTATCTTCAACAACATCCCTTAATTTTTCTAAAATTTCACTAGACTTTGTTTTAGTTCATACGTCTTCTTCACCTAGACCTTCTATCGTAACCACTCATTCCTGACCATCTAAAAAGTGTTGATGTCATACTAAAATGTTTATTAAATGCCAATTTTACCCTTATTCCCCGAGAAACCCTTGTTTCACCCTCCCTCTCTCTCTCTCTCTCTCTCTCTCTCTCACATGCCTTAACAATCCAATCGCCTACCTGCAAAACTACCACGGCAATGAACCCACTATGGCTGTGTCAAATTTGACTACAAGGGTGGGTAATTTTCTGTTTTTCCTTTGTGATTCACTTCAACATATTTCTCTTTCTTTAGTTAGAAAAGTAGGAAGGTAGAATAGAAAGAGAGAAAGATGACAGAGACCCACCATTGGGATTATGAGAAACAAAGAGTCCAGTCGAGTTCATCGGCAAAGAGATCGAGGAAATCAAGATAGTCAGAAATGGAATTGGAGAGCCGAAAATCACCAAATGCATTAGTGAATTTGGAGACGATGGAGATGACTTGTAGGACTTCATCAATGGTGGACCTCACCAAACTTACGAACTCATAAGCTGAAACCTTCAAGCATCTAAATCGGGGGCTAAGAAAGCCTGATTTGCACAGCCCTTGTACACCAAATTGGTGTTTTCATCTCAAGGCAGATTCAGCTATTGGGATCATCTCAAGGTTGGTGAACAGGACTAGAAAAAGAAAAAAGAGGCAAAAGGGTTTTCTGGATAAACCCATTTGTGGGGGTGTTGATGGATCAAAATCATGGTTGGTTTTGAAAGATGGAGATGACTTGGAGTTATTGGCCCTGGAAGACTATTGAATTAAAGCACCAAAAAGTGCGGAAGGTTTGTGAAGAAACTCCACTTAAAACACGTGAAAAGTGTGGTTACTAACCACAATTTTTAAAAGAGTGCGGTTAGTAACCACGCTTTTAACGTGTTACAGCTCATTATTTTGGACAACTTTTTTTATTTAAAAGCAGGATCATTGATCCCGTTTTTTAACAAAAGCGAGATTGTTGAATTTATTTTTTATAAAAGTGGAATTATTGACTCCGTTTTTAAAAAAGTGTTGTAGTTTAATAAAAAAGTTTTAAAATGCAATATTTTGATATATTTGTTTAAAAAGGACGGTAGTTTGGTAAATAATTCTACGTACACGTATTTAGAAAATAAGAATATGTATTTATATATGGTTTAATAAAAAATAATTAGTAAATATGTAAATCTTTATAAAATTTATGGGTAAAATGGTAAATTGTGTGTTTTCGTCACATTTGTTAGCCGACCAACACTGACAGGAGAGGTCAATGAAATTTCAGAAAAGGGAAGGGGTGTCGTTGAAGATAGACCAATTTAGAGGGAGCATGAATGAAATTTTCCCTAAAATCAATTGAAAAATGAAGATCCCTTTTTTTATTTAATTATCAGGGGTGTCCGTTTAAGTATATCTCGATTAATCACCTCTCCAATTTGGTCAAAGACAGACTATCCATACCAGAATTAAAATATTTATGAGAAATAAATCATTCATCATAATCTGACACCAAAAGATTGTCAAAATTCAAATTTAAAACATTTGAATTTACAATTCATTTCTTTATCACTTGAATAACCCCTTAAGTTTAAAAATAACGATCCCATGTTTGTATGAAATGGAAAATGGATTTGAACCATCACAAGAAACAATAAACATGGAAGACACCATAAATAATAACTTTTAATTTTTCTAATACGTTGCAATAGCAAAACGTAGAGTAACGAAAAAGTTCTAAACACTATGACTTAGTATAATAAAATTATGACTCAAATAGATAAAATTTAAGGTTTGTTGAGCTTCCGAAATATTCTCATCAGTCCCAACATATCTATATTATTATAAAATGTCAACAAAAGTGAAAACATTTTGTTTGACCATAATACTCCTATAAAAATGATTAAAAATAACTATATTATTATATATTTAATTACCCAATACCAATTAAATAGCCAAATAACCTTTTACATACTTTCCTTTCCACATAAATAAATTATATGAATATATATATACATACACACACACACATCTATCTATAATTCAAAAAATAAATATTTAGTGTACATCCAATTTAAAATATAGATAATGTTAATATATATCTATGTATATCTATTTATACTATTTTAAAATGTCATAAAAGTGAAAGAAATTTTGATTAACTATAATAATATTGATAAAACAATTAATGCCAACACTATCTTTTTTAAGTTCTATAAAATTATTTTTAATGGTGAAAGTTATGCAGACTGTTGAAGCTTTTAGAAAAGTTACTTAACGCATTGAAAACTCTCTCTATTACACCTTACAGTTTCCCACTCTTACTCTTTGTGGTTCTACACATTTTGGGAGTTACTTTTTGAAGTTCAATGCCTATAGCAATAATCAATTGGAATCTTAGCAATTTCAGACTCCCAATTGGAATGTGAACGACTTTAGGTCTTTCATCACACTTCTCTCTCTGCCTCGGAAGCAAACACTCTATGTGTCTTTCTATTTCGGAGCGAGAGGTGTATTCTTAGTATTATATTGCTCTTCCATTGATTTTCTTGTAAGTATTTTGTGCAAAATATGTCTCAGATTTTTATTTTAATATCATTACCAACAGCGATAAGAGTGATATTTGACGAAAAATAAGTCTTGTTTAATAACAAGTTCAAATTTGACTGTAAGTAATATTTTCGATATGATTTCTCCTTATCAAAAAACCCATCAAATCTTTGCCACCGAGTTTTGATCTAATATCTTTTGATACAATACTCCTCCTCACTAGATTGTAGTCCAGTGATATGTTTAATAAATTCTTTACATATATATAACCCAAGAAGTTTTGGATGGTTGGGATATTAGCACATAGGAGTATGGACAGAAGCCTTACAACTTAAAAATTTGCCAAAGCTATTTTATTAAGTAATCATAAAGGTAAGGCTATTCAATTCCATGATGTTTATACGACTTCTATAAATAAAGTTGATAGAGCAGTATGTCGGTGCTGGGCTTGATCTTCATTGGATGGTTAGATATCCATCTGAAGTTTTCCATATAAGAGAAAGAAAGAACAAACACTTCAGTAAACTGTTTATCAGGATATTTGAAATTTGGTATGATATAGAAGAACAACCGGACTAAAAACAAAAAAAAAAAGTTACTTTTGGAGGATGATATGCATCTAACAGGTGTAATGCAGTCATAATGCCCCTCGGTTAGATCATCAACATCACCATTAATTGATCTCCACATTGATTCACCTATGTCCTCACCATATTGTAACTTAAATTTTTTTATCCATCTACTTTTAGAGACCTTGTTTATTGCCTTACTTGAGCATTTTTTTCCGTTCCAACATTGTGCAAAGTATCACCACTAAAAAAAAAAAAGTAGATTTGAATGTGGTTACTGAAAATTCTGTTGTTTGGAGTGACTTGAAGTATAAAAGTTAAGGTTTGATCTTAAAGGTCAAAATATTGAACAAATTTGAATCAAATAAGATTATAAATGTCAAAACACTTTCATGTAGTTACTTAGTTAAACGAAGACAACATTTACCTTATCTTGTAATATTTCGAATACAAGGAAACAACACTACTTAAACACAATATAAGTCTCAATAATGTTAATTTACATCATGTTAAAAATGGACTAATATAACATTAGTCTAGTTGAAAACGACAATTTTTAACTTGTATCATTATGATCCCTTAGGTTTACAATTTGTGTCACTTTAGTTCCTAAAATTTCCAAAGAAGACACTTCAAGTGTGATTAGGTGAGATGCAAGTGACGATCTCAGTTAGTAAATTTCAACTGTTTTGATTGGACCAAAGTGACACAAATTAAAAAGTTGATGGACCAAATTTACACAATTAAAAGAGTGAGAATCAAATTGATACAAAGTGTATAATTTGAAACAATATAGTTTATGTTACTTTCAGTTATACTTGTACGATACTGAAAAAAAAAGTCCAAAATAGAATGAGAGTAATAAAAAATAGATTTGAATGAGGCAATAGTGGATAAATTGATGAATGTTCTTGGAGGAAATCCTTATGTTCAATTCTTAAGAATATTGAAATATTTTCTTTTTTCGAATAATTTTAAAATTCATATTACAAATGATATATTATACTAGATCAACGAGTTCATAACTCCCCTTCAGCAAACCAAGTTGCATCTATATAGACTAGTAATGCACCACATGCATTGCACATAAATAGTTTTCGTAGACAAAAAATAATAAAACATATTAGGTATATGCGTATTTGGATTAAATATTATCTCAAATTTATAAAAACTTAATATTTCATTGCTCATTTTCTATTATAAGATTATAAAAATTTTCTATATTTCTAAAATTCTTTGTTCTAACTAAAAGACAATAAATTTAAAAAAAAATAGTTAAATTTCTTTTTTTTTTTAAATTTTGTAATTGAAATTGATTTTTTAGTGATGTTTGAGAAATTAAATTTTTTGATAAAATTCATTTTATTAGTATTCCAGTTATAATTCCTTGAATAAAATAAAATTAATTGTTAATATACTAATTATATTAGAACCTAAAAAATCTACTCTAAAATATCTAAGTCAGGTGAATTGAGATAATATTTAATATACTACTCTAAAAAATCTAAAAATTTCAAGTTTTACTTAAATTTTCTAAAAAAAAAATTCAAATTCTGCAATATTAAAATTCTAAAAAATAAAAATTTTACTTTAAATTATACTACAATATCTATTTTCACATAAAATCTTAATACAACTTAAAAATTTTATTGTGACTGAATAATTATATTAATGTAACAGAAATTGATTTTAAATACTATATATACGATTATTTTATATTTTAGAAATGAAATGTTTAAACTTTTTGATTAAAAAAAAAAAAGCATATGACAGTATAATGTTATCTTTGCATATGAGATGAATAATAATAGATTGATGAAATTTTTGAAGATTTTTTGAACACTTCATTAAAAATATAATAATGCATATTTTTTGAAGAGTAATATAGTCAATTAATTTTTTTTTTTATAAAAACTAATATTTATACAGAAATAATGGATAATTAAAAAATATGTTAAAAATAATTTAGAGATTTAAGTACATAAGGATATGATGATAATTTAGATATTTAATTGTCAAAAAATAAAGTGGTCTTTGCAATTTTTTATAAGGGTAAAATAGAGATTCAAGAATTTTTGATGTTAAGATACTTTTATTAGTAAATATAGATGAATAGATATAGATACAGATATGTAAATTTATATATATATTTGTATAGAAGTGCATTGCATGTGAATTATTTTCAATATTAAATATATTATTGCTATAAAAATTATGAAATACAATCAACTGTATAAATAAATTTTGCTTAAATATTTTGTATAGTATCTAGTAAAACTTATGTTATGGACAAATTTAGCCGCATATTAACTTGTAAAATTAGAGTTTAGTAGTCTATTCTAAATTTAATATTCGTCGTTTCTAATAGGATAACAAACAAAGAGATGTTAATATTATGATAAGCTTGAAATGATTTACCTCAAAATTCACAATCATATTTTTGATAACGAAAACAAATAATTGGTGAACTTTAATTGTTTCATTATTTACTGAAAAAAAAAATATTAAATTACACTTCAAAATAAAATATCATATATGCTTCATGAATATCCTAGAAAAATAATTACCCACAAAAATCTATAATGAACATACTAAAATTTGTTTTACCATATTCAAATGGTAAAATGTATAAAATGTATATTGTCAAAAATTAGTTTTTGGTACCTTATGTCCTAGAGCAATTCAAAAAACCTAGTTGAATCGTGATCCATATGAAAAAAAATCTCATTTCAATTATTCAACGCATGAGAAGAATCACGTAACTTTTTCTACACACGCGATATAATGTTAAATATGAAAAATGAATTTCACTGCTAAACAAAAAATGAACCTATTACCATTAAAATTAAATGCATAGAAGGTATATAATTTAGAGTAAATAAATTTTAAGATATCATTGTCACAGTGATCTTCCACAATTGATCACGCTAGTTCATAAATAAAAAAATACTTAACAAATCAAGAAAATTTTTTCAAGATATTAGTGCTAGCCTAACTCCAAGGAAAACATAAATCATATAAAAAAAAGCAATAACTTGCAATAAAAAAACATGAATGTGAAAGAATGGGAGATGAATGAAATAGTATTACAATTAATTTATGATTGACATTTATGAGATTAAATATTTGATTATTAGCTATCCACGTAGCCATAAAATAAAAGATGAAATGATTCAAATTTCATTTGATTAATTAATATATTTCTTTTTAGGAATTTGTATCGTTTGTAAAGTTACGCATTAGTTCAAATTAGATAAATGATAAAATAAATTTTATGATGGTTGTCGATGACATAATAGTTATATTAATGATAATCAATTATTTTTCATAAAGTAAAGATGATTAATAGATTTATTGCAAACAAAAATGTTTATGAAAAGTAAATGAAAGAAAGATAGTGTCATTAACTTAGAAAAAAAATATAATACATGGAACAATAATTATTGTGAAATTGGAAGTATATGAAAAGTCATTTGAATATATAATTAATGTTAGGTAATTAAAAAATAAAAAAGTACAATGCATGAAACAATAATTCTTGTGAAAATGGAAGTATATGAAGAGTCATTTAAATATATAATACAAGTGCCTTTAATATTTTTTATAGAGATATAATAGACAATCAAAAAATTTTCACTTAACTTCCTTTTATTAGTAGGATAGATTAAAAAGAATAACCCTAATGTGTTTTTCTATAGAAAGATATCATAGTACATATGACCGCAAAACATAGAGGTAAATATTATTTTGGGTGTTAAGGTGTTTTACAATATCTTTTATTATTTTTTAAAGAGAGGTCAAATAGATGACATCAAAATATAAAAAAACAAATGGCGTGGACAACAATAAAGGTAATAGAGAACCGAAATATCTTGATATTGATTTGCTTTGAATAATTTAGTTACTTTAGTCGGTCAATTTTGAGATATTATTATACAATGCAAATTCTGATTGATCAAATATCATAGTTTATTGAGAACATATATTTTGGAAAAAAAAATGATTAATAACTTTAATAGACATATTCCACTCTTCACATGATCAAGTACGTCAGTCTACACGCAACGAATATATGCACCAATTAATTACATTAAAACATAACTTAATTTGATCAAATCGTAACTTTCAGTATCATATTGAGCAAAAAATGTGCTTCTATAGCATAGTCTTCTCTAATACTAGATGTCCTTGCATCGACTTGGAGGTCACTCATTTAGTGAAATGTCCGAATCAGTGGCCCAATGTGTGTGTGTGTGTGTGTAAGCTTGAATTTTGTGGCTTTTGGGCTTTTTGTGGATTTTTCTTTTTGACCAATTTGCTGGACATCTTGAAAGTTCAAAATTATGTTTGCAGGTACGATAATGGTCAAGCTGGTCACACTGGTCTAATAACTGATATCATACGGAATAAATTCAAAGACGTAGTGAAAGTGGTAATTAAAATTAATCGAAAATTAAAATATTTTAATATGAATTTTGATAATTTTTTGAATTAGGTTATGAGAAATGTATCCCTCATAAATACTCTAGTTTTGACGTGAATAATTTGTCTAAATTAGAAAGAATATTAGTCGAAGTGCGCGTAAGCTGTCACATATACTTCTAATCGTTAAACTACAAAAAAATATAATACAGATTGGATCATTCAATGAATTAGGTTCAGGTCAAATTATAGTCAATTTAAATCTGATTAAAAAAGTTTTAACTGAATTTTGATTCAATACTTCGACAATTTTTTTTATATAATTTATATTTGAATTCGATAAGAATCGACTATTGGATTCAATAATCTAATCCGAATAATTAAATTAAGTTATAGTTTAACAAATTATGTATAATATTCAAAAATAGTTTTATTATATACTTCCTTAATTTTATCATAAATCTATACATTTAAATGTACAATTCGAATTGAACTAATAGTCAAATCGGATATTAGTATATCTAAATCTAAATCCATTAATATGATAGAACTGATTCAACTTCGAATTTGAATTATTGGTAAAAAAAATATTAATTCATGTCCATTTAATCATATTCAGATTTGAACTGAATTTAAATTAAAATTCAGTTGATTAACATTAGCATGATTTAAATTAAACCAAGTGTTCTATATGTTGAAATGTTTGAACATGATTTAATAACTGGTATTAAGTTTGGGTTAGATGCCAAGAATCCAAGACATCAATCCAACCAAACAATATTGTATTTAATCTTAAATTTTGTTTTATCTATACTCGATCTATGCTTTGAAAATTATGTCTAAATACTGTTTGGTTCCCGAATTATACAATTCTGAATTAGAATTCAATTCAATTCAATTCTAAGTGGTATTCTAATTTAATAATTGGTTTTTAAGTTGGGGTTAGATGCCAAGACATCAATCTGAACAATGTCATATTTTATCGAAGCTCAACCGATGTTTTGAAAATTATGCCTAAACAATGATATTTCCGAATCTGCTTGGATTGGGTTCGGACGTCGACACCTATCCATTCAGCAAAGGATTACATTACACTTCCCTCACTCAACTCTAACCCCAACCCCTGTTCTTATTATCCCTTCAATTATCATATTTTTAATAAGCTTTACATTACTTCAACTATTAACATCTAATTTTTTTTTTAAAAAAACACTATTAACATATGTTATAAATTTAGTAGAAATTTGTTTTTATTTTACCCTTAAATTATGTAATTTTTTTTTTTAGTTTTCCCTGACATGTTGCCAATTTTTGTCCAAAAAAAAGTGGTCGTTGCATCAGGGGATAGTGTAAATAGTTCAGGTAGTGGTGGGGCAAGTGAAAAAATCAATAGTGTGATGGATAAAATGAAATTTGACTATAGTTTCGGGGTCAAAGTATAATTTTCCTGTCAGGAAACACATTTCTCCCACATTTAACGTCTCATCCAATACTTCGCTCGTTCTCTCTGCGAGTTTTAGTTATCAAAACCTACACACTGCAATTACATATGACGAATCTTTGATAATTTGAGGTCAATTTGATTCGATCATTTGATTAATCTAGGGTTTTGGACGTTGCTACATATATAATTTATGCTCCGAAATACGTTTCAATGACCGGTGAATTACAGCTGGAGCCGTCGGCTGATCGAAACCCTACCGATTCCGATCCTCTGTTAGACAGCCACCATGTTGACACATCATCTTCCTCGGCTAGTTCGAGTGAGATAAAGAATGATGATGATATTGAAGCTAATTCCCTCGCTTGCTGCAGAATTTGCCTCGAATGCGATGGTGAAGATGGTAATAATTTTGGACAAATAAATTAATTTAATTGTATAAATTCGTTGGTCGATATGAAGTATGGATTAACTTATTAATTTTAGGGTTTTACTGTATTATCATTTGTGATCATATCCGATTCCCATGGCCTAAAGAAGTTTTTTGCCGTAGATGATGAATTGATATCTCCATGCATGTGCAAAGGCACTCAGCAATTTGTGCATCGCTCGTGTCTTGATCACTGGCGGTCTGTTAAGGTGAGCATTACTACTGCTTTGGCTCTGAATGATGAATAGCGATGCTTTGATTCTGATAAAAGTTCTGGTTTATTTGCTTCCTATATTTTTATAGGAAGGATTTGCTTTTTCGCACTGCACAACTTGCAAAGCTCAATTTCATCTTCGGATAGCAGAATTTGAGGACAATTCTTGGCGCAAAATAAAATTCAGAATCTTTGTGGCTAGGGATGTGTTTCTTGTATTTTTTGCTGTACAAACTGTAAGTACTAAGTACAATCTCTTGGATGAAAGTACATATAGCCCAATTCATATTGAAATGAAATGTTTGAGGGTAGAAGATAAGGATTGAAGTAGGTTTTAAATAGTTGTTGCAGCCTCCATCAAGGTCTATGTGATACAGGCTGTGTATTTAATGGATGTTAAGTGCCTGGTTAGATATCTAGGCAATTCATCATTTGTTTTGGTTACACATAATCAAGACTCACCTGATTTAATTCAATGTTGTATGAATCTGCATTGGTCATTATTTAGTGGATGTTGTTGAGTATATAATGCTTATTTCAGATGATTAATAACTTTTAGGTCAAACCTCAACTTTACCCTCTCAATTTTCATACGTTGTTGCCCTTTAAGTTCCAAAATTACTCAGTAATACCTTCTTTCTCCATACATCATTTTGTTTTTTAGTGACCTATTGCAAAACTAACTAAATCATAGAGATAACAACTAAACACCTTTACAATGCAGCTTAAGAATTTCTAACATCCTGACTAAATATGAATTTGATGTTCAGATAGATGGGTTTCTGAAATCGGAATTTCGCATTTGACATTATGGTTGAATCCTCCCTTTCTGTCTCTCCTCTCTTTCTTTTGTTTTTTCCTTTTTCTAGCATGAAGCCGAGAACCTTCTGTGCTTTTAAATCTAGGCTGTGAGCTTCATTTCTCCATAATTAAACATCCATCCCGCCATCCCTTTTATCTGAAAGCAGTTTTATTAATACAGGTAATTGCTTTGATTGGTGGAATTGCATACGTCATGGACAAGGATGGAACTTTCAGGAATTCATTTAATGACAGTTGGGATCGTATACTATCGAAGCATCCCATACCATTCTACTATTGTATAGGTAAAGTTTCAGCTTACTACTTTGAAACCAGAAGACTAAAATTACATGAGAGACGTTATTGTGGTTTTTGGAGTTTATCAGTTTCAAAATTTGACCTTTGAGAGAATTTTGTTTGGAAATTTTGACAACCGCTTACTAATCATGAGAATGTAGTCATGGAATTACTCACATGTCTACACTCAATAACAAATGCATTTATCCAAACCATTATTGAAGGACAAATGTGGAGGAACTTCTGGGTAGAGGAAACCTAGAAATTTGACCTTCAAGGGAATTTGTTTGGAAATATTGACAATGGCTTACCAATGAGAATGTTGTCATGGTATTATTGGCAGTTCCACACTCAATAATAAATTCAGTCACCCAAACCATTTATGTCGAGAATTTTCTGGGTAGAGAAACCCTTGTAGTATGTTGTCTTTCTAGTTATAGTCTTTTCTATCTGAGGACCAGTCACTCTGTTCTTTGTTTCACTATTAATCTTTGAAAATTGCTGCAAGAGCTTTCATAATCTGCTTTTGAGAAATGGGATCAATAATCTACATTTTTCTTATATTTTTCCTTTAGCGTCAACATAGAGGCAATAGAAATTGTATTGCGTGGTCGATGCACTTGGTTTTGGGAATTTTTTAAATCTAAATTTGTATACCAAATCTCCAATTGAGCATCTTTTAATCAGAGGCCAATAGTCTTTCTTTGAGTTGCTATATACTATTCAGAATGTGTGGGTGGGGGTTCCTGATATATTTAAGATAGGGTAATCTTTTTAGTGGAATACATATCATTTATTTTCTTGAAATCACTAGTTTCATTTCCAGCTGAAGAAAATTAGAAAGAGTTTACGATGCATTTATGGAAGAAAAAATATCGAAGTGCAGTCAAAATTTGTG
Organism: Ilex paraguariensis; assembly: GCA_963454935.2. Classification (NCBI taxonomy): domain Eukaryota; kingdom Viridiplantae; phylum Streptophyta; class Magnoliopsida; order Aquifoliales; family Aquifoliaceae; genus Ilex; species Ilex paraguariensis. The sequence goes on from CAUOFW020002525.1 coordinate 758,728, forward strand.
GCATGATATCACCACTCAGTAGAATGTTTGAAGCTCGAACTTCCAACTTTGAAGTGAGCTCCTAACATGTATGAACAGTAGACATATTGGATATAGTTTTAACTTTTAATGT
>CAUOFW020002525.1:759151-791273 GCA_963454935.2 Ilex paraguariensis
AGAAATTTGACCTTCAAGGGAATTTGTTTGGAAATATTGACAATGGCTTACCAATGAGAATGTTGTCATGGTATTATTGGCAGTTCCACACTCAATAATAAATTCAGTCACCCAAACCATTTATGTCGAGAATTTTCTGGGTAGAGAAACCCTTGTAGTATGTTGTCTTTCTAGTTATAGTCTTTTCTATCTGAGGACCAGTCACTCTGTTCTTTGTTTCACTATTAATCTTTGAAAATTGCTGCAAGAGCTTTCATAATCTGCTTTTGAGAAATGGGATCAATAATCTACATTTTTCTTATATTTTTCCTTTAGCGTCAACATAGAGGCAATAGAAATTGTATTGCGTGGTCGATGCACTTGGTTTTGGGAATTTTTTAAATCTAAATTTGTATACCAAATCTCCAATTGAGCATCTTTTAATCAGAGGCCAATAGTCTTTCTTTGAGTTGCTATATACTATTCAGAATGTGTGGGTGGGGGTTCCTGATATATTTAAGATAGGGTAATCTTTTTAGTGGAATACATATCATTTATTTTCTTGAAATCACTAGTTTCATTTCCAGCTGAAGAAAATTAGAAAGAGTTTACGATGCATTTATGGAAGAAAAAATATCGAAGTGCAGTCAAAATTTGTGGCATGATATCACCACTCAGTAGAATGTTTGAAGCTCGAACTTCCAACTTTGAAGTGAGCTCCTAACATGTATGAACAGTAGACATATTGGATATAGTTTTAACTTTTAATGTAGACAATTGGGCTAGGAGGTAATGTACAATCAAATTTCATTCTTGTACAAGTTATTGTTTGTGCCCTTCTGTTTTACCTTTATTCTTTGACAGTGTTCAACCACGCAGTTGATAATACCCCTGAATTCCTTGGGAGTGATCACTTCTCTTCCCAAATGCTATTTAAAGTTCTGCATGATGTTTATGTTGGCCTTTTTTTCCCAAAAGAAAAAAAAAAAATTGCTACGTGTTACCATATCAATTGACAATTTTGCTGCTGGGCTGTGTTCATTAGTGGGCTTTAAAATTTTCCACTTTGTCAATAATAAATCCAGTAGGATCTGGTTCTACTGTTTGCCAGGTGCAATAGTTGTAGTCTCTTCATTATGTGTTTTAGTATGTTCTTGATGATACTATTTTCATCATTTATTCTATGCTCTGACCCTCTAAATAAATATTAATAGGAGCTCTTGCCTTCTTTGTGCTGCTTGGCTTTTTTGGGCTCATACTACATTGCTCCTCCCTTAATACAAGTGACCCACGCATGGCTGGGTGTCAGAACTGCTGTTATGGGTGGGGCATATTGGATTGCTTTCCTGCATCAATGGAAGCATGCTTTGCCCTGGTCATTGTTTTTATTGTTATCTTTGCAATCCTAGGCATTGCCTATGGTTTCCTTGCTACCACCATGGCCATCCAAAGGATCTGGCAAAGACACTACCATATTCTTACGAAGAGGGAACTCACACAGGTATATGTCTTTGACAAAATTTGTCATAAAGAGTTACTCTTGCATTGACATTTTTCCGGAACAAGTCAATTAGTAGAGTTATTATTTATATGTTTTCTAATCCTTTTTTGATGATTATGAACGAGACTCACTATTCTTGTTTCTTGAGAAAATAATAACTAAAAGATCAGACTCTGCCCCTGTTATAATAGGCGAAACCTGTTGCAATAAGCTAAATGGTAGAATCAAACTGAATGTCTGATACACTGTTATAATACTCATTACGTGGCGAGTATATGTCAATGATAGACCGACAATGGTGTGATGGTAACCACAGATGATGAAAATGGACCAAACAACCAGCCATGCATGCAGCAGGATTATAGTTTTTACTCTTTTGATCACAAAATCTTTGGTTGTGTTTGGTAACCCATTGTTTTTTTTTTTTTCGATTTTTGTTTTCAATTTTTGCCCAAAAAAATAAAATAAAAATTTGTTTGTGATATGTTTATGTTTTTTTTTAGAAACTTTGTTTTAAAAATAAGGCTAAAAAATAAAAACACAAACAAGGTATTTTCATAAACACCCAAAAACCAAAATACACACGGGGGCTTCGATGGGATTTAATGAGATTTTGGCTTCGATCCTCCTTAAAAACAAAAAAATGGATTTTTTGCTCGAGTATAAAACCCTCCCCTCCCTCTTTCACTTTCTTTTTTTTTCAACTCCTTCTCTTCGCCTCTCTCTCTCTCTGATTTTTTTTTTTTTCTGTGGTTGGTTGGTGGGTTTCAGTGGTGATGGATTTTGCAAGGGGGTTAGGTAGTGGGTTTCGGGGGTTGTTGATGGTGGGTTTCGGGGGTTGGTGGTGGTGAGTTTCGGTAGGGTTGGGTGGTGGGTTTTGGGTGGTTGGTGGTGGTGGTTTTTGGTAGTGTTGGGTGGTGGATTTTCGGTATAATACCAAATATGTTTTTATTTTTATTTTTTATAACTTTTTAAATATAAATGATTACCAAACATATTTTATATTTTTAGTTTTATCACACAAAAAATTTGGTTTTGTTTTTTTTTTTATAAAAAAATATAAAAACGAAAACCTTATCAAACGCACCCTATAATGTGTACATTCGCTTTTAATCTTTTGGGCTTGTTTGGTTATTGGACATTCCTTGGTCAAGTGCTTTTTCTAATTTTTGTTACACTGGTTGATCATGTTAACTGAGGGTGTAGGGAAGAGTATTACTGAGCATAGACCTAATAATTTGACATTATTAGTGTGAAATGGTTGTTTCTAGATTCGAACCAATATTATCACTGCACCAGGCAATACTCTGTAGCTTGATTTATTGCCAGCACATTTTTACCTAAGCTTTCCCCTGGCATCACCACTTAAGTCATTTTTTTTCTGCTTTTTGTTTCTTTTCTTAAGACTGAAAGTATATTATTCTTGAAAATTTTGCAGGAGTACATAGTGGAGGATCTTCATGGATGTTACGCACCTCCAAAACTGATACCAGAACATGAAGAGCGTCTGAAAATGCTTAATCTTCTGTAGGGAGGACTGAAATGGTGGGTTCAAAAGATGTCTTCCAATTGTTTTGAATTTTTGGTCAAGATTAAAGAATCTAGAAAGTATATATATGTTGCTAAGCGAGTTTCTTCCTATTGAATTAGAAAGGTAGCCTGGAGTATATGTTTTCACGTGTTCTTGTGTTTAGTGTAGGGTCTACCTTGCCTACGCTAAAACTTTGCAGAAATTTGAAAACAGCCCTAAATACCTATATGTGGCTTTATGTGTGTTTCTGTGTGCTCTTTCAAGCGGAAGGACAGGCTTGAAACTTACTGACTGCTTACTTTGCTCTGGTGGGGGAGCTTCCTGATCGTGCAAATGTATTGTATGTATTAGCAAAGAGACTGTATTGGTTTTCTTTAATTTTCTATTTTCTTCGTTACCGTTGACCTTCTGGGTGGTGCCATGCTGTTTGATTTCACCATGCATGATAGTCTCTGTTGTATGTCTCCGGCTCAACTAAAGTAGGAAGGCTCTTCTGTTTTGGACCATCCATGAATATTGAACTGTTCTTCAATGTATATCTATTCTCCTTGCAGTGATACTATAATATACTTGCGTGTGTTTGTGCGTAAATGTGATGTCCGGTAATCTTTGAGATGGAATTACTTCTAATATTCTTGATTTGTTCTACTATTCTTTTTTTTTTTTTTCGTAAAGTAAAAGTATATATCATAACACCACCGCAAATACAACCAACAGTGATACAAAGCCTGAGCAATACAAAAACAGACACCAGTGAGCTGAATTTTGAAGGAAGTGTAGACCTTGGGTCAACACTTCCCCCGAAATACGAAACACCAGTGTAAGGATCAAAAGCAATACAACAACAACATCCCAAAAACAGAGCAACTGGGGGATGAACACACAAGCTAGCAGGCCCTGAGCATGAACATCCAGCAAAACCTCACCAAATGACCAACAAACAGCAAAGGACTGCAGATGTAGCAGGCATTGCAGTGAGATATGAAGCTTAAAACTTGGTTCCAATAGGCCCATAACAACTCCAATTGCAGTGATATAGATGGAGATCAGCACCACAACATCCCAACACAACAAAAGCAGCACCACAACCAAGGCAAACAGACCAGCAGTCACAGCCAGCAATCAACAACCCCAACCAGCAAAAGGCCAGAAAAAGACATAAATCCTCACCAGATGACCAAAAACAAAGAAGACCATAGAGAACACAGAGAAGTGCAGTGGAGCACTGCAACCATGGGAAGTAGGCACAGCTACACTATAACAGAGGGAAGAAAACACAACACCTTGTAACAGTGGGCAGCAGACAAAGAAAACATTGGGCAACCCAACACAACTCAGCTCAAACAAGCTTCAGGAAGGTTCCATTGTTGAAGCAGAATTGCATTCTGAGTTCTCTTGAATTTCAAGGACATGAGCCTTTCTCTAATTGTATGCTTGATGGATTGAAGAAGAGAATTTAGGTCTCTGCTCTGTTTTTTGAAAATTCTCCCATTCCTCTCAGTCCACAAAGAATAAACAGTAATAGAAAGACAAAACTTTAAAATAGTTGTCTTCGTTGATTTTCATCTCCACTGTTGAGCAGCCCAAGAAATAGAATCAGTTCATTGTCTCTGCGGCCACTGCTGGTTGCTCAGGAACATAACACCATTCCAAACCCTGTTAGAGAAATTGCATTCAAAAAACAAATGGTTATGTGTTTCTTCAGCTCTCCTGCATAGAACACAATGTGGGTCGATCTGAGCAACAAATCTTTGAATTCTGTCTTTGGTGCTCAGCTTACATCTAATTGCAAGCCAGAGGATGAAGGTAATTCTAGGGATAGCTTTACCATACCAAACAAGCTTGTGCCATTGCACGGTTGGACCTTCACTCATGATATGTTCCCAGGCAGAATTAGCAGAAAATTTGCCCCCCGCAGTTAGAGTCCACTTGACTGAGTCCTCCATGTCTTGGTCAGGAAGATAGCTTGGTATTGCATTAATGATTTCCTGCACTTGGATGGAAATACCAATTGTCCAATTCCATTGGTTGTTCAAAATAATCCTGCTAACGTTTGCGTTCCTTGGAATTTTGGATTCCAGCAATTTCCTAGGGTTGCTTCTTTGGAGGAGTGGACCCAATGGGTGCCAGATATCCAGCCACAAGCTAGTAGATTTCCCATTTCCAACCCTATGGATAATACATCGCCTGAGCAATTTTCTAAGCTTAAGCAAGTTCCTCCAATTCCAAGAGCTTGCTTGAGTGGCTTTGAGATCCCAAATGATTCTCCCTTTGATGTAATAGGCATGAATCCACTGAGTCCATAAATTCTCCTTGTCATTAAAAAGTTGTCACAGGTGCCTCATAAGCAGTGCTTTATTCCAATCCCTCAACCTTTTGATACCAAGCCCTCCTTCTTCTTTAGGTTTACATACCTCTTTTCCAAGAGATCTTTGCACCCGTATGACTAAGATCAGTGCCTTTCCAAATAAAAGATCTCAGAGTCTGTTCAATTCTATGAGTAACCTTCTGTGGAAGACTCAAATGAGAGGCCCAAAAGATGTGCAACCTACAGAGAATGGAAATGACAAGCTGAACTCTACCCGCATATGAAAGTGATCGATTGACCCAAGACTTAACTCTTGAACCCACCTTCTCAATAAGACTAGAGCAGTGTTGATACTTCAAACCAGACGAGACGAGTGGCACACCTAAATATTTGATAGGCAGGTTCCCTTCCTCAATACCAAACAAATTCTTGATATGACAAGTAGTATCTTCATTAATAGCACACATGAAAATATTACTCTTTCCTGTATTAATCTAAAGCCCTGAAGCCACACTGAACTGGTCCAAAGATTTCTTAATCACAGAAGCAGAGTTCAAGTCACCATAGCAGAACATCATCAAGTCATCAGCAAATGACAGCTGGGCAATTTTGAGAGTTTTACACCTCCAATGGAACTTGAAGCTTGGATTAGAACTAATGTTGAACTGGATAAGAAGAGATAAACACTCTATTGCAATAACAAAAAGGTAAGGGGACATAGGGTTACCTTGTCTTAGACCCCTCCTACCGGGGAAATATCCAACTAGCCCACCATTGATATTCACTGAGAATCTAGCCGACGTAACACATTCTTGAATCCATCTCCTTATGGTATAAAGGAAATTAAGAGCCTCCAATGCTTCAAACAGAAAAGTCTAGTCAAGTGTGTCATAAGCTTTCCTCAAATCCACCTTTAAAGCACATCTAGGGGACCCTTTACTTTTATGGTAATCCCTCATTAACTCTTGAGTGAGAAGGATGTTGTCTCCAATCTTTCTTCCATGGACAAAGGCTGCTTGGTTTGGGTTTATAAGACTGGGAAGAAAACTTTTAATCCTATTGGCAATAATCTTAGATATTGTTTTATACATGACATTGCAATATGAAATAGGTCTGTAGTCCCCCATAGTTGTAGGATTGGGAACCTTGGGAACTAAAGCAATGATAGTACTGTTAAACTCCTTCAATAACCTTCCAGTTGAAAAAAATTCCTTCACAGCAGCAACAATGCCTTTCTCTATGATATTCCAAGCCCTTTTAAAAAACACAACATTGAACCCATCAGGACCTGGGACTTTTTGGTCATTGAAGGAGAAAAAAACTTTCTTAATTTCCTCCTCAGTGACTTCCCTCTCCATTTCAGCGGCTTGTTGATCATTAACTCTGTTTTGGATAATAGGTTACAGTATATCTCTACTTTCATTTGAATAGGAGGAACGTCCCAGGAGCTTTTGAAAGTAATCCAGAGCCTCAACTTTCACTGCTTGATCCCCCTCAACCCCTGTACCATAAGCTCTTATAAGAGCCAAAATCTTTTTCCTGTTCCTTCTATTAGCCATAGACTGATGGAAGAACGATGTATTCTTGTCTCCTTCGCTTAGCCATTGGACCCTTGATTTTTGTTTGTAAAATCCCTCCTCAATCTTATTAGCTTAAATGTAATTTGCAAGGAGTTGTTGTTCTTCTTGATTCATGGCAGGATCACTTGGGTTTCCATCCAGCATTCTTTGACATCTCTCCAAAGCTTCCTTGGCTTCTTTGGCTCTAACTATAACTTCCCCAATATTCTTGGTTATCTCTTTAAACATTGTCTTGAGAAGTTTAAATTTGTAGCAAACACGATACTGAAACGTCCCTTGAATAGGTTGTGACCAAACTTGATTCACCAAGTCTAAGAAATCCTCTCTCTCAGCAAGGAAGTTAAAAAATTTAAAAGGGTTGTTTCTCCTTTCCACTTGTAGTCCCAAATGCACAATAACAAGACTATGATCAAAACTCCAAGAGGTAAAAAATCTGCCATAGCCTGCTAAAATGTGAGATTCCACCTTTCATTCACAAGAATTCTATCCAGCTTACGAGCCACACATCCATGACCACCCCTCTTATTACGCCAGGTAAATTGAATTCCTAAGTACCTGAGATCAATAAGCTCGGAATCCTGTAAGCATCTGTCAAATTCTTCCATTGTTGAATTCCATCTATTCTGTCCCCCTTTGTTTTCCTGTAAACTCCTAATAGCATTAAACTCACCTAATACCACCCAAGGTTCATTTGAAAAGATTCTCGCATGGTAGATAAGACTGCTCCATAATGGTCTGTTTTCTCTATCATCATTAAAGCCATAGACAAAAGAGGCAGTAAATTGTACCCTGCTCTCAAGATGCCTGATCTTGCAATGGACAACTTGGTCAGAGAACTTACTAAGCTCCACATTAACTGGGTTCCACCCAATCTATATCCTTCCAAAGTTGTGACTATCATAGTTTGCTAGACAATTCCAATCTCTAAAGACCCCCTGTATGATTCTATTTTTATTTACAGATTTCACCTTTGTTTCAACAAGCCCCAAAATATCAAGCTTCTGTTCAAAAATAATTTTCCCAACCTCCCCATGTTTAGAAGTCTCATTAAGACCTCTAATGTTCCAACATGCACAATTCATTGAGGGGGTTGGATTTTTTTGAGCAAGAGGTGCTTGGCCACCTTGGACTTTGGGTCTTTCTTCTTCCCTTTCTTCTTTTTGTTTGACATTTGTTGAAGTTTAGCCTAGGTTCGTACCTCCTCCTTGCGGACTTCCTCAGTTACTTCATTTGGTATGTTTGCTTCAGGCTCAAGCTCCGCTCTCAACTCAACCACAATTTGTCCCCCCTCCTTATTGAGCTCCTCAAATTTGTTAGATAATAAAGTGACAGCAGGTTGCATGAGCAATTGAGGAGAGCTGCTCTCATTGATTATTATCTTAGTAATATGGTGGTCATGACCCAAAATATCCTGTTGAGAAGAGGTAAATGCGCCAGCTTGGATAACCAGTCCGATATTATTCTTGATAATAACCGAGGAAGAAGCTTGGTGCGATTTCATCATATCCTCTGCTTGAGAAAAAACTGCCTCTTGCTGCTCTAACCCCGTCATAGTTGCAACTGCCTTCCCCTTATCTAGCAAATTTGAGCTAGCCTGTAAAGGAGCTGGTTTGGGCTTCCAACTTTCCACAGTTCTTTGTTTGGGACAAGTTGGCTCATTGTGACCAAAGATGCGACAGTTATGACAAATTTTAGGTCTTCATTGGTACTCCACCTTGATCTCTATAGTTTCAGTTTTCCCCTGGATGTCCATGAGGAGGTCAAAACTCTCAAGTTTTTCAGCGGCATTCACCTCAACACATAATCTTGCATAACTTAATCTCCTCTTCTTTGCAGTAATAGTGTCAACATAAAGCAGTTTGCCAAGATAGCTTAGCCTATCATCACTCCAAAATTGGAGGGGAATGTTATGCAACTTAATCCATAGTGGAATTAAAGAGTGGTTTTCTTTGGTTAGAATGAGAACATGATGCCATTTTTTGAGGATAAGTGGCCTTCCAGAAAAAAGCCAAGGGCCAGCTTCATAAACTTTGGTTCTAGACTCATCATCCATGAACTTAAAAAAATAGAACCCACTTTCATTTGCATAAACCTCAAGAAGGCCCATATCGTCCCAAATCTTATGAGCTATAAAGCTAACAGCTGTAAAGGGGAGTTTTTTCTCTATGAAGTAACCACCGATAAAATTTCTCCACTCATGACAGCCCTTAGAGACAACTTCCATGGGGGGATGCACAATGATTCTATTCTTCTCTTTTTTGGGTTCAAAGTATTGAAGGTTCATTACCTTAGAAGAGTGTTGGTGAGGAGAGTTGGATTTTTCCATTGCATTCTGCTTTACGACTTGACTCCATGGCTTGGCAGGTGTGGGCTTAGTTTGTGGACCACTCCCATGCTTGCTTGGATTCTGCCCATTGGAAGGACTCCCACCCGTAGGAACAGGGGAAGATTCCCTAATATTGTTACAGGTAGGAAGAGTTGGGAACTCTTGGTTGTTGCGGTGTTCCTCTATCTTAACATCAACTGTGGCTGAAATAGCGGAGGGAATCGTGTTTCTAATAACTTCATTCGGCCAGCTAGTTAACAGCAAAGCTGGTGGGTTTGGAGTATCTTTTTGTTCACTGCCTAGTGATGTTTTGGTGAGAGATTGGAGTGACCCACCTTCATTAATGGCTTGGTAGCTGGCAGACCCGGAAGGAGCCCCATCGATCTTGTCTGGATCTTTGGAAGTAAATGCCTCCTCTGCCATGGCTGAGCTGGGTCGGTTTACATAAATCAATGGAAGCAAGATTGGGCAAAATTTTTGCAGTAGAAAACAGAGGGTAATAAGAAAAGGGGATCTGATTAAAAGGTGGGTAAAAGTGGGAAAAAGGGGATTGAAGGGAAAAAGGGAAGGATGAGAGAAGATTTGACAAGGAAATTCTAGGGTTCAAGGGGGTTGGGGAAAAGCACAGAGAGCCATCGTGGAGGCCGAATCTCGATGTTCTACTATTCTTAATTTGTCTGAAAAGTACCGTTTCCTAGAGCATGGCATGAACAAGCTGACCTGGCAAGGGCTTACTTTGACAAAGCAGCAAATAGGATAAAGAAGTGGGCTGGTAAGAAGAGGAGGTTGGTGGAGTTCAAGAAAGGAGACTTAGTCCTTGTGAAGTTCTTACCCCCAACAGTTCAAGACCCTAAGGAAGGTGCAAATGTGTTGATAAGGCGCTATGGACTGTTTCTTATCATTCAACTTGTAGCAAAGGTTCCCTACCATGTTCAACTTTCGCCCAAACTCAAGATACATTCAGTCTTTAATGTTGGTCTCTTCCAGTTTTATCATCAAGACACGGAAAATCCTAGTAGCGGAAAATCAAAAAGGGCACCAACTGTCGTCGTCACTTCATTTGACAAGGACATAAATTGTATCCTCGCCAATCAAGTGATCCGGAGAAGAGTCATCCCCAACTACAAAGAATACTTAGCTAATTTTTTTTTAATGTTATGATTTAATACGATAAAATTATGACTCAAGTAGATAAAATTTACAATTCGTTGAGATTTCAAAATATTGTCATTGGTCCCAACATCTATTTAATAAGATAGTTAGCACTTAGAATTTTATTCTCACATTTTTTTGCCTATTTCTATCACAAGTTGAATATTCTTATAGTCCTTCTAGAATAACGTAAACAAAGATTTATTGGATAGAAGAACTCATCCTCTAAGGTCCAATGATAACCCATATTTTCATATAAAGTTCTAACACTATAATTCATGTTGAAAATAAGTTCTCTTTACTTATTTGCTTAAAGACGGTGAATATATAGTGAATACACAAATCTTCCAACAATTGATCATATCAATACAAACGCTGTCTTGAAGTGATAACTAACTGTTCTGTCATAATACTGAAGAAGAAAAAGTGACTACTCATGACTAATTAATGTCATGTGTTGACGTAACTACATCCTGAATGAATTGTAGCAGACCATGTGGTGAAGTGACAAAATCCTGAATGGGTTTCAACATACCATGTGTTAAACTAACTTAACCCTGAATGGGTTTTTGCATACCATGTGTTGAAGTGGCAACACACATTTGATAAGGGAAAATACTGAAATGACCTTACACTAGTCTGGTAGATGACTATACCATATATGACCTCTAATCACTACACTGTTTCACTATTGACTGATATGACCTGTCTAATACAGTAGGCTTGGGACACTACTATTTAAACACCATTTTACCTCTGATATGACAAACACAACATTATGTCTATATCAAATTTATGTATGAGAATTGCAAACGTGAACGAGTTTGGTTGTTACAAGAGCGGAACGATGATTACAAGAATGAGAGATTTTTCGATCCAAAAGAGTATTATGCCGGAGTACGACGAGAGTGGGCTTTTTGTGCTAAAAAATCAGACGAACTATTTTCACAACTAAGAGAACTTGACATACCAGTGTCTCGTAGACGATCACTAACAATGCAACGGCGGAATAGAAATGACTACAAATTAACAGTAAAATAAGTTCGAAGAGAGAATAATAGAATGTTGGTTCGTAGGTCTCGCTATTGTATGGTCCAATAAGCAAAAGACATGATGGGAACTGCACATAGACAAGAGTTGACATCAGTTGAGCAAAATAATTTATTGTCTAATGCACAATACATGTTAGATGATTATATGTCTGATAAAACTTAACAAAGTCTGCATTTGTTCATTAGTGAAATAGTAAGACTGTTTAACCATTGTAGTGTCAAGTCATGTCATTCATTTATATTTGAATTGTTATGTATTTACTTTTTCATTGTGAACTCATTCTATTATTTTTTCAGTGTAGTCAGTCTAGTGACAAATCATGTCAGTCCTGCTTTATTAGTGTAGTCAGTCTAGTTACAAGTCATGTCAATCCTTTTGTCATTCATGAGGTATATCAATACTTTATCAGTGTGGAGTCATATTATTACTTTATCAGTGTGTCGTCAGTCTAGTGACAAGTCACGTCAATTCTTTTGTCATTCACGAGTTATGTCATTTTTTTATCAGTATTGAGTCATATCATTACTTTACCTATGTCAAGTTATGTTAGTGGTACTCAGTAATTATCCTGTCAAATTTATATATAATTGTATTTCGCATCTATATAAACCATCCTTATTACTTGTGTACATCATAACCCAAAATATGTCTAGGCGCACATCTCAAAGGCAATTCAGTCAAACCACTCAAGCTTCTTCATCACGCAATGAACAACAAAGTTCATCTTCACCCAACGAACGTCAACGTTCCACTAGCTGAGCAGCATGCGGTGTAGGTGTAGTTCGTTCAATTGAATCCTATACAAATTCTACCAGTGTAACTTGGTATGAACAAAAACGTGAGTTCCCTAATAAGTTCATCGACCCTTATCACTCATTCGGTTAAGTTAGATACGTATTTGTGGGGCCTGCGATCGACTCTCTGCCTCCGAGTGTTCGTATCGAACTCACTTTAAGATGGTGACAGTTATATGACAAACGTTGTGAGCTTGAAGTATACTGTCGTTGACATAGATTAATGGTACCGAAAGCACGTTCGACTGATATATGTAATCCACAAAACTCTACCAACAATAACGAGATCATAGCAAGACTTGAACGTAAAAATGATCAAATGCAGCGTTGACTTGATCGTTTGCATGCAATCGACCATGCAAAAATTGAGCATTTCGATCCTGATTATGCTAAGATTCAAATTTTGCAGGATCCATTACTTGTTTCAGATACAAAACTTTTTGATTATTTCGATTTAAGTGATGATACGTCTGACACTTTTATTCCATTGAGTTTATGTGTAATGGACAACTCTCTATGTTGTTTTCTACATCAACTAAAATATTGACATATTGTCTTTTTTACAGTGTCATGTAATAAATTTGTTTTGTTTTAATGTATAAGTATATTTTTCTATATTTTAAAATTTTGCACACTTTTGTACAAAACTATAAATGTTCGATGAACTTATAACATAAAATTGGAATAAATAATTTTTAACATAGACAAAAAAAATTTCAAAAAAAAAATATTTTAAAAAACATCATTTAAAGTGAAATTTTTAAAAAAAAACCGAGTTTGGGAGATAAAGTTTTAGGATCGACTGGGTTTGGGGAAAAACTCCTCCAGATTGAGATATTTTTATGACGTGGAAAGTGAGATTATAATAGAGATTTTTTTTAATCAATTTAGTAAAGCATAGTTTAATTACATACTTTTTGATATACAAGTATGCTTTCAAAACACACTTTTAAGTTTTTTTTAACGAAATATATGTTTTACAAATATGTTTTTATATTGAAAAATATGAACCTAAATTATACTTTTATGAATTTTATTTTTGATTATAAAATAAGTTCAAAATTATTATAAAAAGAGAATTAAATTCTAAAATTTATGTTTTTTTTTTTTCTGTCTGGTGAATCATAATCTGAGATATAAGGTGGAGTTATTAGCTTTTATGAAATTTATTACAAGTAGGTTGAAGACTTTTGGCTAAGAAAAAATCATTGTAAAAGGCTAAGAAGATGTTTTTAAAACTTCTTTGTAAATAAAGGGGTAGAAAATGTCATTGTTAATAAATGACAGAAAATGTTATTGTTTGTAAAAGGCAAAAAACGTCATTGTAAATGATGTTTTGAACCCCTTTATTTTTTTAACGTCTGTTAGCCGCCGTTTAAAAATTTATGTTAAAAGACGTTATTATAAACGACGACTTTAAAAACATCATTATAAATGACGTTTTCAATAAAAAAATTCAACTTTAAATCGTCATTCCAAATGACGTTTTAACACCTGAAAGTGTCATTTCAAATGACGTTTTTTAAAAAAAAATGGGTTTGAAAAATAAGTTTAAAATTGACTGGATTTTAGAATTAAGATTTGAGGGGTGTTGGGTTTGGGAAAAATCTCATCACTCACCATATATTTATGTGAAACTCGTTATTTATATGTAGACCCTTCACCTATACTATACACGATGAATAATCTACCACCCAGTGAAATTGGTTAAAAATAATAGAGAAAATTTAAATTCCATCAATTGTGAGAGGGTAGACTCGTAATGACTGCTTTTTTTTTTAATCTTTTTTTATTTTATTTTTTACTTTTTTTGTCCTATTACCCTTGTTCTTTTCCCCGAACAAAGCTTTCTTTGTTTTTATATCGAATAAATTAGCCATGCCTTGAGAAAATTTTCTTTCCAATTTTTTTAAATTATAAAAAAAATATTTTGTAATCTAAATCAGAAATCTTCTTACACTTTTAACTTCCATTACTTTCATAAAATCTTCTAATCAAAAAACTTTCACACGTAGGAGTAATTATTTATGTTTGAAGATGAGTAGATGTCGTAAAATGAGATGTAAATGTAAAAACAGAACATCACAAGACGACCATTAATTTTGACATAACGTCATTATTAATTAGAGGTGTTCAAACAATCCTAAGGGTCCAAAGTAAGCACTTTCGTCAACCAAACCGACTAGAGTCCGAGGTGAAAATTGATAGCCCAATCAAAACCTTGCATAAACCTAATCGAATTGTTACCGACCCCTATAGTCGGTCGGTTTACGATTAGGTAACGGGTGATATTTCTACCAAAATACATCATTTTTAAAGCCAAAAATCATTATTTTCATTTACAATTGGTATCATTAATTTGTATCAGAATCTTCAGATCTACTCAATATTGTTCAAATTTGGACGATATTGTTTAGATCTAAATGATATGGTTCAAATCTAACACATGGAGTAATGACTTTCTGAGTATAGGTCAATTAATCGGGTAAACGGTTATTCGGCACACCCCTACTACTATCACATGCAGTAATGACTTTCTGAGTATTGAGGGGCGTATCAATTGAAATTATTAAGACAACCACCTGACATTCACAATGCCTCCTGTATTATCTGGACAATCATATGTCTAAGTCTAATACAACATTCCGAAACAAAAATCACTGTCCTGATTTCACGAGGATTAGGCTTCTAAACTGGAGAGATCCTGGCAACAAATATGAAAGTGCAACAAGAACCCAATACAAAATAGAGCATTTATAATTTTAGTCAAAAGATCCACAAGAGTTTGAGCAATCATCTTCTTTACAAACAATAACAGACAGAAAAATGACCAAACCATAAACTTCCTGCATTGCTCCTCCCAAAAGTCAACCCATCCATGACAGCAGTAGCCAATGAGATTTTGTCCGACCAAAACAAAAAGATAGAAACAACTCATCATATCTACCAAAAAAAGAACTCGTGTAACCCAAAGCATGTATACGAACCTGAATTCTGTCATCTATGTCACCATCCTGTAATTTGTCTTTAGTAAAACCCTAGAAGTCAAACTACTGTTTACTATATCTAATATCATAATGCTATAGGGTACTTAACAAAAGCAGAGCAACAAGAACTAATGATGCCATATAGAGAAGTACGTACAAATATTTGGTAGATGCATCTTTATTCGATTGAAAATAGTAATGCTGATCCAAAACCGCTAGTGGTTAATTTGGCCAATAAGATGCAACTAATAAGCAATTGATGTTCCAAACGCATAATTTTTTCTTAACTGAATATAGAATCAAACACACAATAACAATAAGAATTTCCTCAACAACTATTTTCCCTCTTCTTAAGTGAAGAAGATGCAAGTGTTTGATGTCATACCGATGCCAACAAAAAATAGAGAAACCTAAAAGCAAAATTTCAAAACAGACAAAGCATTCTGGTTGATGCATGCAGTTCATAGTGGTAAAACATAAACGACATATGTGCATGGTTTTCATGACCCAGTCCAAAATTGCCAACAAAGAGTGAAAAAGAAAGAAAAAATGGCTAACCATCTGTATTTTGTCACCATGTATGGCAGTAGATGAAAAACCGTTCTTGCATAACCATTGCTCTAATGCATTTGCTCCTTTGTTTGTTTCCACAAAAACAAGAGTCAAAGCCTGCTCCCTCTAGACAATAAAGTTCTGATCAATCAGCCGAAATTATTAAGATATTCAATGGATGTAGCGAGAAGAAAGACATTTAACAGATGTGCAAAACTATGGTGAAACTGTTATTGTGCTCATTGTACATTTCCATGGGTTCCATTTGCTCTCCGGGCATTAAGGAGACTCCTCAAATAATTTCTTTTGTCCATGTCTGAGACAAATTCAACTCTTTGAACAACCAGATCAGTGCTGGATCCAACCCTTCCAACAGTTAGAAATATGTAGTTTGAAAGAAAATCCGTAGCAAGCCTATGCAAGAATAAATTAATGCTGATGTCAAAACAGCTAAGAAATTTTCCTAGACAAGGTACGGAAGAGAGGTATGAAACCTATCATCAAACAATATTACTTTAACTTGAGATATATGTAATTGAAAGGGATACAAACTGAGTGTAGAGCTCCTGTATATATAGTCAATGAGAGTTATAATAAGGACAAAAAGGTAAAAAGGAAAACTTAATAAAACCCTAATAAATTAGGCTGCTGCTATATCTCCAACACTCCCCCTCAAGTTAGGCGCAAAAATGTCAACTAAGCCAAGCTTGACAACGGAATCCCGAAGAACAGACAGAGTGACATGTTTGGTAAAAACATCCGCAACTTGATCACTGGTCCCCACAAACGATGGAGTGACAATACCACTGCTAACCTTCTCTCGAAGAAAGTGAACATCGATCTCTATATGCTTCGTCCTCTCATGTAGTACAGAGTCAGAAGCGAGATGAATAACAGATCGATTATCACAATATAATGTGAATGGAGAGGTCACTGAAAAACCCAACTTGCCAAGAATTGATCGTAGCCAGATAATCTCACACGTGCCAAGTGCCAGTGCCCGATACTCTACCTCTGCTGACGAGCGGGAGACAACTGCCTACTTCTTGCTCTTGCAAGAGATAAGATGAGTCCCTCGAAAAGCACAGAAGCCCGTAGTAGATCGACCATCACATGCTCCCCTATAATCTGAATCTGAATAACAGGCTAGAGAACCGGTCTGAGATCCTGATGCATAAAACAATCCAAGTCCAGGACAAGACTTGAGGTACCAAAGAATATGATAAACTGCATCAAGATGAGGTTGGCATGGCCTGTGCATGAACTGACTAACTCAGCTGACTGCGAATGAAATGTCCGGCCTAGTATTGACTAAGTAGATGAGTCTACCTACCAATCTTTGATAAACTGTCGGATCTTTCAACTCCTCATCTTCAACAGTAAGCTTCAGGTCTGGAATCATGGGTGATGATGCTGGTTTGCACCCCAACATCCCAGTGTCTGAAAGAAGATCCAAAACATACTTTCTCTGAGAAAGAACAACATCCCTACCGCTACGGGCAACCTCAATCCCAAAAAAATATAGCAGAAATCTAAGGTCCTTCACATCGAAGGCCTTCCCAAGATCTATCTTGACCTGCGCAGTCCCAGAAACATCGTCACCAATAATAATAATATCATCAACATATACCAGAAAGAATGACACACTGTCTAGAAGTACTCCGTCGAATAAAGCAGGTATGATCAGAATGACACCTGGTGAACCCCAATCGTACGACCACATCACTAAAATGAGAGAACTAGGCTCGTGGCGACTGTTTCAATCCACAAAGAGTCTTACGCAGTCGACATACCTTTCCAGCATACTCTCCGTCACCACGAAAGCCCGATGGTGCATCCATATAAATAATCTCATCCAGATCACCGTAAAGGAACGCATTCTTCACATCTAATTGATGAAGAGGCCAAGAGTACTCCGCAGCCAGAGAAATAATCAATCAAACAGTAGTCAATTTTGCCACGGGGACAAATGTAGCACCAAAATCACGACCTGGTATTTGAGTAAAGCCCTTCACCACAAGTCTAGCCTTGTGACGATCAATAGTACCATCCGCAAGAAACTTCAGGGTGTAAACCCAACGACAGTCAACAGGCTTCACCCCTAAAGGTGAGGAGACAAGATCCCATGTATGATAACACTGAAAAGCGTCCATCTCTGTCTTCATGGCAAGAACCCATTGGGGCTCCCGCATAGCCTCCGAAATAGAGCGAGGAATCGGCGTATCTAATAAGGCCATAGTATAAGCTCGAAATGTGGGAGACAGATTACCATAAGAAACATAAGCAGAGATCGGATATAAAAATCCTAGCGGTCCAACCATAACAATCAACTGGACCACGATCACGCTGCGGATAACGACGTCCTAAATCATACTCCTCCACTGATAATGTCTCATTAGGTAAATGAACTAGCTTAGCACCTAAAATCTCATCAGTAATAACAACAAGTGTATCAATATGCTCAACAAACTGAGAAGTATTACCTGCATCACCTGAGGTAGAGGGGACATCAACAGGGTGATGAGAGCGAGGGCGACGAACATACACCTGCAAAGGAAGAGAGACTAGTAACTCTGTACTGACAGGGATGAGTGGCTCTGAAGGAGGAGAAACAGATGACCCTGTAGGGATAATGACCAATGACTCTGACTCCTGTGGGAATAAAAAATCAAAGGGAGTATCATCAACTGGAGGGGCAGACACAGGATTGGGAGGAAAATAAGGAATATGTTCAAGAAAAGTAACATCTAAACTATGATATATACAGCGCCTGATAGGATCATAACACCGATACCCTTTAGATTGATGACAATAGCCCACAAAGATACAACGAATCGTTTTATCATCAAGTTTATGATGAGCAGGAGACCGATCATGAACAAAACATGTGCATCAAAAAACACGAGGGGGGACCAAAAAAAGTGTCCGCTCAAGAAATAAGACCTGTAAGGGAGCCTTATGCTGAAGAAAATAACTCGGCGTATGATTGCACAGAAAGGTAGTCAAAACAGCAAAATGCCAAAAAGATTTTGGTACCCTCATGCCTCTAAGCATACAACGTACCGTCCCTATCAAACACCTATGTTCCTTTCAGCAACACCATTTTGCTCAAGAGTATATGTACAAGTGAGTTGCTGAAGAATACCCTGAGAAGAAAGGTGAGACACTAAGGCATCAGACACATATTCTTTGGCATTATTCGAACGAAGAGCACGAAGAATGACATCGAATTGTGTCTTAATCATCTGTAAAAACTGAGTGATTATAGGAAGTACATCAGACTTTCTATGCAAAAGGTAAACCCAAGTACAACGGGTATGGTCATCTATAAATGTCACATAATATCGGACACCTGACAAAGCAGTAACGGGAGAGGGTCCCCAAATATCAGAGTGTATTAGGTCAAATGACTTAGTTGACTGGTGCATGCAAGGAATATAACTGGCCCTAACATGTTTCGATATGGAACATATAACACAGTCAAGTTTACCACCAACACAAGCATTGCTCAAAGCAGGAAACAATATACATAAATATTTAAAATTTGTATATCCAAAACGGTCATGCCACAACTGAACAGTTTGGGACAAAAAATCATAACGATAACTACTAGATAAAATATTAGCATGCAAGCTAGGAACAGAAAAAGACAAAGCAGGCGCAGGTGTAGTTGATATAGGTGGAGGAATTGGTGAAACTGGAGGTGGATTGCCAAGATAATACAGTCCATCTTTCTCATGTCCCCTGATAATAATCCTCCTGGTACTTAGGTCTTGCAAATAACACGAATCAGATAAGAATACAACCGCACAGTGAAAATCTCTGGCTAACTGATGTACAGATAATAGATTCATGGCTAACTTTGGCGCATAAAAAATCAAACGTAATGTAAAACTATCTGGGAGTCGGACTATACCCCTACTAACAATAGGGGCATGTGTCCCATCTGCTAACTGAACCTGTGTATGTAACTACTTGTCAAAAGTGGTGAAGTGATGGGCCGCACCTGTCATGTGACCATTCGTACCCGAGTCCAACATCCAAAGGGGAGATGAACTGGCACAAGTATGAAAGGCACGAGGTATACCTGTAGTGGCAACAACAGTAGTCGGACTCTGAGAAGTCAGAGCAACATAAGTATATCTAATTAGGAAGTGATAGCATCCATATCACTCTGCCAAAGAGGAGCAGCCGCAGGAGTAGCGGTAGTGTATGGTGGTACCTCAGCAATAGCAATAGTATGGTTGTGAGGAGGCGGCTTAAGCTCTGGATAGAGCTTCCAGCAAGTGGCCCTGAGATGTCCTGGTCGACCACAATAATCACATTGACGAGAATCCCCCTGTTTGCGCTGATCTGGGGCATCCTGACGAGAATCCCTCGGTCTGCGCTGATCTGGGGCACCTTGACGGCGCTGATCCAAGCGCTGCCCACCATTGACTGAGGATCCTAAATGAGACCCTGCAACAACTGCAAGGGCCATCTAGTTAACCGAAGGAGTCAAAGCCGCAACGAGAAGTGATGGAATACGGACTCGACGCTCATGCTGCTCAATCATCCCATACACCTTATAAAGAGAAGGAAGTGTCAACATCGACAAGATTTGATAATGAAGTCCCTCAAACTCATCACGAAGCCCCATAAAGAACTTGTGAATCCTATCCTCCTGCTCTCGAGTATGCAAGAATGCTGCTCCCTCGGACTCTATCCTCAAAATAGCAACAAGAGGACGTAGAGTTTCATACTCAAGCGAGTAGTGGGTCAAATAGCCATAATAATCCTGAACGATCATTTCTCCCTGCCGAGCATATGAGAGCTCTTGAGAAAGCTCATAAACACGAACTCCACATCCTGATTGAGAATACATCTCTGATAATGCGCTCCATAGCTTCAGAACAGAGCTATGAAATTGGTGGATCCTGCAAACAGATGGCTCCATCGAGCCAAATAACCATTCAAGAATGGCGCAGTTCTCAGAGAACCACACAGAATATCCAGGGTCGATATCAACTGGCTTTGGGTGAGATCCCGTCAGCCAACCAAGCTTCCCTACACGACCTCAGAAAAGCTGGAATGAGCGAGACTACTCAGCAAAGTTACGATCATTCAATAACTGTGTCGTAACTTTCTGAGAGATCATGCCCGGTAGTACTGGTAATGCAACTGTGCTAGTAGCTACTGTATATTGGTCAAATATAAAAGTGGAAGTATCCATAGATGTCTCAATGGTAGAGGTGTCAACAATAGGGTTCTCAAGTCCCTAAGTAGTAGTCATATCAACAACAATACAAGGGCACCCGTGACAGAAAAACAACTCTAAGACAAATAGAGAAATAAAATAAGGGAAAACAATATACCTTCAGTCGAACAGTAGCGACAAATAAAGAAGGTCCAAAAAGCTCCTAAATAATCAGATCACGGTGCCCAAAAATCTAAAATATATAAATAAGTGATCTACTGCATCAAGGGCAGATCAACAGAAAAGAGGATCCACTCTTTCTTAAAAAGGTCCTAGATACTGCAACCTGGCAGCACTGCGACCAAGTGTGAGTAGGACGAAACTACAACGAAAAAGTGACCTGATAGTGAGCTGATGAGTGGACTGGACAGTGACCCAAGTTGGCCAGTGGGTTGCGGGCCTGGTTTGCTGGGTTGATTTGCTGGTTTCGTGGCTTGGTTTGGGCAGTCGGTGGGTTGTATATATTACAGGGGTGTTGTTCGGTTTGGGCAGTTTCGGTCGGTGGTTTTGGCTGTTTTGTTTCGGTCGGTGATTTAATATGACTATTTTGTTTGTGTTGTCTGGTCGGTGGATTTGGCTGGCTGATTTAGTGGCTTGGTTTGGGCAGTCGGTGGGTACTGTTTGGTTTGGGCAGTCGGTGGGGGTGCAAAGATGCTGGTGATGATGGTTTGATGTTTAGTGTTTCGCTACTATAGTGGTGTAGGTTGGGATGTGGGTGGTTGCTGGCTGTTCGATGGTAGTGTGGTTTTGCTGTGGGTTGTATGTATTTTTGGCCGGTGGTGTGGCTGCTGGTAAGGTGATGGAGGCTAGGGTTAAGGTTAGGGTTAGGGTTATAGATGGACGCTAGGGTTTTTGCTTTGATACCAACTTAGAATATGTGAAAGGGATACAAACTAAGTGTAGAGCCCCCGTATATATAGTCAATGAGAGTTATCATAAGAACAAAAAGGTAAAAAGGAAAACTTAATAAAAACCCTAATAAATTAGGCTACTGCTATATTTTCAACAATCTCAAAGAAAACAAAAGTACAACCAAGATAGAATCTTTCTCTTTAAAGAGAATCATAAGTTAGACCTATTAGCACCATGGTACAACACTAGATATTGAGTTATACAAATCCAACTACATAGGGTTACATGGTATTCTTCATGGAAATGGTTACCATCATTCACTTTGAGTGGCAATTGTCGGCATACATTTCACTAGCCTCTTGTTATCAATTGATCATTGAGAAAATTGCACCTTAAACTAGGCAAGTAAGACATTAAGAAAAGCACAAAATGCAACCAGTAGACATCAAAGTTACAAAATCAACCGACGATACCATAATAAACGTACTCCAATAATATGCAACTTGTACATGAATTCATTACAATAATGCTGGCTGAATAATGATTCCTAAGAGAAAAAAGAAAAATGGGAGCTCGTAATTCAACCAATGCTCATTGCTCATGTAATTCACCTATGATGCTTACTTATTATAAGGCGATCCTCAAGCAAATGATGATAACACAGATTAGTTCGGTCCCATGGTATAATGCAGGTTTTGCGGTAGATGACCAAAAGCCATTTTATCATTTTAAAGGTGCCACTAAACAACACCACTTAGACCCTATCAAAGCTTTAATTCAAAGTGAACTGCTAATTAAAATTTTTCCAAATGCTTTACAAATTGACGTGGCCATGAAAACAGTATCAATAGGATATACTATACTATAAACTTGACAACAAATTCAGTGAGGGTCTGTTTGGAATGGCAATTGTCGAATGCCCCTAGTTGTTTTTACATCAATCTCTTCATCTCAATTCTATTTAAGGATGTTGTTGGAAATAGTGGATGCCTAGTATTCATTGGGCCCTAACATCCAATGCCCAATGGGCGGAACGGAGTGTAGCATCGAAGATATCAGCTATTGTTTGCCAGGGGTCGAATAGGGTGTTTGGGGGTGTAGGCAGCATAGCCACCCACATTATGTTACAGCTATACTAGGTATTTTCAAATGAATACTTGATATATGTGTTTTACAACGATTTGGTATATCAAAATTTATCAATATTATTATTAATAAAATAGTTGTTTCTTATCAAATTTTTTTTTTTTTTATCAATATCAAGTTAATGCAATTGACCAGGATTGACATTCTAAAATGGTGTCTATAAATAAATTGTAGCCTTGATGGGATTCTCATAGAGTGAAAACAGTCGGTCGATCCCATGTACGTAGTTCATTGTTTTTAATTCTCTTTCTTGTTTGATTGTTCACCACAATATATGTCCCAACAGATGTATTTCAATCTAATTTTCAAACTTTCAAGGAAGCAAATATTACTCTCCTTTTTTTCTTCGCGGATTGACAAGTGTAGGATGGCGCAACCAGTCATGGATGACTCTCCTTGGCGTGATCGTATGAATCCCCACCCATTGGGAAACAGTGACGGGAAGGCCTAAACAGATGGAACGAGCCCTAAAGACCATTGAGCCATAACCTGACAGCCGACATATCAAGGGCCAGAAATGCTAGAACGATATGAACAACACTAGAAGAAAGGAATCAGTACATTATTATCTCCGAGATTAGACCCATTACTCATTGGCCTCTTGGGGGTTTTCACCCACAGACGTGTTTGCCACCACACCACTCAGTCGGTGGTGAAGCAGGATATACTTACTTCCCCTTTTATGTTTGAGATAAAATTTCCCTCACAAGGGCAGAACCCTCGGCTCCCTAGCAGAGTTCATCCAATCTATATACCACTTTATCTCTTCTCTCTCAAGCCCACATATATGTACATAGGTCAACTTTAAAAAAACAAAAAAAGAGGCATCCTCATAGGAAAGCGGTAACACCCGTAAGGTGCTTGCTTTCCGTTTTACATCTATATCATCATGCTAATCAGAAATGTTACAACCCAGTTGTCATATTGCATCTTTAGTGACTGATTTACAAAAAGTCAATAGCAAAACAATGAAAAAATCTGCCTCGGCCTCGGCCAAGACTTGAAACTGCTCGGTTGAATCTGTCTGATGAATCGGTGGTGAAACCAAATGGCTTGACAAAGACATTACGACCGGTGACGCTGTTTCTGAGGTTTGAAGGGACATGTGTGGGTAGACTCGGGCGAGTTGTTCTTCTCTGCGTAGATTCAGTTTGAGGTTCATCATCAACCCATGACATTGTTATCGTCTGATATGAAAAACACAAAAACCCTAGACTGAGATTGAGCTTCGAAGTCCAATTAGAATGGCGAAAATGACACTTAAAGCCCGAAACCAAGACCGTAAAAATATTGTAACTACAGAAAGACAATGAAACTAAGTCTGTAATGCATCATTGAAATGAAACGATAGAAACTCCATAGTACGGACAAGGCAATGCCGTAAAAAGCTACTGCTACATATAGCTGCTTTTGCGTGTGTGAACGAGAGTAGGGACTACACGATGAATGAAGGAGTGAAAGATGACGAGGAAGCTTGCATTGCTAGTAGTGCAGAGGTACTAGTAAAATGATGAGGTTTGATTTCCCATGGGATCTAGAAGCTGTGAAACCCTAGGAAAGAGAAAGTGGGTTTCGAGGTAGAGAGAGAAAAGGGTGACACTGACTCTCTCAGGTGGGGAGGGGAGGGGAGAGGGAGGGAGGGAGAATGTGCGTGTGTGGGAGGAGAAAGACGTTCTGGGTGAGGACTGAGGAGGCTGTTAGTGCTGATGCTAGTCTTACCTTCATTGAAGGCGCGTGAATTATGGACGAATTGCAAGAAAAAATATCTTTGGATTTTTTGGTCCTCTACCTGTACATATTAATAATTTTGGGAAAAATAAAAAGAAGATTCAAAAAATATCCTTAGCTAGTTTTCTACTTTATTATATGAATATAATTTGGTGATCTATTTTCATTTTCATGTGTTTCAATTCAATACAATTATTACATTAGTGTGTGAGTTTAAACGTTGGAAGCACTTATTTTTAATTAAACTATTATAATTAATCAGGTCTCAGATCAAGTTCCCAAGTTAAATATGAATATCATTTTTTTTTCGGTGTTATGATCAAGAGTATTCGAGTTAATTTATGTGTACTTCAACTAATTCCTTATTCGGTCTGGTATAAGGTAGATCATTCACACGTGAGACTATAATATTCATGAGGGATAAATTTCTTATGACTTGAGCTCAAATAATTGTCAAAACTCAAATTCAAGACATCTGAATTTACAACTCTGTTATCACTTGAAATACCCCTTAAAGTTACTGTCATAACATTTTTTAATTTGAATACGGAGGGATAAAATTTATGCATCACGTGGACTTGTCTCTTGTAAATTTATGATGAAAACTCAATTTAATAAGAAAAAACTTATCGATTTAATATAAATCATCTATATAAATCTTCTGACAATTTTTTTTATAATTCTTATTTTTTATTATGTTTTTTTAGAGATCTTGATTTTTTATACCCAACTAAATTGAAAACATATACTATAGGAGTTATGTACGTGAAATAACTCAAAACTGTGAGCATTCTAATTAAAAAAATGTGTCAAATTTGAATTTCCATTCCACTCACTTTTACAAAATTTTAACCTTTCATTAAATTCTAGTTTACATCTCAACATACACACAATTCATTAGAGTTTCATTTTATCTTTTTTTTTTTTGTTCAACGATCAAGAGTGTCTAAATTAGTATACGCACATTTCGACTAATCTCTTTTATAATCCGGTAAAAGGTAAGTTATCTACGATAAGACTATGATATATATGTAAGATAAATCTCTCATAATCTAATTTAATAAAATTATTAAAATTTAAATTTAAAGTATCTAAACTTACAATTGGCTTTTCTTATTACTTAAATTACTACCTGGTTATTAGAGTTTCATTTGAAATTTGCATTCGAAGGAGGGAAAATTAGAAGAAATTGTGAAACAGAAAAAGTCGGTTAATGGAGGTAACGGTTTTTATTTTCTCTCTCCTTCAACTTTTCTCTCTCCACTGCATGCCTATCATTCCAGCCGACTTCATACCTTCAGGTGTGACCGGTATATAAAGAGAGTGGGAGACTTGTGATACAAGCCAACAGTGACCGGTATATAAAGAGAGAGAGGCATAGGGAAAACGAACACAACGAACATTTGAAAAGCAATGGCGGACGGTGCAGAAGAGATTGAACAATTGTACAGAGAAAAGATTGAACAATTGTACGGAGAAGGTAGCCATTACAGTCTCCCTACTGAGAATCTTCCTTCTCTCGGTGCAAGAAGCAAACGTAGATTCAAGATCCGCCGATTCATTGTATCGCCATATGATCGCCGTTATAGGTTTTTCAATCTTATTTTTCTTTTCTGTATCTATACATCCTTCTCTCTCTCTCTCTCCCTCTTTCTGTATCTATACATCTGGTTACGGTCAACTATTATTGCACTGCATTTTTGTTTTGCGTGTATATAATACTGAATCTTGTGCTGATTGATAGTAACGTCAGGTGCCAACCTTTGTTTTCTTGCTATTGTTTATTTTGATTTTGGGTTGTACATTTTTCTTTTTCGTTTGAGTCTTAATCGAAAGTTATTGGATTACATGAATTAATTTGTATAATTTTATTTGGTTGATTCAATGGAGAAGTGTTGTATTGTACTACAGCTTTTGCTGAAAATCTGTCTTTCTCTCCCTCTCTCTCTCACCACATCTGTGCTTACACAGTTACACCGATGAACTATAGTTTTGTATTTATCTATTCTTACTCTCTTTTTTTTTTTTAATTGTTAATTTTGTATTATTTTTTTTAATGCTATTTACATCTAATTTGGTAACCTAGCATATCACAATCATTGGATTGATTGTGGATCTTAGTAAATAGGAGTCTATTGTTCACAAATTAAGTAAATAAATTATGTTCAAGTAATGTGAAAAATAGTATCATTGAATCTTGTGATGCCTTCAAAGTGTCATAAGAAGTAATTGTTTGGTTGTTTTCTTTCTGTAATAATTTAGTTAATTTTCTCATGCACGTTCTCATACCTCAGTTGTTGGAATAGTTTAATACTTTTATCAAACACTTTTCTGGTATATTCTTGGGATTGAAGTGCTGGCTTTTTCTTTGAGGTGTATAATGTATTGGTCTTGATTTGATGTCAAAAATATGAAACTTCAAAGTTTTACACGACACAATATCTTTTTGCTTTTTGTCTTTTTTTTCAGAAGTGCAATTTTACAAAGTTTTTGATTCTGCACATTGTTTTGAAATTCCAGATTTGCATAGTATAAGAGAGAGAATCAATGTCCCAAAAACTTTTCTGATTGGAGCCTGGACTGGATGTCTATGTATATTCTTGTTGACTTTTTTATTGAAAATCCCTGTGTTGGTTATGCAGTATCTGATTAAGATTTTTCCGCCAATTTGGTATTATTTTGACTTCTATATTTTTCTGATGGGAAAGAATAATTTGAATACCATTCCAGAGCACCCATGTCTACAAATCTGTCTTACACAAGGACGTTAATGGCTGAATACTGTTATGTTTTGTTATTAACAAAAAATTTTCCCTTTTCCTAGTGATATTAGTGTTTCTAATTATTATTGCTATAATGGATTCTACTTTCTGGCAGTCCTCTTCTCCTGGGACTGGTAGGTCTTAATCTATCTGCATGACACTATTTTTTTAGAATTTCTGGGTATGTAATAAATATTGCTTGAATCTTATTAAGATTGCTTCAGTACTGAAAAAACTAGAACTTTTTATGAGTATTTTGGCGTCTACTTCTATTCATGGATTTTGAGGATTGAACATTGTGTATGTTGTGGCTCTGGAGGTTGTCATAGTTTCCGAACTTTCTAATTAGATGGACATGGTTTTTTTTCCTTGAAATTGGCTCAGAAGGACTAATTCTTGCAGGGCATGGAAGAATTTTCTTGTCGTTCTGGTTCTATATAGTGCTTTTGTGATTCCATTCGAATTCGGGTTTCTCGAAGACCCAGCACGCCTACTCTCCATCACTGATAATGTTGTCAATGGATTCTTTGCCATTGACATTGTTCTCACCTTCTTTGTAGCTTTCCACGATAGAGCTACCTACCTTCTTGTCGATGAGCCAAAGAAGATTGCTTGGAAGTACGCAAGAACTTGGTTTGTATTTGATGTCGTATCCATAATCCCTCCTGACCTTGCTAGGAATATTTTCCCATATTTTCTCCGGATTTATGGCTTATTCAATATGCTTAGACTCTGGCGCAGAGTTAGTGCCTTTTTTGCCAGGTAATGTGTTTTTTTGTAGTTATGAAGAATGTTGAGGCCTTTTGGTCCAGCCTACAGCTCATTTTTACTTCTTATGCATAACCCCCTTATTTGCTCTTCATCAAACAGATTGGAAAAAGATAGCAACTTCAACTATTTTTGGGTTCGATGCGCTGAGCTCACTTGTGTACGTATATATTTGACACGTCTAGGTATATTAAAAATGAAAGCAATGATATTCTGTCTTTCTCTGTCTTATTTGGCTTTGGATTCTTTGTATAGGTCACATTATTTGCAGTGCACTGTGCTGGGTGCTTTTATTATTTTCTTGCGGCTCACTACCCTGATCCAAGCAGGACATGGATGGGGGCATCTATGACTGACTTCCTTCACCAGAGCCTGTGGACTCGATATGCCACTTCCATATACATGTCCATCAGCACCCTTACAACTGTTGGACATGGAGATTTTCATGCTAAGAATACAACTGAAATGATCTTTTCCATTTTCTACATGCTCTTCAACCTTGGATTGAAAGTTTATGTAATAGGACACATGACAAATTTGGTCCTCCATGGTACCATTAGAACAGGACAATTTGTAAGTGGCTTCTTACTTACCATTCTAATCTAGCACCCTACATGCAGCAGTTGAAATAGATGAAAATTCTGATAGATGTTGCATTCCACACCAGAGGGATACTATTCAAGCAGCCTCAAGTTTTGGACAAAGAAATCAATTGCCTGTTCACTTGCAAGATCAGATAATTGCACACTTGTGTCTGAAGTTCAGAACAGATTTGGAGGGGCTGCAGCAGCAAGAGACTCTTGATTCACTTCCTAAAGCAATCCAGTCGAGCATCTCACGTTTTAAATTCTCCTCTCTTGTGGATAAGGTGTACTTGTTTCGTGGGGTCTCCAATGACTTGATTTTCCAACTGGTAATTTTCCAAGAATCTGTCAAAATTTGAACTATATACATATCTGTTCCCTTATAGTAGATCATTAATTCTGTAATTCTTGAAGGCTTCTGAGATGAAAGCTGAGTACTTTCTCCCCCAGGAAGATGTCATTTTGCAGCATGAAACACCCACAGATTTCTACATACTTGTTACAGGAGCTGTGGTAATGGCCACTCTTCTTTCCCTATTTTTTTAGTTTTGTGCTTAATGGCTTATGAACTAGATGAATAGGATATTTGTGGACTTATTTCAATTGAAAAGCTGGAATTTCTTTATTTTGGTCTCTTCTCCCACTGATTTAAATTGCTTTGCAGGATCTGCTGGTTCTCGAAAATGGCGCTGAACAGGTAAGTTAGCATGATTCTTTGTACATATGATTGCTTCATTAAATGCTTTGTTTGGTGTGTTGCTCCTAGTTTGTTAAGACATCAAGCATAGACTTGAATTGTACTATAAATCATTCAGGTTGTTGGAGAGGCTAAAACAGGTGATCTCTGTGGTGAGATTGGGGTTCTTTGCTACAGGCCCCAGCTCTTTACAGTGCGGACCAAACAATTGAGCCAACTGCTTCGACTGAACCGCACAACATTCTTGAATATTATTCTGGCAAATGTTGGAGATGGGACCATCATCATGAACAATCTCCTTCAGGTCAGTATAGTTGGATCATCCAAATGACTTTGGAAGCTATTCAGTATGCCCAAACATAACTTCATCAAATTGGTAAACTTAGGACCTACTTGAAGATAGGATTGTTATTTAGTTAGAGTGCATTTTCTTCTTTATACTGCTGTCACCTTTTTCTCGACAAATTCTATACTCACTCAATAGTTTTTTCAAGATTTCTCAAATCATAGTAAGTCTATGCACATATATATGTTAGGTATTCTTTATTTTGTCAATGAATTGTGATATAAATGTATTAAACTTGTTTTCCTTGTTTAATTGGGCAGCATTTGAAGGAGTCGACAGACCCTGTTCTGGAGGGAGTATTGTTGGAGGTGGAAAACATGCTCGCTCGTGGTAGAATGGACCTAACCCGAGGCGGATCCAATCTCGTCCCAACGCCAGAGGAATCCACTATTTCCAACAACATCCTTCAATAGAATTGAGATGAAGAGATTGATGTAAAAACAACTAGGGGCATTCGACAATTGCCATTCCAAACAGACCCTCACTGAATTTGTTGTCAAGTTTATAGTATATGATATCCTATTGATACTGTTTTCATGGCCACGTCAATTTGTAAAGCATTTGAAGAAATTTTAATTAGCAGTTCACTTTGAATTAAAGCTTTGTTAGGGTCTAAGTGGTGTTGTTTAGTGGCACATTTAAATGATAAAATGGCTTTTGGTCATCTACCGCAAAACCTGCATTATACCAAGGGACCGAACTAATCTGTGTTATCACCATTTGCTTGAGGATCACCTTATAACAAGTAAGCATCATAGGTGAATTGCATGAGCAATGAGCATTGGTTGACTTATGAGCTCCCATTTTTCTTTTTTCTCTTAGCAATCATTATTCAGCCAGCATTATTGTAATGAATTCATGTACAAGTTGCATATTATTGGAGTACGTTTATTATGGTATCATCCGTTGTTTTTGTAACTTTGATGTCTACTGGTTGCATTTTTGTGTTTTTCTTAATGTCTTACTTGCCCACTTTAAGGTGCGATTTTCTCAATGATCTATTGATGACAAGAGGCTAGTGAAATGTACATTGACAATTGCCTCTCAAATTGAATGATGGTAACCATTTCCATGAAGAATACCGTGTAACCCTATGTAGTTGGATTCGTATAACTCAATATCTAGTGTTGTACCATGGTGCTAATAGGTGCACCTTATGATTCTCTTTAAAGAGGAAGATTCTATCTTGGTTGTACTTTTCTTTTCTTTGAGATTGACATTTATTGTTAGATAAAGTAATTCTATACGCGTTGCTCAATCCATGACTGCAGTGTACCATCCAAAATTTTTCCATCCATGGAACTCCTGAGCTTATACTTTTTCCCGAGTTTGCTGATTTTGTTCTTTCTTAACTTTGCTTCTGCAGCTTTGCGGTTTGGAACAGGGTGTTGACATCCTAGTTGCCACTTCAGGATGCTTGGTGGATATGATAGAGAGAGCCAGAGTTTCTCTCCAAGAAGTCAAGTATTTGGCTTTGGATGAAGCCGATCGAATGTTGGATATGGGTTTTGAGCACCAGATAAGAAAAATTGTTGAGCGGATGGAGATGCCTCCACTAGGTGCAAGGCAAACAATGCTTTTCAGTGCAACATTTCCAACTGATATACAAGTTCGTTAACTAAATACTTAAATATTTCTTTTATTTGGTCAAAATTCAGATTTTAGTTTTGACCAAATCCCTAAATATGATGGAGCGTTTCCTATCATTAGTCATGTGAGAAAGGTTCCCTATCAAGTTCAACTTCCCCCCAAACTCAAGACACATCTAATCTTTCATGTTAGTCACTCAATTGATAAGGCGCTCAGAAAGACCGTTTTCTATCATTCGTAATGTAGGAAAGGTTCTTTACTAAGTTCAACTTTTGAAGACGTGAAAAATTCTAGTAGCGAAAAATCGAAGAGGACACCAACCATGGTCGTCACTTCATTTGACAAGGACATAGATTGTATCTTTATCAATCAAGTGATCCGGAAAAGACTTTTGAGAAGGACAAAGATTGTGTCCTTGTCAATCGAGTGATCCGAAGAAGAGTCATCCCCAACTACAAAAAATACTTGGCCATTTTTTTTTTAATATTATGATTTAATATGATAAAATTACGACTCAAGTAGATAAAATTTACAATCCGTTGAGATTACAAAATATTGTCATCGGTCCCAACATCTTTCTAATAAGATGGCTAGCACTTTGAATTTTATTCTCACATTTTTCTGCTTATTTCTATCACAAGTTAATCATT
>CAUOFW020002526.1:0-47531 GCA_963454935.2 Ilex paraguariensis
AGTGTTTGCTAAGCTCTCCCCCGCCTCTATTGCCTCTTTCGCCGAGCTTAGCAGATCATTCGTCTCACACTTCATAGGAGGGCGTCGCCACCAGAAACCAGTTACGCACCTGGCTTAGTATAAAGCAGGACCGCGAGGAGAGCCTGAGGAGTTACCTCACTCGTTTTAACAGGAGAGGTACTCCAAGTTGATGAACCTGACGACAAGGTGACGATGACCGCTTTCTTGGGTGGCCTCCGTTCATCAAGTTTCCTTTTCTCAGTTCTGAAGCGCCCACCGAAGAGCATGCCAGAGCTGCTAGCCAAGGCCCAAAAAGTACAT
Source organism: Ilex paraguariensis (assembly GCA_963454935.2). Classification (NCBI taxonomy): domain Eukaryota; kingdom Viridiplantae; phylum Streptophyta; class Magnoliopsida; order Aquifoliales; family Aquifoliaceae; genus Ilex; species Ilex paraguariensis. The sequence goes on from CAUOFW020002526.1 coordinate 322, forward strand.
AAAACGCAGAAGATATCACAAGGGCCAGGCGGGGTGAGTCTTCCAGAGCTGGTGAGAAAAGGAAGGAAAGAGAGAAGGACGATAAGAAGGAACCAGCAACAAAATATGGCAGGACAGAGAAAGTTCCTGTCAAGGACCGGCTAGGTCCTGCTCCTCAGAGGAACCGTCAACCTTTCACTCCCCTCAATGCTTCCGTGGAACACATCCTATTCCAGATCCAGGATGACCCCGCGATAAAGTGGCCTGGAAAAATGAAGTCTCCTCCAAATCGCAGAAATCCTAACAAGTATTGCCGCTTCCATCGTGATCACGGGCATGACACCGACGATTGCTACGACCTCAAGAGGCAAATTGAGGAGCTCATCCAGCGTGGTCACTTGCGTCAATACGTTGCTGGAAGGGAACGTGAACCACAACCTCACAACCAGGAAGATCAGCAGCTGTGGGGAAATCCACACTATCTCGGGGGGACTAGCAGGTGGAGGAGAATCACTTTCCGCGATGAAGGCTCATGCCAGGAAGGCAAGACATGTCTACGAGATGCGCCCATCTAAGGTGCCGAAGCAGGAAAGCGACGAGGTCATATCTTTTTCAAACAAGGACCTGGAGGAAATCCAACACCCCCATGATGACCCCTTGGTGCTCACCATGACGGTGGCCAACTTTCATGTGCACAGGATCCTGGTAGATAGTGGCAGCTCTGCAGATATCCTATTTGCAGAGGCCTATGACAAGCTCAATCTGGGCAGGGAGAGGCTACAGCCAATCAGGTCACCCCTCATTGGATTCTCAGGGGAAAAGTGTATCCCCTTGGATCCATCACACTTCCCGTCACCGCCGGAGTAACACCCCGAAGCTCCACAGTCATGGTCAATTTCCTGGTAATAGAATGCCCGTCGGCCTACAACATCATATTAGGGCGACCAGCTCTTAACACATTAAGAGCTGTGCCCTCTACCTACCATCTCGTTCTCCGCTTTCCAACCTTAAATGGAGTCGGAGAGGTCAAAGGGGACCAAATAACAGCCAGAGAGTGCTATGTATCCTCTATGAAGGCTAGGAAGCCCCAAGAAGCATTGCAAGTTGAGGTCCTTGACCCAAGGGATGACTCCGCCACAGAAAGAGGAGAACCAGTCGAGGAACTCATCCCTGTGGTCTTAAAAAAGGAGCACCCAGACAGAAGAATTTACATTGGCTCTTCCCTTTCTGAAGAGCTGGCTCCCCTGTTGATTGAATTTTTGGAGCATAATATGGACATCTTTGCCTGGTCGCATGAGGAGCATCAACCCGGAAGTAGCTACCCACCACCTCAATGTCGATCCGCGATACAAGCCTGTTCGCCAAAAGTTAAGGGGAGCCTCCACTGAAAGGGCCCAAGCCATGGACAAGGAGATTCGAAAGCTGGTTGATAACGGAGCAGTCAGGGAAGTGGCGTATCCAGAGTGGCTCTCCAACGTAGTAATGGTCACTAAGGCTAATGGGAAGTGGCGTCTCTGTGTCGACTTCACAGAACTGAACAAGGCATGCCCAAAAGATAGTTATCCACTGCCGCGGATTGACCTCCTCATCGACGCCACCGCTGGGCATGAGTTGCTCACTTTCCTGGATGCATACTCGGGGTACAACCAGATTAGCATGCATCCCCCAGACCAAGAGAAGACATCATTCATCACGCCAAAGGGGACATACTGCTACAGGGTCATGCCCTTTGGGCTAAAGAACGCTGGAGCAACCTACCAACGGCTGGTGAACAAGATGTTCCAGTCTCTGATCGGGCAAACAATGGAGGTGTACGTGGATGACATGCTGGTAAAGAGCCTTGCAGCAGTAGACCACATTGATCACCTCCAAAAAACTTTCAACGTCTTGAGGTCCTATCACATGAAGCTCAACCCTGAGAAGTGCGCCTTTGGTGTGGGGTCTGGTAAATTCCTGGGCTTTATGGTCAATCAGAGGGGAATTGAGGCAAACCCTGACAAGATCAAGGCCATTCTTGACATGAAGTCACCCTCTTCAACCAAGGAGCTCCAGCGCCTCAATGGAAGGATCGCAGCATTAAATAGGTTTGTCTCCAAATCTGCAGATAAATGTCTCCCCTTTTTCAAAACTCTCCGAAAAGCCTTTGAGTGGAAACCTGAGGCAGAGGAGGCTTTTCAAAAGCTCAAAGCCTACCTAGCAGCACCTCCCCTCCTGTCACATGCTGCCCCTGGAGAAACTCTCCATCTATACCTATCTGCTTCCCCATCAGCGGTAAGCTCAGTGCTCGTTAGAAACAACAATGGAGTGCAGAAACCAGTTTATTACGTGAGCAGGGCATACCGGGGGGCAGAGGTCAGATATTCAGCACTAGAAAAACTGGCACTCGCTCTGGTCACGACAGCGAGACGGCTGCGACACTACTTCCAGGGCCATCGTATGGTGGTCATCACCGACCAACCACTTAAAAGAATCTTGGGAAAGCCGGACGTGTCTGGAAGACTTCTTAAATGGGCAGTAGAACTCGGGGAATTCGACATTCAGTACCAACCTAGGACGGCCATCAAAGCACAAGCCCTAGCAGATTTCGTAGCTGAACTCACACCAACAGAGGATGGGAACAGTGAGGATCCCCAAATGCCCAACGAAGACATCAAAAAGCCTAACAAAGACCCTCAAGCAAGCGCCCAAGTCTCCTCCCTAGGAGCCCAAACAACTTTTTCTGATGCCCAGGCACCACAGGCTGCACCTCTGGATGCCCAGGCACCACAAGCTGCACCTCAGGATGCCCAGGCACCACAGGCTGCACCTCTGGATGCCCAGGCACCACAAGCTGCACCTCAGGATGCCCAGGCACCACAGGCTGCACCTCTAGTTCCTGCACCACAAGCTGCACCTCAGGATGCCCAGGCACCACAGGCTGCACCTCTAGTTCCTGCACCACAGGCTGCACCCTTGGATGCCCAGGCACCACAAGCTGCACCTCCGCATGCCCAGGCATCACAGGCTGCACCTCCCCGGTCTTCCACTTCAAATTCCAAATTCTCCATTCATCTGCTTTGGAAACTCTATGTAGATGGCTCCTCGACTAGTGAAGGAGGAGGAGCGGGCTTAATTTTGATCAGCCCAGATGGCACCACTCTCAGATATGCGATGAAGCTCCACTTTTATGCTTCCAATAATGAGGCGGAATACGAAGCCCTCCTTTCTGGATTAAGGTTAGCAATGGAAATGGAGGTTCAACACCTTGCCACCTACAGCGACTCTCAGCTGATAGTCAATCAAGTGAGGGGCGAGTTCGAGCCAAAGGAGCCAAAATGCAAGAATATCTCAGCATGGCCAGAAACATGATCACAAAATTTCACTACTTCCAGATAAACCACATCCCCAGAGAGGATAATATGGCTGCCGACGCACTCGCAAAGCTTGCTTCATCCATGGAAGCCTCATCAGGGGAACCAGTACTAATTGGTCACCAGTGCGAGCCCAGCAGGATGGACATGGAGGCCACTAATGTTGACTGTGTATCCACCGAATCAGACTGGATGACCCAAATCAAGGCATACCTCCAAGAGGGTGTGCAGCCAGATGATCCCCTAGAGGCCAGGAAGCTAAGGATAAGGGCCTCCAAGTTTGCCATCTTGCAGGACACTCTATACAAGAGAGGTTATTCCTTACCATGGTTACGATGTCTTTCACCTGAAGAAGCCCACTATGCCCTCCGAGAAATCCACGAAGGGATCTGCGGGAATCACTCTGGAGGGCGTTCCCTTGCCCACAAGGCGCTCAGACAGGGCTACTTCTGGCCTACCATGATGAGGGACGCTCAGGTTTTCTCCAAAAAGTGCGACAAGTGCCAACGCTTTGCCACTGTGCCAAGGCAACCACCCGAGGAGCTAACAACCATTTCAAGCCCATGGCCTTTCTCTAAGTGGGGCATCGATATCCTAGGCCCCTTGCCTCTCAGTAAAGGGCAGTGCAAGTTCGTGGTGGTGGCAGTCGACTACTTCACCAAGTGGTCAGAAGCAGAACCTTTAGCAAAAATCACAGACGCAAAGGTCAAAGATTTTATCTGGAAAAACTTGGTCTGTCGCTTCGGGATTCCCCATGCCATTGTCAGCGACAACGCCAAGCAGTTTGACAACAAGCTGCTGAACTCTTTCTGTTCTGACCTTCAAATAAAACAACCTCACTCCAGCCCGGCGCATCCACAAGCAAATGGACAAGCAGAGGTCATGGTAAGAACCGTGCTACGCAATTTAAAAACAAGGCTCGAAAAAGCAAAGGGCCTTTGGGTAGAGGAACTGCCAGGTGTACTGTGGGCTTATCGAACCACACCAAGAACCCCTACTGGGGAGACTCCTTTTTCCCTCGCCTTCGGAACCGAGGCGGTCATCCCTGTGGAAATAGGGGTACACTCCCTAAGGGTCCAACACCACGATCCCATCACCAACGAGGAAGGACTCCGTAGCAACCTCGACTTGGTGGAGGAAGCAAGGGAGATGGCTGTAGTCCGCAACGCGGAATATAAACGGCGCATGACAAGGTACTACAATTCGAGGGTGAAGCCCCGTTCTTTCCAACCTGGGGATTTGGTCCTCAAAAAAGTAATCCTCGCTACAAAAGATGCACGCGAAGGGAAGCTGAGACCAAATTGGGAAGGGCCCTACCGCGTAACAGAAGTAGTGAGACCAGGCACCTACAAAATCCAAGATTCTGAGGGAAAAGTTTTACTCCATCCATGGAATGCAGAGCATTTGAAAAGGTATTACCAATGACACCTTGAGAGCATCAAAGCAGTAGAAATTGGGACTTGATTTGATTTTTTAGCGGTGTAACCCAAATTTTAATGTATTTTTATTCTTTGGGAATTATCACCCAATATCGCTTTTTATAAGCAATAAATTAATAAAATTTTCTATGCCATTTACTCCAAAAAGATTTCCTGTATTTCATTTCAAAGGAGTATCGGTACAAACATAAGGCCAGATACCGCCTTTTCAAAAAAAAAAAAAATCAAAAGTCCTAAATACTCTAACTGCTCTCATGGTCGTCCCCCACCTCCTCCTCATTGTCATCAACAGCATCAGATCCCCCCTCATCACTGTCGTCAGTGGGCACGAAAGGTGAGAAGTCAATATTAGGGAAAGCGGTAGAAACTTTCCCTCGGAGATCCTCGAAACCATCAATAAAAGCATCTGCAAGACCGTTCTCCAAGTCTTCCTCAGCACGGGAAACTCTCTCCCTAGCAGCCGTCAGCTTTGCCTCTGCAACAGCTGCCTCTCTGAGCATGGCCCTCCCATGGGCCTCTACAAGCTCAGCCTCTCTGAGCGTGCTCCTCTCGTGGACTGCCAAAAGCTCAGCCTCTAGCTTAGTGGCCCTCTCATGGGCTGCAACAAGCTCACCATCCCTGAGCGCACTCCTCTCGTGGACTGCCAAAAGCTCAGCCTCTAGCTTAGTGGCCCTCTCATGGGCTGCAACAAGCTCACCATCCCTGAGCGCGCTCCTCTCGTGGACTGCCAAAAGCTCAGCCTCTAGCTTAGTGGCCCTCTCATGGGCCGCAGCAAGCTCACCATCCCTGAGCGCGTCCCTCTCGTGGGCCGCCAGAAGCTCAGACTCTAAATTAGAAAACCTTTCATGTGCTGCCACAAGCTCACCCTCCCGGAGCACGTCCCTCTCACGGGTCACCAAAAGCTCAGAATCAAGCTCGACAATCCTCTCCTGAGCAGTAATAAGCTCCCTCTGCACAAGGCTAAGATCCAGCTTCAGCTTGTCTTGATTATAGGCCCTCGAAAGCAAGCAGATGGAGGAAGTCGAAACCTAAAAAAAAAAAAAAGGGAGTCAAAAACACAGGAAACGACTGGAGAAAGGGAAATAGCAAACCCTTACCTGAGCCAGACCTTCCAAATACGTGTTGACGATATTATCAGTGCCCGAAGCGCTAAGCTCAGAAACTTCTGGCCCAAACACAAACCTCCCAAGCCTTGCCCGGATAGCTGCTGGTCTCCCCATCATAGCACCAGCCCAAATCGGCACTTGGGTAGAAGTTCCTGAACAAGGAGGAGACAAAGGAGGGGTAGCACGAGGAGAGGATAAAGGTGGAACAGATGTGCCTGGCAAGGAAGACTCTGGAGCAGCAGTTGGAGAAGTTGCTAGTTGAGAAGAAGCCACCGTGGAAGCCACATGGGGAGCATCATCTGTCCTTATCACTTTGGAAGAAGGAGGGCTCCTGCTAGAAAAACGGGACACCACCACCCTCTTATTTGCTGCAAGAAATAGAGAAGGGTTAAAAAAAAAAAAAAAAAGGAGAGGAAACTAGCTCACCCTTTTTCTTCGAAGAGGAGCTGCCAGATTTCTGAGATGGAGCTACAGCTCTAGTATACTTGGGTAGGAGAACTCCCAAATCTTTGCAAGGGCAAGCTTTGACAGCCTCCAATTTCCACTCCTGGTCCCGGGAAAGCACAGGTATATCTACATAGAAAAAGTGAGCACACACAAAAAAAAAAAAAAAAAGTGTGCAGCATACCGGCCTTTTTAGCAGCACCCCAATGTGTTGGCACCAAAACTCTGTCGGCTTCTGAAGCCCATTCTCCACCAATAAAGAAGAAACAAGATTTTCAGCCGCCGCAATTAGAGCGCATCCCTGTAAGCACTGTACCACTCCGCGCGGTAAAATAATACCATCCCCTATTTGGTGTAGGGGTTTCGCTCAAATTATATGCTGCATGAAACTCCATAGGGGAAGCATCCTCGTGGTGCACCTTTCTCCATAAGGCAAGAAAACCGAGCAGGACTCTCCAACCGTTGGGTGCTAGTCGCCCCGGGGTCAAGGAGAAGTAATGCAAGACTCGACAAATGGGGGAAGACATGGGAAATCTTAACCCAGCCTCAAGCATCTCCTCGTAAACGACAATATCCCCGGAAGAGTCATCGCAAGCAAACTCGCCCAACTCAGCCCGACGGCACAACACGGTCGGAGGGATGCGATAAGTAAAAACAAGCTTAGAAATATCTTCATCTGAACAGAACAAACTACGAAGGGTGCTCACCTTAGACCCGTCATCATCGGGTCCCACTTTGCTGTTACGTTTCCTCTTCCGGGGCCTTAAGGAGTAGTCCAAATCACCATTGGGAGAGTCTTGAAGAACTTGAATCGGGGAAACTACAACAAGGGCTTGATCATCAATGGCAGCATCCAAAGCTTCCCTACTGCTTGCAATTTCTAGCCCAACGCCTGAAAGTGTGCCTGACTGCTGTTGCTCATCCAAACAAAGTTGCCCAGTAGCTTGAAGGGTGCTTGGCCTTTCAATATTACACAAAGCAGAATTTTCGGCGCAAAAATCAGCACCTAAGGCGCCCAAATCAGCACCTCGAATGAGAATCGGATCAGCCCGTGCTCCCAGGCCACTGCCTAGCTCTCCCTGACAAACCTTGGACTGATTTTCAGCACCCCTCGATGGAAAAATGCTGCTGCCCAGCGTTCCAAAGCCGCCCAGCGCAGCAGATCTGAAGCTGTCCGGGACAGCAGAAGCAGCAGCTAGGCTGCTGCCCAGCGCACCTGGGCTGTCCAGGACAGCAAGGCCAGCGCCCAGCACGCCTGGGCTGTCCAGGACAGGAGGAGCAGCGCCTAGGCAGCTGCCCAGGCCCCCAACGCGCGCGGAGCAGCCGCCCAGGCCCCCAGCGCGCGCGCTGCGCGCGCGCCCAGCTGCGCGCCTGCGCTGCCCATCTCCCCTTCCAGCGCGCCTGCACTGCCCAGGCCCCCAGCGCGCGCAGCAGAGCTGCTGTCCAGGCCCCCAGCGCGCGCAGAGCCGCTGTCCAGGCCCCCAGCGCGCGCAGCAAAGCCGCTGTCCAGGCCCCCAGCGCGCGCGCGCGCGCTGCCCAGCTGCGCGCCTGCGCTGCGCAGCCGCGCGCCTGTGCTGCCCAGCCCGCCTTCGCTGCTGTCCAGCCGTCTCCCTGCGCAGCCCAAGCCATTCCTCGCGCCGCCCATCTCCCCTTCGCTGTCCAGCTTTCCAATTTCAGATCCACAGCTTTCTTCAACCTCCACCAATCCCTCTTCAATCGACATTGTTTACTTGAGAAGCTCAACTAGCAAGGAAAAAATCACACTCTTGAAAGGATTCAAGGAGAACACACACTTTGGCTTCAACAAAATGGGTAGGACTTGAGTTCTCAAAAATTTTCAAGAGGTGGGTGCTCAACCTTAAAAATAAGTGAAGTGGTAATTTGAAGAAGAAGACTATATTTATAGTCTAGGGTTTTTCAAAAAGAGGAAAAAAGCCCAAATAGACTAATATGGGCCCTCTTCAAAATAAAGTAGGCAAATAAAAAATTATGGGCCCCCTTCAAAACAAAGTGGCCAATAAGAAAGTTATAAGCCATTTTCAAAACAAAAAGGCCAAACAAGATATTATGGGCCTTCTTTAAAATAAAATGGAAGAAACTTAAAAAAAAAAAAAATGTAATCAATGCCTCCTTCTCCAAGTCTCCTTGGACATGGGGCATTGGGGGGCAAATGATGGGTTAAGCCCAAGTAGTCCAATTTATGTATTAAAGCCCAACCCCGGTTGAGGAGCCCAACCTCATCGTGAATCCACCAAGCCAAAGGAGCCCAAGGCCGATTAGACTTCTTGCTTAGCATGTCACCAAGAGGCCACCAAGTCCAAGACAGTCCAAGGCCGATTAGACTTCTTGCTTAGCACGTCACCAAGAGGAGAGCACGAGAAGTTTATCTGCACCGCCTTAAGGAGCTCAAGGCCGGTTAAACTTCTTGCTTAGCACGTCACCAAGAGGAGAGCACGGGAAGTTTATCTGCACCGCCTTAAGGAGCCCAAGGCCGGTTAGACTTCTTGCTCAGCACGTCACCAAGAAGAGAGCACGGGAAGTTTATCTGCACCGCCTTAAGGAGGGAAACGGTCCAATCATTGACCACGTTTCATGAAGAGCTCCCCAACCTCTTCCTTCCGTGGAGGATAAGTCGCGATCTCCACCAAAGATAATCTCTAAGCTGCGATAAAGAAGCCTTGAGGATATGTCATGATCTCCACAAGAATTATCTCTTAACTACTATAAAATGACTCTAATCTGGGAGAGGAGAGACACATGCTCCATCAAAGACTTACAGAAGACGAACCGACTACCGGAGATTATTATTTTCTCTGATTCTCTACTCCCCCTCTCAAAAGCTTGTATCTCCATTCTCCATACCTTTGAATCAATAAAATACCCGGCGACTGAAGCCATTGAAGAGTGGACGTAGGTCGAATTGACCGAACCACTATAAATTGTGTCTTCTTTAATTCTTTCGTTGATTTCATTGCATTTATTATCTATACTTGACAGGTGGTGTGCAAAACCATTTTTGTGCATCATCAATTACCATGAAGAGCTTAGTACCTTCGGGTGCATCTTTATTGTTTCTACATCTTTCGAATTTAATATCATCCCATTTTATTTCTTTGAGGAGTATCTTCCATTTAACCTCCTTGCTTAAGTAACATTTTTCTCATATCTTACATCTACCAAATTTAATTAATTCCAAGGATAAAATAGACTGACACAACACCCATAAGTCAGCATAGTTGTTATGTTTAAGCATCAAAGCACATGTTAGGTACTTTAATGACTTCAGTTCCCCTTCTAAAACAAAGTGCAACATTGCTATGACATAGTGATTGAATCCACATGGAAAATCCTATGAAAACTATCAACCCTTAACATACAGTTTGATGAATGCAGCCACAAAAACTATTTCAACAGATAATCATGATCATGTGGAGTCAAATGTGAATACTAATCAGACTAAAATTATCAAGAACAATGGCTCCAATTACATATTTCAAAATGACCCTTATTAGGTCTCAAAAGAAAATACTAAGCTCATCAAACCATAAGCTACTCCCTTAGACAATCAAAACAATAAGAAAACTAACCAAGTGGCAAGTACAATACATGAAAATAAATACACAGAGACTTTTTAAACAAAACTACTTCAACAAATGCAAATTTCTCAATTGTGCGAGTTCCCCAGTTTCCATTTTGCATTAGTGTATAATTTTAGAGAAAAACAAATAAATACTCACCCCGAGACCGTCGATGTAGCAGCCCGTAACCACTTTGGTCATAGAAAATACCAATTTGACTTTGGCCCCAGTCCAACAAAACTCTGCATGGACAAATAATGAGTAGTTTGTCGTAATGAATTAGTTCAAATAACCATGCTGAAAATGTCATAGACATTTTATAAAGTTGCTCATGAGCAAGTTTGAAGAGATATAGGTACTACTTCCAAAGTTGGGCTTTATGAAATAGCTGACGGGAAAAATACTTTTCTAGTTCTAATAGTGAAACAAACGACATAGAAAAGAGAAAACCAGACTCAACCAAAATGGGTAGATGAAAGCTAACAAACGCCATCACAAATGCGGAACTTAATTAAACTATGCACAAACAGAAACCCATCAGAATATTTTTCCATATATCTCACTAAAAAATTTACAATGGAGAGGAATGAAAACCAAAAGCAATACAGGACATTACCTCCAGTTGACAAACTAAGGAGAATATGTGATATCACTTGTATTCGATGGTACCTGAATGAATGACTCAAGTAGATATGTCACACAAAAAAAAATATTCATGCTCAAGAAAAGATGAAGCCGAAGCGAGACATGACAATTAAAAATAAAAAAGAAATGGACGCAACACCACTACAAAAGCCAGTTGAAGACCTGTTGGGTTTAGAAATGTTGAAAAATCATCCCATTGTGTTAAAACTTATAGATGTGCAACTTCTCTGATTTTTATGAATTTTGATCCAAAATTGAACTGGTTTATAGAGTGAAAAAATAGAGTGCGGCAGAAACAAAATGATTGATTGTTAAGAGGTGTGGGGGCTGTGTGGTGGTGATTCACGGTACGGAGAAACAAAATGACACTAAGCTTCAATGATTTTCGGAGTGGGAAATAAAACAACCAAAAAAGTTAGACCATCCTAATGTCCACATTTCTTTGGGTAATTTTGTCGAACACGTGAGATACAAATTTTTGGCAACTGATTGAACTAATCTGTAATTGAGATGTTTGCTAAATCAGTGGTTGGGTGGGGTGGGATAAGGTGGCGTGAGGTGGTGATGCTAGTTGCATAGATAAGGGGTTGTGGGTTGGGAATAGGGTGGACAGTGGCCATGGGCGGAGCCACATGGGGATTAGGGTGGGCACTTGCCTCCCCTCACTTTTGAACTACCTTAGATTAGGACCTATAAAATTATTTTATATAATATATTTACCCCCTCTAAATTTTTGAAAATTTCAATGGTTCTAGTATTTTTTTTTTCAATAAATTAGCAGACTACTAACCCTCTAAATTAAATATGTCAGCTTTGGATTTAGTCAATTATCTATTTGTATAAAATTATTCTTTTTTTAGTTGTACAATGTTTGTTATTTTTTAAGAACAATTTTTTAATTTTAATTTATCATTTTTAAGTAATAATAGTCTATAACCTAATAAAATATGGTTGTATGCAAAAACAAACTGTTGTAACCCAAAAAATATTTCAAATTATTTCGGATAGAAAATTTCTCCATAAGATGATAATGATCTCAATCAAATTTTACAACTAAATAAAGAATAATTTTACTATAGATTTGTGATTGTGCGCATTGATATAAAATTAGTGAAAAATTAATTTACATTTAATTCATACACAAAATTTTAGAGATTTTAAAATTTTTGATATTTTATTGAAATATTTAATTAGGTTAAAATGAATTAAAACAATTATTTTGTGTCTTTTTGTTAGGATTTTGTTTTGATTAAATAAAAATTGAATTTACTATTTCTCAATAATTTTATATTAATTTTTACTTTTTTGTTATTCTTGAACTGAATTTTTTTGTATCAATTTCAGCTAAATATTTTTTATACCAGTTATATTTTGTCCCACTCATAGACATCAATGGCTCCGCCCCTAAAATATACAATTTTTTTTTGGCATTTTTTATGTTAAATGGACATCATGTCTTAAATATAATATAATAAATATAAATATAAATATATTATACAGTGTGATTGGTTAGAAAAAAATAATTATAATGCGTAATTAAAGTGTCTACCATGAGTAAAATTCCTGTTTTTGCCCCTAACAGTGGTGACAGACAGATGGCTCTAAGAGCAATTCCAACTCACTAGCTAAATCCCCATTCTTAGCTATTTTGGCGAGGCAAGCTCCAAAAATTTGCTCCAACAGATTAGTCATCCTACTAACTTAAATGTCAAGGACCCTTCATACTCGCCAGATCTGGAGAGAGAGAACAAGCTCGTCAAACTTCTTGCTAGCTCTTTCTTCCTCTTCATCTTCTCTAAGTGTTGTTGCCATCCAAGTGTTGCTACTAGGTACATCTTCTTCATCTCCCCCCCCCCCCCAAAAAAAAAAAAAAATTCTGAAACCCATCTCCCCCATTTTTGAAACCCCCAAGAGACTAGCTAAAAATAGAGAATATAATATTTAAACATATTTTGGCTAGCTATTTTAAAGAGCTAGGTTGGAGTTGTTCTAACGTTGCTGGCGGTAGATGGGCAGCCACTATTGGCTACAATGCCGCTTTGTGGTGGATAAGAAGAGAAAGAGAAAGAACATAGAGTGAGTGTGTGTGTGTGTGAGAGAGAGAGAGAATATGTACTTGGGCAGCAACGTTGGTTGCGTTGTGACTTTGCTGGTGGAGGATAAGCAGCGACACAAAGAGAATAGGGGTGATTGCAGTGACAAAGAGAGAGGGAAGATTTGGAGAGAGGTATCTGGAGAGCTAAGAGAAGGACAACCTGTGTGAGAGAGATAGACGTGTGAGAGATGGAATTTAGAGGTGGAAATGAAATGAAATTCTATTCAGAATCTTGGGCAGGAAATGAAATTTAATGATCAATTTAAGATCGTTGAATGAATAATCGTTAAGCAATTTGAACCGCGAAAAGTTTAAGACAATTTTTTTTTGCTACTTTATTATGTAGATATACAACATGTCACACCCCGAACCTTATCCTATCGCATTTGGTTCGCGAACAAAACTACCTTTAATTTAGATCAGTGTAGAGCACTAAAACCTGAATGATTAATGAACCTCCCAAAATTAACATTATCGTTGTTCCATATTAAGATTTATGCCCAATGAAAATTGAAACCCTAAGCGAAAATTATACGAAAATTTGTAATGAGTTACCTTTTAAATTACTTAATTGTGAGAAAATACCTTGACTAAAATCTTTAGTAGATAAGTATTCTTGACTTAAAATATATCGTATTTAGGTACACATTAGCAGGTTTTTAGATTTTTCCTTTACTAAAATACATTTTTTCATATTTATTGGACTGTTTAGTTTGGCAGTCCCATTTTTTACGGATTTGGTTTATTATATTAAGGGTTTCCTATTTTAATAGATCAACATAGTTGAAATTTAAACTTATATCATATGGATTATACTGTAACGACTTGTGCAAAATTTTTGGCTTCTGATTTTCTTCTTCTTCGTCGACATTTGTTGTTCTTAGATTTAATTTGGTGATGTATATATATATATAGATTTTATCTATATATATATATATATATATATATATATATATATATATATATATATATATATAATATTAAAATTCCTTAATTTTAGTTGTCGAATTTCAAAAGTTTCCAAAAATTTGGAAACATATCCCTAACAAAATGAAGAGGAGGATTTATTATGAGTTTTGATTTTCCTAAATTTTAGGCTTTTATTTTATAAATATATATATATCTGTGTGTGTGTGGTTTTTTTTTTAAAATCTTTTTTAGGAAACTTATTTACAATAAAAGGGTATTCAAGTCTTTCTATGTTTTAGGTGGATCTTTTTACAAAATATTTTTTCCCTTGTACTTTTTGACAATTATGTACAATTTTGTGTACCGACTTCTAAATGTCCCTTTTGGGCCAAATAAAATTACTTGATAAAGACTACAAATAAAATTGGGGCCTCTTTTTTTGAGAGGCCCTAAGCGGATGCTTAAGTGGCTTACTCTCTAAGCTGGCCCTAGTGGTAATCGCTTCCACAATCTTAAAAAATGACACAAATAACAATTCTGAAGTGTCACTCGGAACAAAAAGACCACAAATGTCATTCCTAGACTCAATAGGTTTGACTAAAAATTTTGGCAAAAAAATAAAATAAAAGAGAAGATTTGGATGTGAAACCAAAATATGGCGTCTTCGACCCCTTTCGACAAAGTAAAATCTCTACATTCTCTCATGCAAAAAAAGAGAGGCCTTTGAAAGACTTTTGCTAAAAAAAAAAAAGATGAAGTAGGTTTTTGAAAGACCATCAAACTTCATTTTCTTAAGGTCTTGAAGAAAACTAGATATGGTTTGAGACCATTAAGAATCACTAACAAAAGTGAGGAGCAAAGATTCATAATTTTAGTGTCCTATGTGAATGTTAAAATTCACACATGACACTCAAGGGGAAACTGTTGAACAGTAAAAAAAAATTTAGTGAAGGTTAGTACGAATTTCTAGTGAAAGTTGGTGATGGGTGCATGCTAGGTGCGTGATTTTTCCCATAAACGATTTATTCATGACCCGTGTCATTGGAAGATTCACCATGCTCATTTGTTACATTCCGAATTTGTTCGCCTAGCCATGGTTAAATCCATTATTGTTTAATGGGTCCCCAGTTGTCAAAAAAATCAAAATCAATTGGCTACTGATTTAGAAAATTAAACCACAATCCAAATTATAAATCCGGTTAAGGTTAGGATTTAATATTATAGTTACCACTGCCTCCTGAGTTCCTCTTGTGATGTTGCACACCTACACAAGAGAAACAGGAACATTAGAATTTTTGAAAATATGGTTCATGATCCCATTGAAGTGCAAATGAAAGCAGCTGAATATTGCAGTCAATATAGGGAGACAGCAGCTCAGCCCCTTGCCGAGCAAACTTCCAGCGTTAGGTGGTGTCTTCCAAGAGCAGGTACATTCAAAGTTAATTTTGACGCCGCTGTATACGCAGGTCAGAATGTCTTAGGAGTGGGGGTAGTCATACGAGATGATAGGGGTTACTTTGCAGGGCCTTGTCCAAAAGGATTGCTATGAGTTGTGATATTCGAAAAGTAGAAACTATTGCAGCAAAGATTGCGATACAATTTGCAAGGCAGCAAGAATTAGTAGAAGTCATTTTGGAAGGGAATTTGATAAGTGTTATGAATTCTATAAGGAATGGTGATAGAGATTTTGATCCTCTCGAAGCTATCTTACAAGACAATAGCAGCATAGTGAGGAGTTTTTGATTCTTTGAAGTGTCCGAAGTTCGACGCAATGTGAGTTAACTCGTTTTGTTTTACCATTAAATAGTAGTGTTGTATGGCTGGAGCAGACACCAGACTTTGTTGTGCCTCTCCTTTTTGCTGATAATCCTGAGTAATAAATTTTTATACCGATGATTCTCAAAAAAAAAAAAAAAAGAAAGGGTGGTTAAAAAGAAATAAATTCTGCCCAAAAAAGTGGGGTTGCTGCAAGACACACTAAGCTGAAAGTTGGCTAATAGTGGGGAAATTGTTGCTTGCTGGTAACTCAAACTATAGCCACTTGTACCTTACTGGCAAAATAAAAACAGAAAATTGTGGATAGGTACCGTCTGAACTATTTATTTATGGGAAAATATTTTGATGAAAATGTATTATAGGTAAGTATTATTATTGGAAATGTATTGTGTGTAGATACTCAATGACAGTTTTTTAAATTTTTTCTTTATTGAAATATCTTTTTCCATAATTCATATTCTGTAGATCTTTTTCCCATGGGATTTGTTTTATTAAATCAATGGTTTCGTACTTTAGAATATTAGTATATTTGAATTTTAAACATATATCATCTTCTTTTATCTCAACAGCTAGTGTTGATTCTCTTTCCTAAAATCTCTCCCACATGAGCAATGCTATAAAACCCAAATAAAACTTAAAAATTTACAACTCAAATGCATATCATCCTTTCGATGAGTGGGTTCTATTAACTTTTTTATTAAGACCCACTCATTTAAGGGATGATATGCATTTAAATTTAAATTTTGGGTTCTATTTGGGTTATATAGCATTTTCCCTCCCATATAATTATAATTTATCTTTCTTACGATTTTATGTAATTAACTCTATTGGGGAATGCTCAAATATGGAGGCAGAATTAAGGGAATGTAATGAGCTCCATCTAGAATTCTCTTTCCTATATTAGCTATAAATTCTAGTCGAAAATCTCTATTAATTAGCTGAAATTGTTTCTCTTAATTATCTCGTCTAATGAAAAAAAATCTACTCACGTGTTTGCATTTTCTATTATAGTGAATACAACGATGATCAGGTCTCCACTTAAAGCGGCCGAAGTTTGCACGATTTCAGCAAAAGGATCTGAAATTCAGGAAAAAAAAATACCCATAGATTTCGTTCACCCACAAATTGCATATTTCATTTGCAGTTAAATAAAAAAAAAAGTTTTGAGGAAATCATAATAATCTAAGACGACAAGTTTGTGTTTTTACATAGTGTGACATCTATAGTTCGACAAACACGTATATTATTTTTAAGGAATGACAATGTTACATAACAACACAATAAACACTATTGCTTTTGTCACATTGTGAAAAAAAAAATCCAATTACATTTTCTGATTCCAACAGTATGGGTAAAATGGTATGTTTGTAACAGTGTGATGCATACAATTTAGATTGTGTATGAATCAAGAAATGTAATTGCATATCTTTTGTCAGTAATTAAATTTTTAATTAAGTTGTTACACTATTATGTATCACTGTCATGCCACACTGATTCATATGAAGCATTGTGTGCCTAACACAGTCATTTTATTCACACACCTGTTGTGACATGATTTTATTAATCCATAGTTACTTGGACATTGTTAGCAATCACAATTGAAAAATTCGACGGTCAAACTTCAATGATGCTCCACCATATTTACAGTCAATACGCAAGCAGAGGATTTTTTAGTTCTCAGAAACTTTGGGAGGTTGTGTTTTTGATTTGATTGAAATTTCATGAATTTTATGACATTTTTTGTTTGGATTTCAAATACCTTATTTTGTGGGATATCCTAGTGGCTGGATTTCATAGGTATGGAGCTTGAGTTCTGACAGTTTCCAAACAATGCAGTTGCGCCGGTTGGTTTTTACTCGTGGGTATATATGGTATTAGCAAAAAAATAAGAACTACTCTATAAATAGTTTTACCCGAAGGACTTTTACATAATTAAGTCATATATTGTGTACCGGCTTATAAAACAACCAAATAAAAATGCCCAAGTGACGGTTGCTGAGGAGTAAGAAGAGGAGGAAATCAAGTGAAAAAAAGAAAGAAAGAAAGGAGACGAGTGAGAGAGACAAGAGAGAGGTGTAGCAGATTTGGAGGAGGATTAACAAAAGAAGAGTGGAAGAATAAAGAAAGAGAATAAAAAAAATTATGATGGTATTGATCAAGTAAAAAAATTATGATCACTCTCTTGTTGATCTAATATCTTAGATTGTTTTAATTCCTTGTTTCAAAACCATAGCAATGCCAAACAACGGCGACAATCTCGAATCTTTCCCAAGGCACAAATTGTAGGAGTTTCCACCGATGGCTGCCCAATGCCAATTGATTATGGCGATCCCACGCAATGTTTCATGAGGTTTCCAACTCCTACATTGACAATTCAAAGAGTTTCCACCTCCTACATGAGCAACCACGAAGTTTCCAACTCCCAATTCAGCAATTCCCGGAGTTTCTAACTCCTATTCACTTTTTTGAAATTCCTCTACTAATAGGATTATTTTTAAAAAAAAAGTTAATTATCTATTTGACCTTTGAACTATATCATTTGTGTCAATCAAACTACTGAATTATGATTTATGTTAATTTAGCCCCTGAATTATACCATTTGTGTCATTGTGGCCTTTTTATTCAAATTCGCAGTTAACTTTGATCGAACTTTTCTCATGCGCATCACTTAAGTCGAGGATTAAGATATAGTAGAGTCTGGTGTTGTGAACGTGAGGAATTTTGTCAAACGTAATGATGAATTTGGATGGAAAGATATATTGACGCAAATGTTATAGTTCAAGGGTTAAATTAACACAAAGTGTAATTTAGGGACTTGTTTGACACAATTGGTATAGTTCAAGGACCAAATAGATAGTTAAGACTAAAAAATATTTTAGAGTCTTTGCCTTTAACAGAGTTTCAAACTGTCATATCCTTTTGGGTTTGTTAGACCATCTTTAATGAAAATTCAAATGTTTATCAAAATTTGAGTAAAAAAAAAGGTAAGAAGCTTGATTTAATATAAACCTCTCTAATAGAGAAATTTAAATTTAAATAAGGATAAATTCAAATCTAAATTTAAAAGAGAATAAAATATAACTATTAAATTTTTAAAGGACGGTGCAATTTCACTATTAAAGATTTGGATATAAATTTGGGACACTTTTGATTTGAGTTTAAAAAAAAAGTTTCTTTTCATTTGGTATGGGTATAAGTCCAACATTGGAGTTTCATTTTAGATCATTTTTAAATTTTGGTTAAAAAAAAAATAAAGTAAGGAAGGAAATGCTCTTAGGGATGGCATTATGTTGCAGGGAATGCTCGACAAAAATTGGTAGCAAGGACCTTCTGCTCTTCGCAAACCCAGAAGCTTATCGATGCGAACCAAAACTTGAGTTTCGGCACCATCAGAGTTTTAAACTCCTCTTCTCACTTATTGGTGTCGCAACCCATTTACAAAGTATCACGTCGTCTTTGGCCGAAAACCAACTGGTATGTTGGAAAATTAGAGACTTTGACTGTAAAGGGAATTTTGAACTCTCTACCAGCAACAACTCATAAAAATGCAGTAAAGTAGAGTTTCGACTCTCACAAGAATTTGCGACAAAACAACGTTCCAACGGAGTTTCTAAATCTAACTCCTGGGAAAGTTTACAACATCTAAAAGCCTTCGACTCTTCAAAAATTGCATGAATCAAAAGAGTTTTTAACACAACCTTGCCTGGAGGCAAACAATGTTACACCCGTTGCAGTCATAAAAAAAAATTTCAGATTTATACATGACCAACTAACTCCTGGGAAAGTTTACAACATCTAAAAGCCTTTGACTCTTCAAAAATTGCATGAATCAAAAGAGTTTTTAACACAACCTTGCCTGGAGGCAAACAATGTTACATCCGTTGCAGTCATAAAAAAAAATTTCAAATTTATCCATGACCAACCTTCCTCCTAGGCTATTTTCGGCAATAATTCCTACCCTTTTCGACAAGACCATTTGTTGGTCAGTTAACAAACAAAATGGTGTGGCGAGTTGGTCTGGGCTCTATGAATTTGGAATTTATTTGAAATGGTAACTATATCCAATGTAGCTGTTAGACTACCTACGTGTCCAAAATGGAATCAAATCTATTGTAGTTCTTCAGAATTTAATTAAAATTGTGAATGTGTACAATGTAGCTACTAGGTTGCCAACGTATCCAAAAATTAATGGAATCAAGTCATACATAGTTCAAATGAAGGAATTTTTGAATTTAGAATTTAGAATTTAGAATTTAATTTGAATTTTGACTATAATCAGTGTAACTGCTAGTCTGCCTACGTATCCAAAAGAAAATGAAATCAAGTCAAGATGTAGATTGAATGGGCTTTGGAGTTTATTTGAAGTTGTTTAATTAAGACTTGTGATTGTGTTCAGTGTAGATGTTGCATTATCTATGTATCCATAAAATGGAATTAAGTCGAACGTAGTTCGAATGGTGACAGGATTCTTAGATTTGAGTGGGTGTGAAATGAGTGAATGACTCATTTGATTTGGAATTGAATTTGATTTGGTTTGAAATGGGAGAATGCCCCCATTTGACTTAGAATGAAATTTTATATGTAAGTGACCCATCATTTTTGGCCTTCGACTTAAAATTTAGACCAAATTGAATTTTCGGATTCAATCAACTGTTGAATGGAATTAAATTCCAGTGAGGTAAGTGATCTTGTGTGAGTTAGAAAACCCCAAAATTTATTAAGAGGGCAAGACTCTTTTAATAAAGATCATTTAGGAGTTTAAAACTCCAAAAATTAATAAAGAGTTAAAAACTCTTACAATTTTACACAATTTAATTTGTAGGAGTTTAAGATTCCAAAAATTAATAAACAGTGAAGGATCTTAATGACTAAATTATTGTAACCTTTAATTTATTTCTTGGTTGCACACTTTGATAGGATTTGTGATCCGTTGCAAATTCTACCAAGAATTCGAACACTCCTTTACATCTTTGCCTTGGTAGGGACCTA
The DNA here is from genome assembly GCA_963454935.2 of Ilex paraguariensis. Lineage (NCBI taxonomy): Eukaryota > Viridiplantae > Streptophyta > Magnoliopsida > Aquifoliales > Aquifoliaceae > Ilex > Ilex paraguariensis. The sequence goes on from CAUOFW020002526.1 coordinate 20,632, forward strand.
GGAAGAGTCTTAGGACTCAACTAAACTTTCAAACTCCAGTAAACAAAAGGAAGAGTCTTAGACTCCAATGGTGCCAAGACCCAATCTTTTTTTTTTTTTTTTTTGATTCGCCTACAGTAGAGTCCAAGACTGTTTCATACTCCATACTCTTGAAAGAGTCCAAGGCTGTTTCAATGGCACTAGAAAGTATCATTTTAATGGCGAGAATGACCTCTGCTGCTTATGGAAAAGAAAATCTTTTTAGATTTTGAATTGAGTTAGAAACTCAAATAAAATCAATTTTCCTAAAATTCGTGTTCGATTTAGAATTGCCAAAGGAGGCAGAGTATCCAAAGACTACTTTCTTCCCAGACTGCCCAAATATTTGTGGAGTTGAAGACTCCAGATTTTTTTTAGGAGTTAGAAACTCCAAAATATTTTATCTAGGAGTTTGAAACTCTTTATAGCTATAAGAACAAGTCGGGTGAGACATCATCTCAATGAAGCAGCTTGGGTCCTTTTGAAATAAGCAGGGACAAGCTTAATCAATGACTATTTCTTAAGGAACAAAATTTTTCCCCTAAATGGAGTGCAAGTCTCCATGTTTGAATTTCACATGATTTAGAAAGATTGCAAGAATTTCACCATTTTGCAAAACATGTGTTCTATCCTTTATCTTTATCACTTCTATTTTTGGTGGAACCAAAACTATTGATTGAGGCAAATTCCCACCGTTTGTCGCAAGATTCCGAAGTGCTTGATTTCTATTTTGCATTACCAGGAAGTGGAAGAATTTTCCATAGCGGCGAACCATTTTGGAAGAGTCCGAGACTCTTATATATTTGATTTAAGGGGAATTACATCCGATTTGATTCTATTTTCAGATACGTAGGCAGTCTAGTATTTACACTGGGCACAATCGTAATTCTAAATCAACTCCAATTAAATTCCTAAAATTCAAGAATTACGGTTGACTTGATTCCATTTCAAATACATAGGCAGTCCAGTATTTACATTGAATAGAATCACACCTCTAAATAAATTACAAAGCCTCAAGAAGTAGACTGACTTAGTACCCTTTCGGATATGTAGGCAATCTAGTTAAACTAAACACAATCACAACTCCCAATAAATCTCAAAATTTTTCTTGTAAGTCAAATGGGTCTTACACTTATATCAAATCAAAAGGATCATTTATGCATTTCAAACATGATGGGCATGTTATCCTTTCAAGATCAATGGGTCATCTACTTATTGATCTTACACCAAAAATAATTTTACCTCTTTAAACTACGAATTACTGGGCTTGATCCCATTAACGGGTACATAGGCAATCTAGGCAATTATCCTAGGTTCAGCCGCCTCTACAAATAAAACATTTCTTTTTCTGTTCCCTCGTGAGATAAACGGTGGCATGTGATAATTTCTTGTTAAAATCAAAAGATATTCCCTTGAAACATGGGATTATAATTAACGGATAAAGTTTTTCTGCAATGGGTCCAACCTAAATTAATAATACTCATCTAATTTTTCATTTAATGAGTGAAGTCGTGTTCGACAACATATCCAAATTTTGCCTCATGGTTTTTGGCATGCCCCGTGGGACCCATTTTCCATTTCATCTCCAACTATGAAAATTAATTAGCATTTTACTTTTGTTACCTTTCAGGTTCATAATGGCACCAAAATTACTGTTTACCACCACAAGTTCCTTTCGTCAATGCAAGTTCATGGGAAAAATTCAAAGAAGATGACTTATCGTGCTTCTTTCGATATCGATCAGTTAACAATCTAGGGAGCACTCCCAAATGTTAATGCAAAGATAATTGAAAGGAAAGTTACCAAGGCTACTCCAAAGAAAGCTATCAAAGCCATTCCAACTATGGCTAAGGCTGCTCGTAAGGTGATTCCAGAAATCACCCTAGTCTATCAGCATACTCAAATTTTGATTGGAACTATTCTAAATAATTTGCCTAACACTATGTCAATGATGGAAACCTTTGTGGAAATCAAGGAGAGTACTTCTCTTCTACACCAAGGGTGAAAGTTTCTGAGGCTTCTCAAGTTGCACCACCACAAAGGCAAGTTATTTCGAAGCTAGCTACTACTGGCCAATCAAAGGTTGTATCTACAACACAACTTAAACCAAAAAGCAATTGAACTTTGTTCGCCATCTAAATTTGCCAAAGGAAAGAATCCAAAGTTTTCCTATTCAAAGAGTCGAAGGTCAGATTCAATCATTGTTATCGGGCCCTTTCTAAAAGAAAACATTCAAAAATCAGGGGGCCCAAGAAGCAATTAAGGGTCCCAACGACCCAAGCTATACCCAAAGCTTCCTTTTTTCAATTGACTGTTGTAAGTGTCGAGCGGTATAAGAACGCACACTTAGACATGGAAACCCAAAAATTGGCTTTCATGTCTGGATACATTTATGTTAAGAAGGTACAATTTTTGTCAAGGACAAACTACCATACAAGAGAAGGGTGGCAACATTACACAGGTCCCATCACTCAGTCGAAAGCCCAGATAATGTCTCAGTCTCCTCCCGAGGAATCCACCATTAAAGATAGATCCTCGAAATCTGAATTGGATCATTCATTGTCTGATACTACCTCAGAGGAGTCAATAACATCAAATCTACATAAACAAGCTATAACCTCAATGTCGTGCTCAAATAATCCTCTTTATGGAGATCTTGAAACTTTATTCCAAGTAGAGGATTTCCCAGACAAAACTCAAAGATTACTCAAGAATCTAACCCAATGGTGTCTATACCTATTTTTCAACCCCAAAAAACCAAGGAAATTTTGAGGAGAAGAAAAGGGGGAAGAAGGGGCCAAATCTTGAAGGATTAACGCATGGTAATTGAATCAAAATGTGTTAGGATAAATTATTTGTGGATTAAGGTAGGAGTTCTTTCTCAAATTCATTCATATATGATTAAAGCTATATACTATATCTTTTTCATAGTTCTTATGATATAAATAATAGATCTACAATGCTTTTACGTTCGTTTGAATCTACAACTTATTTCTTGAACAAAATACATGATTTGCTTCCAAGATCTATCCGTTCTTGATTTATAGTCTTATCTATGTGATAGCTCTACATTTTGGAAGTAATAATCAGAAGATGTGTATAGTTAGGTTTCAATTTTGCACTTTGGTGAAATCTGACCTATCTTCACAAACCCTTCAAAACTTTTGGGTAATTCTTATCTATTGCTAGTTCCCAACTATGTTGAATTGGCGTATTGATTTTGAAATATAATGTGTATTAGAGTGTGCATCAAAATGTTTGATTAGACTTGATATTATTGGGGTTAAACATTAGCTGTCATCACCGATATGAAATTAGAAAAAGAATTGGAAAATGAGAATTGATTACTTGGAGGACTAGGTTTTTAGTTGACGATTATGATTACCAGGAACATCGTGGTGTCTACATGACCACCAAGACTAATGATTCTCCATAGATTTGGATAATACAAAGTGGAGTCTATTGGGGGATATTATTTGTCAAAATGGAAAAGAGGGTTTATAGAAATGTGGTATAATTCTCTAATTGTGTGGAGTGTTGCTAAGGTTAACTGCTAGTGTTTGAATTGAAATGAGAAGGTTGTAGTTTTACATTGATGATATTATTTTGCAAATTAGAGGGCTCACCGGTAGAACTTGGGTGAACTAAATTAAAAGGTAAATTCAATAAGAGAAAGAACTAGATAATCTTTGAATTTTATCCCACCTATGAACATAAATTTATACTCTAAATCTATAACTCATCCAAGATTGTAGTCAAAATTCCTCAAACATAAGACATTCATTAAAAACTTAATTTGCAAAATTAGTGATTGTGGTGACAAATAAATTGATGAAAAAGTGAGTAACCAATTGATTGTAGCGACTCCAATTATTATCCATACCAAAACCAATTGTCTACAAATAGTAAAGCATATGGCCAATCAATTTGGTTTTTGAAAAACAATTATTCAATCAGTAAATCACATTATCATAATAACCCTAGTTTAGAATATAAACCCTAGTTCATAGGTTAGGAATTCCTTCTCCGGTTATCCGGAAAAGAAACTAGTCACTCATGGCTATGAAATTAAAGCAGCATATTAAAAACGACATAATTGAATTCAATAAATAAATATTGACTAAAAAGTAAATAAGAACTTAAATGTAGAAGCACCTTTTATTGAAAACTGAATTAAAGTTAATTACACTGAATGAAATTGAGTAGGAACTGAAAAACAATAATTTTGAAACTAAAGAAATAAACTAAAAGAGAGTTGCTAGAGAAATTGAGAAGAGATGAAAAGAGATGGTTCAACCATTCCCTATTCCTCCTCCAAAGCCTTCTATTTATGGTGTGTGGAAGGAAGATCTTCAGATCCTCTCAATCTCTTTGATGATTATTTTCCCAAAAATATCTCATATACCTATTGGTAGAGAATCTCCAAAAGATATGACAAAATCAAACTTAAATCAGAGTTTCTCGTCAAATCTGTTGTCGACCTATTGGTAGAACATTGATACCTACTGATGAGCATAGATTATTGCATATCATGTATCTCTTTGCACCCATTTATACTTGCTTTTGTGGTAAAAATGGGGGAAAATGCACTTAAACTCACTTTTAATGGAGACTCATGTGATTGTAGATAAAGAACAGGTAAGGGCATGTATTAATCCTCCCATCAAGTGCTTAAAATCAATGAAGAAGAAGGGAAGGCTTAATGAATGGCTCGAGACATCAAGAGACCAAAAAAATGCCAAGACAAGAGAAAACCTATCAATAGAAGTTGGTCAAAACCTACTAGTAGGTTTAGTAGACTAGATGTCTTCTACTGCAGCGTCTGCCAAAACTTACTGGTAGGTTTTGCCTACTAGAAAAAACCTACCGGTAGGTTTTATGATCATTTTACTGGTAGGTTTTGCCCATAAACACCAGAAGCCTGCAATCTCAACTCCACCTACTTGGGGGGGCCCACCTCTTGTCACCCCACACATGCCCTAACATCTATAACACACTATGATACTCTCTTACAACTAAATCTTGATTTTGGAAGAGAAAGCATGGAAGAGGAAGAGATAGAAAAAGAGTGGTTGAGGGAAAGCATGGAAGAGGCATGTTGGCCTATGGTTGCTTGTGGCTATGTCTATACTCCCTCCACACATTACACTTTAGTTCACACAGACCATAGGGGGTTGTGGATGAAATTGGAAGGACTACTACAGAATTATTCAACTACACACATAGTTTTAGAGAGAGAAGCTCATGGAAGAAGATGAAGTTAGAGAGAGAAAGCTGGGTTTTTCATATTTCTTCACCATTTTCAGTGTTGTAAGCTTTAAATTATTGGTAATCTTTCCCATTTTCACTTAAAACTCTTTTATTCAAGTTATATGCAAGCTTAGCTAGGGTTTTCTAGCATTTCAAGTTCTACATTTGGGTATTTGTCTCAAATCTTTGTATTTTGACTATGAATGTCATTTCTCTTATAGTTTAACTATTTTCTTGCATTAATACAAGTCCATGCTCCATTTCTATACCATATATCTTCACTTTGTGTTGGGTTTTGTTTTCATTACGAGTAGTTACGCATTTAGTTGGCTAATCTAAGGGGACTTTCCTCTTGGGTATGTGAAATCGACTCTCTTTTGTTCTTTCTAACTTCCTACGAATCAATCAAACACCGAAACACCATTGGTGGAATAATTGAGTGAATTTGGCATTCCCATTGGAATGACCCCTATGGATTAGCCAACCTTATTTTCCTTGCATTCTTTCATCAAAACACAACTTTTCAAAACAAAAATTTCACAAATTTTCAATTTTCATTTGTTCACCAATCACCTTTCAAAGCAATTTGACCTACCTTCCCTGAGGAGACAACCTTGGATTACCCATTCCAAGTAAAATCGACATTTGTAAGTCTATCTTTGCTTAGGGAGCACTTTTGCACACACATACATATTTTTGTTCACACACTTGATTTTCCCCATTTCTTGCATGTTACCCGAGGAAGAGTGACACTCATCTACTCACGTAAGCCATATACACAAATTACAGGTTCGTGTTTGGAGATTAGGGAAAACGAATCAAGCACCTCCAGGTAGAACCACATTTTTGTTACACGACCTACCAGTAGAACATTGTTCAATTACCAATAGAACCTTGATCTTCAAATCCTCGCAACTGCTTCTACTGTTCCCAATGTTCCAATGCTTTTACTACAAAGTCCCAATGTTCTCTACGTTCTCTAGGGAGGACGGTTAGTCGATTGTGGAGCATATAGGGCACTTTACCGTGCAATGTGACGAGGCAAGGGCAAACAAATTATTAAATTAAGGCTGTTTATGAATTCCCTAATTGGAACAACCTTTAGATTGTACACAAACTTGCCACCTAACTCGATGTTAAGTTGGCAATAGTTGGAAGACAGGTTCCACACTCAGTTTTACCACACTAAACCCAAAGTAGCTATGACCAACTTATCTAGGTTATACTGTATGATTGGAGAAATTGTAGAGCAATATATTGCACGTTTTATGAAGGCAAGAAATAAGTGTCGGCTAGCCTTGCCTGAAATGGAATATGTTCGCATAATGCAGAACGGTCTTGATTTTGAGCTCCAAAAGAAGTTTGAAGGGATGGAGTTCATCAATTTGTTTGAGTTGGCAATGTGAGCAATGCGTTACAAGTAGATCTTCTAAGAGAAACAAGACTATTGGAACCCTTATAAGGGAACCTATTATCATAACCCAAACAAAGAGATTCTCATAGTTAACCCAGACTAGGAGTTAGAAGTGAACATGGCATAAATTAAGGCCAAATGACCACACGTGTGTATGGCCTTAGCCAGGGTCTTAGAGGATCAAGCACAGATCTCATTGAGTGTCGAGAAAGGAGCCAGTGACAGTAATCAAAAGTACAAATTTGATATCTCAAAGGCTGATCATTAAATCTTTGACCACCTTCTGGTAGACGGTGTTATGAATCTATCTTATGGTCACAAGATTTCGTCAGCCGTGGAGTTGAAGGGAAAAATGTATTGCAAATGGCACAACTTGTGGAACAACACTACCAACAATTGTGTGGAATTTCACAATGCCATTCAGGATGGTCTAACTAAGGGCCACTTATTTAGAGATAAAGTAAAGTCGCGGATGGGAGTCGATAAGGATCCTTTCTAGAAGACCACCACCATTAATATGGTGGAAGTAGGGCGGTTATAAAACTCATGAAAGAAGGTTGATTTAGGTGGTGGTAGTACTAACAACACAAAGAAGCCTAGTGAGGAGAAGGGCACTTCCCTTACGGACGAGTCTTCCGAGGAAGACCCCCAAATTACGTGCACAACTCAACATGTTTAAGAAAGGCTTATGCCTGAGGTGCAAAGCTTATTATGAACTTACTTAGTAGGAGGCAGAGCGAGAAAAGGTAGGCAAAATGTCACGAAAGAGATGGCACTACAAGGGCACCCATTAGGAGAGATCGGGTGAATGGACATTGTGGAAATAGTACTACGAGGATCATCCAAGTAAGTTCATGAGACCAAGTTAAAAAGAATATGGCAAGGATACCGCAGATCCACCGTAGGACCTGCCTATGCCAAGTTATGAAGAATTCACTATAAGAATGACGCCTGAGCAAGCAATCAAGGCTGAGGCCTATCAAGATTATCCAAGGATGATCAATCGAATATATCCCCTAAAAGAACGATGGTATATAGCTCAGTGCCTGAAGTTAACACAATACCATCGCCTCCAATGACTAGGACTTAGAAGAGGTGATGTGCTTGAAGTTTTTCCCCGTTGTTCCTAACCTCCGCACATGAACCCTCAATGTGTGTATGGCTTATATGTGTGGGTGAGTGTCACTCTCACTTGTATTCGATGCAAGAAGTAGGAAAACGGGTGTGTGGAATGAAATGTGTGTGTGCGTGTGAACAAAAGTACTCCCCAAGCGCAGATAGACTTTTGAGTGTCGTGTTTTACTTGAAAATCGTATTCCAAGGTCGTCTCCTCAGGAAATGTGGTGAATCATTTTGAAAGTGATTTTGGTATAAAAAAAGGGTAAAATGTAAAAATCTTTGAGGTTGAGTTTTGGTGTTTGTGTTTTTGTTAAAAATGGAATGGAACAAATGTTGGCTACTCCAAAGGGGTCATTCCAATGGAAATGCCAAATTAACTCAAGACTTTTCTCCAATGGTTCCTAGATGTTCACACTCAACCTAGTCAAGCAGAGTCATTGTACACTATGAGGAGTTATAAAAATGAGTTGAAGTAGCATGTCCAAGGGAAATTTTCCCTTGGATTGGCCAAATATAAACTTAACTACTCATATCTAAAGCAAAGACATAAATGAAATGAAGAGACGTTGGAAAAAAAATTGAGATTGGGGCTTAGTTTAATGCAAGAAAATGTGAACTATGAAGAAAAATATGCAATACCCATTCTAAAACTTGACAATGAAGAACTTAAATGCATTAATGGTGAAATCCAAAATGTAAGACTAAACTTGAAATGAACTTGTAATAAATGACATAAAGACATTAAATAAAGCTTAAACAAGTCTGACAAGAGTTTACAAGTCAATGTATGGAAGAAAATTCAAAAAATTTAACTTCTCTCTCTAGAACTTCATCTTCTTCCCTTGTGGCTTCTCTCTCTATAGTGAAATGTATATCTCAATAATGGTGTCTAACCTTGCCAAAAATTCCATGGAGCTTCTAGGGTCTGTGTGATTGGTCTCCCATTAATTGGGGGTTGAATGGATGGATTTGGCAGGCTAACACCAGCCTAGCCTGCACTCCCAGGCTCCCTCTCTTCTCTCTCTTCTAATTAATGTCCAAGCCTCCAAAGTTCAAGCTAGGGTTGAGAAGGGGATGTCTGTGTGTAAGGAGTGTCAGGAATAAGTGAGAGACACAATGGTGGGACCCCCAAAATTGTAGAGCTTAAATTGCAGAATCTGGCGTCTTTCAGTAAAACCTACTGGTAGGTTGATGGAAACCTACCGGTAGGTTTTACTCCAGTGAGCAAAATTTATCGGTAGGTTTGCAGTAGGTGCAGGTCCAGTAGCCAAAACCTACCAGTAGATTTTCCTTTGTTTTGCTAAATTCTTGGTTCCTTCACCTTTCAAGCTATCGCCAAGCCTCCACCTCATCTCCAATCACCTCAAGCATCATGATAGGGCCTAACAAGCACCATTTATGCCCCTTTACATGTAAACATACAAAAACTCCATTAATTGTTCGAACATTGCAATTCCACTCATTTTAACCGCAAAAGCAAGTATAAAAGGGATGTAAATGTACGTAGGATATGCAATATTTTATGCTAATCATGATGGCAGTGCACTGAAGCAGATATGCAGAGGTGGGAAGAAAAGTAGGAGCAAAAAGCCCAGGAAGGGAGGTAAACCTTTTGTCGGCATTATCCTGAGTCAGTGGTGATAAAGTTCGAGTGTGGGGTTTCTCTGCCTCGACAGCGCATAGCAGAGCCGAGGAAGGCCATAGCCTCAGAGAAAGATAACGGAAGATAGAGTCAAAGCCTTCACCCAAAGAGGAAATTGAGGAGCGAATGGTGCAAAATGTGGTGGAACACCTAAGGGCCACATTGAGCATACCTCTAGAGACCTATAAAGGCAGGAAGAAGTGTGACCCTAGCAGCTGGGAAGATAGTGATGACGATGATTCCATCCAATTTTTCATTTTGTAGCATTCAATTTTCTTCAAAGCCCTTGGTTTAGTGTCGATGTCCTTTAAGCCTTCAGGCTAATAGCCTAATTCATCGGAGGGAGATGTCAACGAGACTGAAGTCTAGAAATGGAGTTATGAAACTTTCATTTGGAAACATGACCTTGAAATTAAATATTTTTAACAGTGCAAAACAACTTAGAGAAGAAGACGAAGTACATGAAATAAATTGTGTTGAGTCGTTAACTCAAAGTTTTTTTGAAGAATGTTTTCTGGAAAAAGAATTATATACATTAGAATCTATATTTGATAATGAATCTGAAAATATAGAAAATTCAAAATGTGAAAATCTGTTGCCTAAATCTGTAGAGTCCAATGTTAAAGTTTTTAAACTAGATTTAAAACCACTTCCAACTAATTTGAAATATATTGTTTTAGAAAAAAATGAAATTCATCTCATAATTATATCATCAAATTTATCTGAAAGACAAGAAAAAGAATTAACAAAAGTATTGAAAGATCACCAAAATGTTATTGGATGGACAATAGCATATATAAAAGGTATAAGTCCACTTTTATGTACTCATTGTATATATTTAGAAGAAAATGTTAAACCATCTCGTCAAATGCAAAGAAAACTGAATCCACACTTAAAAGAAGTATTCTGAGCCGAAGTACTTAAACTATTAGATACAAATATTGTCTATCTTATATCTGATAGTAAATGGTTAGTCCTACACAAGTAGTCCCTAAGAAATCTGGCGTTACTGTGATAAAAAATAAATAAAATGAATTAGTCCCTATACGTACAGTCACAGGATGGCATGTGTATATTGACTATCGAAATTTAAATTCCCTCACTAGAAAGGATCATTTTTCATTGCCTTTTCTAGATCAAGTACTAGAAAGAATAGCCAGTCATCCATATTATTGTTTTTTATATGGATATTCTGGTTATAATCAGAGTGAAATTGCAATAGATGATTAAGAAAAAAACTATATTTACATGTCCTTTTGGTACTTTTGCATATAAGAGAATGTATTTGGGATTATGTAATGTTCCAGCTACCTTTCAGCGTTGTATGTTAAGTATATTTAGTGATATAGTAGAATGATATCTAGAAGTTTTTATGGATGATTTTTCAGTGTATGGTGATTCATTTCATTTATGTTTGGAAAATCTTGGAAAAGTACTCATTCGATGTGAAGAAACAAACTTTGTCTTAAATTGAAAAAAAATGCCATATTATGGTTACACAAGGTATTGTTTTAAGTCATATAGTGTCTAAAAAAGGAGTCAAAGTTAATAAATCTAAAATCTATTTGATAGCTAATCTTCCATCACCGAGAACTACAAAAGATGTTCGCTCTTTTCGAGGTCATGCAGGATTTTATAGAAGGTTTATAAAAAATTTTAGTTCAATATCTAGACCTATATGTAATATCTTATGTCAGGATACATTATTTGAATGAAATGAAGCATGTAAATTAGCATTTGATAGATTAAAGAGCATGCTTATTTCTGCACCAATTATGCAATCTTCTGACTGGTAAAAACCTTTTGAATTAATGTGTGATGTAAGTGATTATGCAATAGGAGTTGTATTAGGTCAAAGGAAAGATAAAAAAAACCTTATGTTATTTACTATGAGAGCAAAACTCTAAATGATACACAAGTGAATTATTCAACTATAGAAAAGGAACTACTTGTTGTTGTGTTTGTATTAGATAAATTTAGTTCATATTTGGTTGGATCATCAATTGTTATATTTACAGATCATAAAACTTTAAAATGTTTACTTACTAAGACAGATGCTAAATCGCGTCTCCTACGATGGATATTATTACTTCAAGAAGTTGATCTTATTATTAAAGATAAAAAAATGAGTACAAAATGTGGTAGCAAATCACTTGTCAAGACTAAATTATGAAATAAAGGAATAACCAACTCTAATTAGAGAAACCTTTCCAGATGAACAAGTATTTGCAATAATAAAAGTATCATGGTATACAGATATAGCTAATTATTTAACCATTGGTACTATTTCTTCTCATTATACCTGGTTTGATAGAAATAAGTTTCTAAGTGATGTACGTAATTTTTTTGGGAAGATCCTTATTTATTTAAATATTGTAAAGATCAAATAATAAGGCGTTATGTACCTAATCATGAAATAGGTCAGTTAATTCAATTTTGTCACTCAGAAGCTTGCGGAGGTCATTTTGCTTCAAAGAAAATAACTGCTAAAATTTTGCAGTGTGGATGTTATTGGCCAACTCTTTTTAAAGATATTCATATCTTTTGTTTAAATTGTGACATATGTCAACGAATGGAATTTTTTTTAAAAGAAATATGATATCTTTAAATCCTATTTTGATTATTGAAATTTTTGATGGTTGGGACATCGATTTTACGGGTTCATTTCCCCCATCCATTGGTTATTTGTACATTTTGGTTGTAGTCAATTATGCCTCTAAATGGGTAGAGGCAATTCCATGTAGAAATAATGATCACAGAACAGTGATCAAGTTTTTAAAAAAAATATTTTGTCCAAATTTGAAATTCCTCATACCATTATAAGTAATGGTGGATTACATTTTTGTAATAAATTTTTTGAAAAACTTATGAGAAAATATTCAATTTCTCATAAAATATTCACTAAGTATCATCCACTGACAAGCGGATAAGCTGAATTAGTTAATAGAGAAATAAAATATATCTTAGAAAAAACAGTGAATCCAGATCGTAAAGATTAGTCTTTAAGATTAACTGATGCGCTTTGGGCTTACCTTACTACATATAAAACTACTTTAGGAATGTCTACTTATCGATTAGTTTATGGTAAACCATGCCACCTGCCTATAGAATTAGAATATTGGACAATCAAAATAATGAATTTTGATATGAATAACACTGGATTAACTTGCAAACTTCAAATTAACGAATTAGAGGAGTTAAGAAACGATGCTTATGAAAATGCAAAGATTGCTAAATCAAGAACAAAAATTTTTCATGATAAAAATATTATGCGGAAATCTTTTGAACCTTTTAAAAAAGTTCTGTTATATAATGCAAAACTTCGTTTATTGCTTGAAAAATTAAAATCTAGATGGACAGGTCCTTACATTATCAAGCAAGTTTTTGACTATGGAGCAATTGAAATCGAGAACCCGTTAACTGGATATATTTTTAAAGTAAATGGTCAAAGGCTTAAACCAAATTATGATGGATTCACTCAAGATATAACCTCTATACAACTTTTTAATCTAGTGTATATGCTCTGAAAATATATATTATTGTTTGATTATAAAAAATATTAATTATTTGTTATTTGTTTGACAGATTAAAACTCTTGAGTAAAAGCCATATATCCTAATCACTGGATGACAACTTATTGCTGATTTTTATTATCATTTTTAATTATCACTATTTTATATATTACACACAATGTTTAATTTAAGTTTGGGGGGGGGGGGAGAGTGTGTTAATTTAATTATGTGAAAAATTACTTATATCTATTTAGTATTTTTATACTTTTTATAAATTTGTTCGTCTTTGTGACTGGCAGACGTTAAAAAACTAGATAGTGAGTCAATAAATTTTGAGCCATTTTTATAATTTTGTGAAAAATAATTATATAATGGATGAAAAACTGTTCTTGTTAAGTTTAATTTTACTACGTCATCTTTCAAAAGATATACATGCATTGATCATGCAAAAAGTTAGAAGAGTTAGAAATTTAGAAATCTTTTAAAGTCAACCAATACCCCTTGTGTGGAAAAAGTACATTTGGTAAACACTGAAGATCAAAGCATCTCGGTGATTGTGTAAGATGTGGTTGTTTAGAACATTTAAAACGATACAATCAGTGTGCGGAACTAATTTCAGGTCGAGCGTCAGATCGTCTCTGGTGGATTAGGTATGGGCAGAGTAAGGATTATCATGAGACGTTATCTTGTTAAGGATTATCATAAGACGTTATCTTATTCTACCCCAATGTTAACAAGATACGTAAGAAGTGAAGTTAACCGTGTCACTAGTATTATTGATCTAGAAAGTTCTGATTCTGAATCAATATGATCAATTAATGTATAAATTTTGGAATAATTGTAAATAAATAACTATAGATTAATTAGGGAAATTAGTAAATAATAAATAACAAATAAAAGAATAAAAAAAAACCATTTTTTGAAAAGAAAAAAAAAGAGTGGTTAACAAAGTTTTGTAGAATGTATAAAATTGTACTTAATTTTGTAAACTGCATGAAGTTAAAAGAAAGAAAGCATAATTTCAGAAAATTAGAACCAGTTGCCTGTAGAGTGCAAAATACCAAACCAGCCAGACAACACCATTTAGATGGTGGGGCTAGCGTTCGGACGACAGTGTGTATATATGTATTTCACCTCCATGCAAAACTGATCAGTTCATTTCCCTCGCAAGCCAGAATTCAAAAAAAGCCGAGTTTCTCCAAGATATTCCTCTCAAATTTGCTACACTCAACCATTTATCTTCAAATTTTCTCTGATTATTCACTTACCCATTACATTTTGAAGGTTTCTACCAATTAAAATCAATTGAAACTGAGTATTTGAAGAGAAATCAACAAAAAGATGGATTCGAGACGTCGAACAAGAGGATCTTCAAGGGGAACAACCTCTAGCACCTCCACAACAACCTAGATCAGGAAATATCTACAATGAGGTGATTTTTCACAATTTTGAACAACAGGCCTGATATGATGCTCACTTTATCTCCAAAACTATCATTCCTGAAAGGCCGATAATTTTTTGAGGATTTTGAAAACATAGGAGTTAGACAAATTCTTGTTGAAAGAGGATGGTTGGATTATGTTAGATTTATTATTATTGCTTATGACTGCTTGGTCCGTGAATTCTACAGTAATGCTGAAATTATTGGAGAAAGACAATTGCGTGTATTTGTTTGGGGCATAATCTTTCAAGTTACACCGGCTACTATAGTCTAATTTCTTAACCCCATGCAGAGACCACCCAACCCACAATATCCTTACACTGAATTGCCTGATTTAACCAACGTAGGGATCGAATTGACTGGTAACCCAGAGTTTGTGTAAACCCCCACATTCTTATCTTTATATCACGACGTAATTATGTTTTGAAATACTAATATATGTAATTATGTATACATGAACTATGTAGATTGTAAGATTATAAATAAAAATATTAGTAGAGGTAATAGGGTATGTTGTAGAAGTTTGGGAAGTATGTTGGAGTGAAAGTACACTCTAGAGAGAATTTGGGTAAAAAGAATTTTGGACACTGTCTAGTGTTTTGACCATCACTTTTTACTTTTATGTCCATTCAATCTGATGTTTTGACAGTAGATAGTAGACTTCTAGGGCTACAAAAGAGTATTTCATAAACATTTTGCAAATTGATCTCTAAATAGGTCAAAACGGCACTGGAAGTTTCAGCAGAAACTGGGATGACGTTCGAACGATCGTGAGTCCTAGTACTTTGGTTTCTGTAGAGCTCTGATGGAAATGTAAAAATACTAGGAGCAACCAACGTTCAAACGCCAAAGTAACATTCGAACGTGAATCAATAATTTGCATTATGAACATTTGAACGTCAAATGACGTTCGAACGTGAGTTATGAAATCTGGGTTTTAGAATCGCGCACAAGAGGCCACTCTCATCCTATAAATACATAAGGACACTTCATTTAACCTCCATACATCATTTACAACCCTAAAAAGCCTTGAGAAACAAGAAAGAAAGGGAGAAACACAAGATCAAGAGGGATCTTTACCTTGAAGTGGAGCAAATCTCCTTGTTCTTTACACAACACTAAGAAGAAGAAGGTAGGGGTTTCCTTCCACTCTTGTCCATTGAGGTTGGGGCATATATATATGTATGTTTGCACTCTCAATCTTATATATATGCTATGAAATTGTGACGCCCCAAAAATTGGGGTCCTTTTTACACCGTTGATCACCCGTCAACCCGCGGAAAGATCCGTGAATGCTGCACAACCCGACATCACATTAATAGTATTCCTTTAACCGGAATAAAAACTCACATGAGAATCCGTGTTCCTTTAATCATTTAATCGTATTGAGATTCAGTATACCCCAATATATCTCATTTAAGGTCCATTTGTATCATTAGAACCAAAGAAAATAAAGTCCAAAAGCATAGCAAAGTAGTTTTAAAATTTTTGATTTTGGAAAGTGTACCGGTACTCGTACTGGTATGGTTTGCCCACTGGACCTCACCGTACTGGTACACTTGGCCAGTTTTTCCCTATTTCACCTATTTTCGAAATCCAATCCATTTCAACCCATCTCATTTTCATCCAAAACATGCATAATGGAGTTTTTCACATAAAACCTCATTTATACAAGTTTATTACAATTAATTTGCATGAATTTACATGCCAAAACGTAGTTTTAACAAGAGTTTACAACAAAACCAAGGTTAAGGGCCACATGTCGGCCCCTCTTCACCCTTGAGGCTCCGGATGAGAGCCGTCCACCGGTGTGTATCCCGTGCCTGAAATATTTTCCCATATAGGGTGAGTCAACGCCCAGTAGAATATTTCCTACATAAGTTACTCCCTCCCTACATGCATGCAATGTTTCTGTGCAACATTTAACCATTATTCCCCATTCCAACAAGAACATGTGATTCAATGTTGAAAAATCATAATGTCATACCATGAAATGAGATGAGACTCACTCATGCACCCCAACCCGAGTTTACACTGACTCCCACAACACAATGCAATGCATGTGTGTCATAAATCAGTCATTGGTGAAACACATCCAATGATCTTTTCAAATACAATTCATGTGTTTTGAAAACCATTTCATTGTTGGATGTCTCCCATCAAATGAACATTTATATAACAAAACCATGTGTCTTTGTTGGGTATTAGATTTTGGAATCACACCGCTGGCTCCGTACGCCATTACACTTTTTCAGAATTTCACCTCAGGAGAGTGTATGAACCAAGTAGCGGGGCCTTTCACCTGAGGGAGTGTCTAGCCCTTCTTGCTATACCCGACACAAGTTTTTCTTTCATGCAACCATGCGACTCAGTCAGATTTTCAATAAAAATTTTCTTGAGCCCATCACCAATCACCAAGCATGATGATTGATCCAACCATGCACGCACACACCCATGCTCATGGCCATGGATGTATTTCCCCCGTGCAATATGCAATGTAATGCCTCATTGCAATGTCGATGTCATGCCCAATATGCAACGAATGCTAATGAGCAATTTAACCACATATTTCAATATATGTCATGGCAATTTATATAATAAACATATAATTACCATTCTCTATTACAATGTCAACTTACCAATGAACGTATACCAACATTTATATCCAATTAATTCACAAGTATACTACCATATAATCCATGTCAATAGTACACTTAAATCACAAGGCACATTATAAACATATAGCATGCCCACATAAAACCCAATTTCATGAAATTTTACAAGCACTTTCATATGACCCAATCGAGCTAGAAATTAGTCTAGGCCATTTCTATACCCCTTTTTCTAATTTCCATGACTATAGGTAAGTCATAAGTCATCCCATACATATAACCATTACATATGGACACCATAGGATAGAAATAGTCCAAAGTAGGAGGAAACCCTACCTCTTGGAGCGTGATATGAAAGGTAGAAACTTCAAGAACTCTAATACCACCTCAAAAACTTGATTTTCTCAAAATTTCTTCTTTGGAACTTCGGTGAAACTCCTCGTTCTTGGTACGTACGCGTAACCCTTGTCACGTAGACCAACTTTAATTCTTGATTCAAATGATTTCGACCAACGGAACTTCTTGGATCGAAGGAAGAAAGCTGGAAAATTTTATTTTCTCTATTCTCTCCCTTCAACATCTGAACTCAGCTGAATAAGGGGTGAGAATATCTGATTTTTTAGATATTTAGCACCTATTTATATTTTTAATTGCGCGGTCCACATCGCCCCGCATGTTTATTACTTATGGGTCCATTTTAAACCCGAAACAACTTATTTAATTTTTTGTTTCAGTTCAAATTAATTTTATTTGAAATTTTATCTAATTATAAGAAAATTTTATAAATTTTATTTTTTGGGACTTTTGTGAGGTCATTTGTCACCAATTGTCTAGTAAAACGTGTGAAATTCGACTATCTCAGAATTCAACAAAAATTAACACAACAACTCAATTTCGCGATACGATTCCAACGGCGAGGTCCGTTGCATCATCTGAGCACTAGAAATATAATGATTTTAGATCTGCATTATAGTGGTAAATTACCATTTTGCCCTTTTCTGAAAGAATTCAAATTTTCTCAAACTTTTATAGAAATCATTATTTTTTTATGCTCTTGCAAAGATTAACATGTTTTGATGGAAGCTATGGGTGAATAGCCATGAAATCTGTTCTTCTTGTCTTGAAAATCCTAGTTTTCAGGAAAAATAGATTTTTCTCTCAATATTCTTTTATTATTGATTTCAAACCTCTAGTACTTGGTATTGAACAATAAAATGGTATTGTTGATGATCTCTTGCTTATTTTCTTAAATTGTTATATTGGAATCATATATGTGAAATTTGGAAATTTTTGGATTTGCTTGTTATTTGAGGAATTGGGTTTGTATTGTATCTCTTGTGGATGTTTGGATGACCATGGGTCGCCATTGACTAGATATTGTAAAGTGGGTTAGATGCGTTTCTTACTCCGTGTGGATTTGAAGGTTCCCTATCACTCGTAGTGGGGTTGGTGCCTTGCGATGACCAAACCACTATTCGCTCACGTGTTATCGAGACTGAGGGTTAGTATACTATTCCTGGGTTGGATTCGTCACTGCCAATGCGTTGGTATACACCCTTCCTAAAGATTGGATAATCCTTGCGAGGATTTGAGTGTGTGTGTGTGGGCCAGGATATTCTCGATGTGTTTATTCATGCGATGTCATACATCATACCTAAAATACATATATACATAATGTTGTCAAAGATACAAGTTGTGGCTTGATATACATTGTGGGTAATGTTACAAATGGTGGGTTATGGTTCATTGTTGAAAATAGTTTATGGTTGAAATGGCTTATTGTTGGAATGGTTTATTGCTTGGAAATTGGTTTTACTTCTTCATTTAATTATTGTTATTGCGTAAACTAGAGATCTGTTGAAATGTCCCTATTTTATTTCAAAAGCTATATATGATATTTGTGAAATGAGACTGACTATTTTCTAAGTTTTAAAACCTTATCCAAGTTTGGGAGGATTTTCCTACATAGTTTAGTGCTCACCCCCTACAAACAACATTCTTTTCAGATTATGGTCAAGAGAAGGAGCTTGGAGTTAATGAGCCAGTACATTGGGAAGCTCTAATAGATGAGAACGTGGATCCCGAGATCGACATTTAGAGCTATATTCTTTTTATGTTCTGGACTAACAGATTCATTTTGAGACAATGTGAAGTCTAATATTTTTGTTATTCCGCTACAAGTTAATGGTAAATTTTTGGGATGTAATTGTCATAGTTTGGCATATTCTTTTGGATGCAAAGGTCATGATTTGGCATATTCCTTTGGAGAATGTTGTAAATATTATGATTGATGAATGAAATCTTTTTTATTTATGGATCATATTAGTTACTCTCATGATGTGAATGGTTTTAGATAGTAATGTCGTCCAATGTGGATTTTGGGGCGTTATAAAGTTTGGTATCAGAGCCAAGGAATTAGGTCTTACATGGGAGTTGTAGGTTATTGATTACCACTAGAGATGTAGGACTAGGTTGAATAAAATTGTTGACTCAAATCTTATGCATGTCTTTTGTTTTGGGTTAAAGTGATAGTTAGGGTGTCTTGTACATCAATTAAACTAAATTGTGAATTAATGTGCAAGATGGAGGGTGAAAGCAGATGTGGATGTGGACGTGGTCATGGTGGCCAAGCAAACCCACCACCACCACCACCTCCTGATGCCATGAATGACATTTATCAATGTTTAAGAGAGCTAACCACTCTAGTGCAACACTAGAATGGAAACAACAACCGCAATGGGGGAATTCATCCATTAGCTAATGTACCGGGCAACAAGGACGAAAATTGAAAGATGATAGTTGTTCGAGAATTTTTGCGGCAACACCCACCTACTTTTCAAGGAAGCTCTCACCCCTTGGATGCAAATAAATGGATTCGCCGGGTGAAGAAAATGTGTAATGGCATGAGAGTAGCCGAGAATTTATGGGTTGGCCTAGCTACATATCTGCTAGAGGGGGAGGCAGATCATTGGTAGGACTTGGTGAAGAGAAGGAGGAACACGGATGCTCTTATCTGGGAGGAGTTTAATCAAATCTTCCAAGACAAATATTTTCCTTAATTAGTCAGGGACAAGATGAGTGTCGACTTTCTCGCTCTACGACAGGGTAGCATGACGGTAGTCGACAATGAGAGGAAGTTTGAAGAGTTATCCCGCTATGCCACAAAGTTTATATCTATTGAGGCCAGGAGGGACAAACGCTTTGAGCAGGGCTTGAGGCCTACCATCCGGGAAAAGCTTGTGGCTCATAAGATCCGGGACTATGGGGATATAGTTGATAGAGCTGAATTGATAGAGAGAGACACAGAGGACAACCAGAGGCGACAGAACTTCACGAGGAGAGGTTCGATCAGGACTAGTGCTAGCAATAGTGGAGTGCAGAGAGCGGCACCATGCCGCCGTGCAAACCAGGCGGTTGGACAGAGACTTCAGATAGCTCGAGGAGTTAGAGGCGTACCAGAGAGGGTAGGAATAAACCCACAAGCCTGCTTTGAATGTGGAGGTTTGGGGCATATTCGGAATCATTGTCCGATCTTTCCACCTCAAAAGAATGCTCAGACGGCATGACAAGTACTGGCAAATAAGCCATCACTACAGAAGCCATTACATCAAAAGCCATTTGGAGCTATAGCCCCAGGCGATACCAATCAAGGAAGAGTATTGCTTTGATCCAACCGGAGGAAGACGTTTCCAATGTAGTTATGGAATGTATTGTTCTTCTCTACAATTCTTGGGCCCGAATTTTATTTGATCCCGGTGCTACTCATTCATTTATACGCACTACACATGCTCTTAATTTGGGATTGGACTTTGAGAAGCTAGAACATGCCTTGAGTATTGATATGCCTATGGGAGAACGATTGAATACTAGAAGGGTGTGCAAAAGTTGTGTGCTTCGAATTGGGGAGCAAGAATTAAGTATAGATTTGATTGCATTAGACATGAAGGGTGTGACATAATATTTGGGATGAACTTGTTGTCCACTTTCTGTGCAATAATAGATTGTTTTCACAAGCAGATTTCATTTCAATTACCGGGAGGGGTAGTTTTCAGTTTCATAAATGATAAAAATTCTTCCCATCTATTTCCTACTACGGGTAGTAGATTCTTGAAAGCTAAGGTGGGGAACCATTTGGGTTTCTTAGCTATCTTGATGAGAGATGATCGGGATAAATTTCATGCGGATATGGTGTTGATAGTATCAGATTTTTCGGATGTCTTCCAATATGAACTACCCGGATTACCCCCACAGAGAGAGATTGAGTTTAAGATTGATCTCTATCCGGGAACTGAACCCATATTCATTGCTCCCTATCGAATGGCACCTTTGGAGTTAAAGGAGCTAAGGAAACAGTTGGACCATCTCTTGACTATTGGGTTTATCTGTTTAAGTACTTCACCTTGGGGAGCCCCGATTCTTTTTGTGAAGAAGAATGATGAAACACTTCGGTTATGCACAGACTACCGAAGGTTGAATCAGGTGATAGTTAAGAATAAATATTCATTGCCACGAATTGATGATTTATTCGATCAGCTGAGGGGTTCTAAGTATTACTCCAAGATTGATCTTTGCACAGGGTACCATCAACTGCAGATCAAGAAAGAGGATATTCCTAAGATAACTTTTTGTACTGGGTATGGTCATTTCGAATATACGGCAATGCCGTTCGGACTGACTAATGCTCCTGTAGCCTTCATGAATTTGATACACAGGATATTTCGGTCGTATCTAGATCAGTTTGTTATCGTGTTTATTGATGACATATTGGTTTATTCACGACCACAAGGGGAACATGAATGCCATCTTTTGGTAGTGCTTCAGACCTTGAGAGAGCATAAGTTATATGTTAAGATGAGTAAATGTGAGTTTTGGATGAAGGAAGTGAAATTCCTTAGTCATGTTGTGTTAGAACAAGGTGTAGTTGTTGATCCCGCAAAGATTGAAGCCGTGATAAAATGGGAACCATCGAGAAATATGACCGAAGTACGTAATTTCCTGGGATTAGCAGGCTACTACTAGAGGTTTGTGAAAGGGTTCTCAAAGCTAGCGATGTCAATTACTCATCTTACAAAGAAGGGGGAAAGATTCTTGTGGACTCAAGAGTGTAAGCTAGCCTTTCGTACCTTGAAGGAAAGGTTGACAACAGCTCTGGTCCTCATTATTCCGAGTGGTGGGGAAGGATACGATGTTTACACAGATGCTTCGTTAGGAGGTTTGGGATGTGTGCTGATGCAAGGAGGTAAGGTAGCTGTTTATGGCTCGAGACAACTCAAGATTCATGAGTAGAACTATCCCACTCATGACTTGGAGCTTGCCACTGTGGTTTTTGCGCTTAAGTTGTGGAGGTGTTACCTTTATGGAGAAAAGTTGAAGTGTTTTCAGATCATAAAAGCCTCAAGTATATTTTCACACATAAAGACTTGAATCTTTGACAAATAAGATGGATTGAATATCTAGAGGACTACGATTTCACACTCAACTACCATCCGAGGAATGCTAATGTAGTAGCAAATGCACTTAGCAGAAGTCTCGGGGTGAAATCAATGTTCTTGTTGTTCATAGATGGAATATAATTGATGCTTTGGAGGAGTTTGATCTATTAGTGGATAGACATGAGGATCGACCATGCTTATTTAGTCTTGTAGCTCAACCAATTCTCCGACAAAGGATTGTGAAGTTGCAACGATTAAATATTGAGTTGGGAGAGGGGTAGATTGGAGAGGAATGAGGTAATTGAGAATTGGTCTATACATAATGATGAGTTACAATTTCGTGGAAGACTATGTGTACCAAACAATGACCAAGTAAGGGAAGAAGTGTTGGGTGAGTGCCATCGTTCAAAATTTTTCATACATCCGGGTAGTACCAAGATGTGTAGAGACATGAAGTGTCAATATTTGTGGAAAGGGATGAAACAAGACGTAGCTAAGTACGTTGCAAAGTGTGTGGTTTGTCAGCAGGTGAAGGTGGACCATCAAAAGCCTGGAGGATTGCTATATTCGATCAATTTTGTATCTGGTTTTCCCCGGACTTTACAAGGGCATAATGTTGTATGGGTCAGTGTTGATAGACTCACCAAGTCCACTCATTTCTTGAGAATGAAGACCACTGACTCCTTAGAAACCTTGAGCAAGCTTTATATCCGTGAGATTGTTAGATTACATGGAGTTTCACTCTCATCGTGTCAGATCGTGATTCTCGGTTAGTGGCACAATTTTGGCAAAGTCTACAATGAGCTATGGGGATAGAGTTACACTTTAGCATCGCCTTTCATTGTCAAATAAATGGCCAATCCGAGAGGGTGATACAGATTTTGGAGGACACGTTACGTGCTTGTGTGTTGGACTTCAAGGGAAGTTGGAGTGATCATTTGTCATTGGTAGAATTTACATATAACAATAGTTTTCAATCTAGCATTGGCATGGCACCTTATGAGGCATTGTATGGAAGACCATATAGGTCCCCGACTTGTTGGTTGAAAGTTGGAAAGAGTAGCTTGTTTGGGCCAAAAATTGTTCGGGAGACTACAGAGAAAATTCGACTCATCCGGGATAGACTATGCATGGCACAAAGTAGACAAAAAAGCTATGCGGATAGAAAATGAATACCATTGGAATTCCAAAAGGGGAACTATGTGTTCCTCAAGATGTCGCCCAAAAAGAGAGTGCTTAGATTTGGCAAGAAGAGAAAATTAGCTCCAAAGTACAATGGACCATTTGAAGTGATCAAAGTTGTGGGCAAAATGGCATATCAACTTCGGTTACCAGCTCAGTTGTCAGGGGTGCATGACGTGTTCCATGTTTCAATGTTAAGAAAGTGTCAATCGGATACAACGCATGTCTTGGATTTGGAGGATATTGAAGTTCAAGATGGGGCAACATATGAAGAACAATAGGTGAAAATTCTTGATACCAAGGAGAAAGTGCTTCGCAATAAAGTAATCCAACTGGTGAAAGTTTTATGGCAACATCACGGGGTGGAGGAAGCTACTTGGGAACCGGAGCTAGAGATGCGAGAGAAGTACCCTCATTTGGTCTTTTCTTAAGGTAATTTTCGAGGACGAAACTTTCTTTAAGGGGGTAGATTCTAAACCCCCACATTCTTATCTTTATATCATGATGTAATTATGTTTTGAAATGCTAATATATGTAATTATGTATGCATGAACTATGTAGATTGTAAGATTATAAGTAAAAATGTTAGTAGAAGTAATAGGGTATGTTGTAGAAGTTTGGGAAGTATTTCGGAGTGAAAGTACACTCTAGAGAGAATTTGGGTAAAAAGAATTTTGGACACTGTCTAGTGTTTTGACTGTCAGTTTTTACTTTTATGTCCATTTGATCTAAAATTTTGACAGTAGATAGTAAACTTCCAGGTCTACAAAAGAGTAATTCCTAAACATTTTTCAAATCGACCACTAAACAGGTCAAAACTGCACTGGAAGTTTCAGCAAAAATTGGGATAATGTTCGAACGTGAATCAACGTTCGAATGATCGTAAGTCCTAGTACTTTGGTTTCTGCAGAGCTCTGATGGAAATACAAAAGTACTGGCAGCAACCAACGTTCAAATGCCAAAGTGACGTTTGAATGTGAATCAATAATTTGCATTATGAACGTTCGAACGCCAAATGACGTTCGAACGTGAGTTACAAAATCTAGGTTTCAGAATCGCATACAGGAGGCCACTTCTCACCCTATAAATACATAAGGACACTTCCTTTAGCCTCCATATACCATTTACAACCCTAGAAGGCCATGAGAAACAAGAAAGAAAGGGAGAAACACAAGATCAAGAGGGATCCTTACCTTGAAGTGGAGAAAATCTCCTTGTTCTCCTTGTCCTTATATATATATATATATATATATATATGTTTTTACTCTCAATCCTACATATATGCTATGAAATCATTATTTCTTGATGCTTTTGCAAAAATTAACATGTTTTGATGGAAGCTATAGGTGAATAGCCATGAAATTTGTTCTTCTTGTCTTGAAAATCCTAATTTTCAAGAAAAATGAATTTTTCTCTCAATATTCCTTTGTTATTGATTTCAAAACTCTAGTACTTGGTATTGAACAATAAAATGGTATTGTTGATGATCTCTTTCTTATTTTATTAAATTGTTATATTGTAATCATATATGTGAAATTTAGGAATTTTTAGATTTGCTTGTGATTTGAGGAATTGGATTTGTATTGTATCTCTTGTGGATGTTTGGATGGCCATGGGTGGCCGTTGACCAAATTTCGTAGAGTGGGTTAGATGCATTTCTTACTCTGTGTGAGTTTGAAGATTCCCTATCACTCGTAGCGAATAGTAATTTGTCATTATTATGCTGGTCTAAAATGTATATTTCAAAGCTCGAATGGAGCAACGGACTTCGCCGTTGGATTCGTATTGCGAAATTTAGCTGTCATGTCATATTTTGTCGAATTTCAAAATAGTTGAATTTTACACATTTTTCGAGACAATTTGGTGACGAATGAACTTTCAAGGGTCCCCAAAAAAAGAAATTATGAAATTTCCTTATAATAGAGTTAAATTTCAAATAAAATTAAATTGAACTAAAATCAGAATTTAATTAAGTCATTTCGGCTTAAAAACGGACCCGAAAGTGATAAACGAGCAGGACAATGTGGACCGCTCAATTAAAAGTATGAATAGGGGCAAAATATCTGAAAATTCAGATAATTCTCACCATTTGACCGCCTGAGTTCAGTCGTGTGAAGAGGAGAAGAGAGAAAATAGAAATGTCAAGCTTTCTTCTTCGATTTCTAAAGTTCCGTCGGTCGGAATCCGTCAGACCAAGAGTTAAAGTTGGTCTACACGACGAGGGCTATGCATACATACTAAGAACAAGAGATTTCACCAAAAACCAAGGGGAGGATTTTGTGAAGTCTAGAGTTTTTGGAGCTAGGGAGGTGTCTTGAAGCTTCTAGTCTTCATCTTACGCTCCAAGAGGTAGGGTTTCTCTTACTTTGGTTCATTTTCTTACCTAGGGTGTATTATGAATGGGGTAAGGGTTTGGAATAACCTAAGTCACTTGACTATGGTTAAGGAATAGAGGAAATGGGTATAGAATTGGCCTAGACCAAATCCTAGCAAAGTTTGGTATTAGGGAAGTACTTGTGCAATCCCTTAAAACTTGATATCTTGAGCATGCTATATGTTTTATAGTGCTTGTACATGAAGTGTGCTGTTAACATGCTTATAAAATGTGTTGGAAGGAAATGTTAATATATGTTAATTGATGTATTAACATTGTGACAATTTATGGTAATTATATGCTTTCACTGAAATTGTCATGACATATGTGAGATATGTGGTTAAATGGCTCATGTGACATTCTTTATATATGAGTATGACATTGATTATGCAATGGTTCATTACATTGTATAATGCATGGGAAAAATGCATCACATTCATGGGCTTAGACATGAGTGTGGGTGTGTATACATGATTTAATCAATACCACTCTTGGTGATTGATGTGTGTACTCGGAGATGTTGGATTGAAGATCCCATGCAGTCGCATGTTGCATGAGAAAAACCAGTGTCGGGTATAGCAAGAAGGGCTAGACACTCACTCAGGTGAAAAACCGGCTACTTGGTTCATACACTTTCCTGTGGTGAAATTCCAAAAAAGTGTAATGACGTACGGAGCCAGTCGATGTGATTCTGGAATCTGATATCCAACAAAGACTGTAACACCCCCTAAGCCACCTTGGACGGCATCACAATCTAAACCATTCACAACATGAGAGCAACTAAATAAACCCATCGTTAAAAAATATTTCATTCATCAAATATATCATTTACAATATCACCCAAAAGAATAGGTCAATCATGGCCACTATATCCAAAAGAATATGTCAAGCATGACAATTACAT
>CAUOFW020002527.1:0-47523 GCA_963454935.2 Ilex paraguariensis
TGAAGTGAAATAACTAACACTTTGCATACAACTATTGAAGTTGAGCTCATCGAACCATTGGGCTTCAATGGAAACTTCCATAGATTTATAAAGAATGAGTGCAATTAACAAATTATCAAGTTCAATAACCCAATAAAGTTCCAAACGACAAAGTTCAATGAACCAAGGATCAAAGAATTCAAACCTTGGGTGCGTCGAAACCGCAACACCCTCAAACCACATGTGACATCATTCACCAATACACCCAAGAAGAGTGTGTTGGAAATCGGTCAGCCTAATCAATTGCAAAGTCTAACCATGACCTGACAGAATCAAGTGCATAGTTTAAGTGAGGAACAACATACTTCAAATAGCATGGACAAATACAACTTGAAGGAACAAAGAAAATACTCTTGTAGAATTTTGTATATTTGATTTGTTATTGATATAAACATGAATAAAAAATTTTCCCAGTAAAATAAATCTAAGAATGTCAAGTTAATCAATATTAGACAACATTACAATTAAAGAGTATGCTACAAATTTAAATAAGCAGGAATACAAAATCTACACAATAAAATTAATCTAAAAATATCAAGTGAATCAAAATTAGAAATACCCATTGACGATGATAGCCTTGTGGTCGTTTGACACCATGAAATCAATAACCACACCAATACACCACCAACACTACATTTAGCAATACCAACTTCAAACTCATGGTGAAGCTTGTGTTTTCCTTCACAAAGCAAACACTCCCACACAAACATACACCTATTTATTGTTGTGAGAATTTACATCGAATAGTTGGGTGCCACTATATTTTCCCAAGTGGTAAAAATGGATTAAAAATAGTGTTTCTTGCTAATAAAACATAGAAACAAATGGGCACTTGAATGAATTGAGGGCAACAGCTGAACAGTCACATGAACAGTGACTGTTCCAGCTGCTGCATATAGCTGAGGGATACAATAATTGTTGTCAATACCACAAACATTTGGAGTTCGGAGAGATGGGTTGGAGTGTGTCGTCGGAGTTGGTGGTGGCAGTGATGGTTCGATATACTTCTAGAGTTTCAATAAGTAACAAAACTTAAAGAACTCATTTCAAATTTCTGGCAAAAACTCAAATCCTTATGCCAAACACACTCCTTTGATCTAAACCCAGAATTTTCCCTCCAATGAAACGTCAAATCATCGAATGCAATTGAAACAAAACTACCCCTAAATCAAGCAATTTTAGCTTCAATGAACTAAATCATTTGAATTAAATACCTAACACTCTAAAAAAAAACAATTCTTATATACATACGGATATACGAAAAGCACAAACTAAAGGGGGATAGAAATAGAGAAACTAACTCACAAGCTCTTAGGAACAAAGAATGGTTGGATGTCTGTCTTTGGCAATTGGTGTGGATGAACTGCCTCTCCTGTTCACCGTAGTTTGCACTCTGTAGTAGAAGCCCTCTGCCCAGGGAATGAAGCCTTGAGATGGATTCCATGTTATAGAGGCGTGATATATTCGGAGAGAAAGACATGATATATTCGAAGAAAGAGAGGCGTGAGAGAGAAGGAGAGGCAGAAGAGAGAGAGAGAGGCGTACATTACAGAGGCAGAAGTGAGAGGGAGAGGCGTGAGACAAACGCCTGTGTTGGGCGGGAAGGAAAATTTTAATACTCATTGTTGACCGTTAGATCAAAATTTTTGAGATGATCTGATCTATTTTTTATGTTGAAATTACATTGATTGTTGAATGTGTTTATATTTTGTCTCAAAACGATCTGAACCTCTCTTTGTCTATTGGATTCAAATTTCGTTCTACTTTATTATATATATATATATATAGTAACATTAAAAATAAAAAATAATAACATTCAAATACAACAAAAAAAATATCATTTAAACACAAAAAAATAGTAACATTTAAATATAAAAAAATAGTAATATTCAATATTAGTATTTAAAAAAAATAACAATAATAACATGTTCAACAAAAATAATAACATGTTCAACAAAAATAGTAACATGCTTAGCAAAAACAATAACATGCTTAACAAAAAATAGTAATGTTCTCAATAAAAAAAATAGTAATATAAACATTGAACAAATTTGAAAATAAAAATAGTAGCATTTAAATCCATAACTAATGGACGAAGCCTCCAATTTGTCAGTATCAATAAAAGCAACACTGAAAAAGTAATAGCATGCTCAATAGTGATATGTGTTAGTAAATTACGCTTTGAAATCGATGTTTTTGAACTGATGTTACTATGCTGAATATTAAGTACTTGACGTGTATTGTTCGTGTTACTTTTTCAAAAATCTCAAACTTGTACTTCAATTTCAACCTTCATCTCTTTCAAATTAGGCTTAAATCTTGAAAGTCAATTATTTAAATGTATGAAAAACAAAATAATGACTAAGAATTTGAATTTGAAGTATTATGAAAAGTTTGTAATTGACTAATTTTCTCCAACTAATTTGGCTAAAGACAAATCATCTAAAAAAATAATAATATTTAAATATAAAAAATAGTAAGATTTAAACATTACCAGCAATTTAGGATTATTGGTTACTAAACTTGACAGAAGCAAAGAACAGCAAGAAAAAGACTCCAAGAAATCTGGAATCATGTCATCATGGCATGTCCCAGACCAGCTCACCGGAATTTCAGATGGTACTCTGAAATCTTTTCATGGGTTCACCGTGTAATTGTCTTAAGAGTCCTGTAATTGTCCTAAGAGTCCCAGGTCTTTATGCGGTATCTTCCCTTTAGACAGAGTAATCCACACGGCCATGGTCGAAGGGATCTGGAGCTTCAGCAGATAAAATGATTTAAATGAGTTGATTTAGTAGTCGAACAATGATCGAAAATAAGTCTACATGTGTTGAATTCGAGTTTATATAGTTACATAAAATTCGAATTTAACTGATACGAGCAATTAACGGGTGAATGTATGTATTTTAAATTTAAATCATACGAATATGAAAAGCGTGTATTTGCCATAATTCTGATTTAAAAGGGCACCAACAAGGCCCTACGAGAGGTGACAATCTTACAATAATTGGTGTCGGAGAGGGTCCATTGGTATGGGAATGAGTTCCAACTTGTGAGGTATTGGCCATTGGGTCATATGTCTCTGTTCATATTAGGCTGTAGCTGTCCCCAAACTTGGTCCTTAGTTCCCTACTTTCATTTCCTCCATCATTGCAGTTGGTAAAATGTCCCAATCAAATGCTTACATATCGTATACCTGGACACAACCCTTTGCAAGCATGTTTGGTTTACCCGGTTTACCTTATTTGCGTAGTTTAAAAGACATTGCGGACATCTAGAGTAGAAAGTATCATCTTTCGTCTAAAAAGCAAATAGTTAATAGAGTTCTCTGTTATCCCAAAAAAGAAAACTATAGAAGGAATAAAAAAAACTTATCTAATGAAATTTTCTACTAACATGGCTCACTCTAGATCAAGAGCTTTTAAGAAAAATAGTTCGGCCAGCTGGAATATCAGATCATTAGAGGTAATCCGTATTTGAAGTTATGATACAATGTGAATGATTTTAAAAGAGATGTTAATGGTTGTTAGATAAATTTATTTGAGACCGTCGGATAAGTTTATTGATATTTGTCCTATTTTATATAATAAATAGATCACTCTCCCCCCCCCCTCCTCCCCCACCTACAAAAAAAAATCAAAAATGTCTAATATTAACACAACTCATTTATTATTATGTTAATATACATTGTGTAGTTTTTGAATTTATATCATATAGTGGTAATATGTACAATATATACATCCCTAGCTAAAAAAAATGATAAATTGGAGAACTTTAGTTGCTTATATCCATAATCTTGATTATATATATGTGTGTGTTTTGTCTATAGGTACACAATTTCTTATTGGAGGAGGGAGAATAATTTTTTTTTTTTATAAAAATTGTCACGTATCATATATGTTTGTGTTTTTTGTTGTAGGAGTAGATGAGGTAGCAATATTAGATTGGACACGTGTCCAATATTTATCAATAGTGTGACTAGGGTTCTTTAAAATTAAAAAAAAATTGAAAAAGAGATTATTAGTATTGTGGCTTGGAGTGAGTATAGGTCTTCAACTTAAGCAAGTGAATAACATGTTGTTATATATATATATATACTAGTTATTGTCTGTGCCTGAAAGAACAGAGTAATAAAAAATGGTAAACAATAAATATATTTGTATTTATATCGAAAATCAAATTATAAATATAAAGAAGAGATAAAAAAATTTAAGCATTAATTTTGTTGTGGGGTTGAGAGGTGGTGGGGCGACAGTAGTAATGATAGAAGACGGTGATGGTTGTAGTGGGTGGAATTGATCGTGGTGGCGGTGAGAACGGCGGTGGCTGTGTTGGTGGTGGTGATGACGACGGAGACAACAATGGTGGTGGTGGTGGTAGCGGCCGCAACAACAGTGGTGGTGACGGTGGCGATGATTGCGGCGGCGGCGACGGCAGCAATAACGGCGGCGACAGTGGTGGCGGCGACGGTAGTGGCGATGGTGGGGTGGTGGTGGTAGAGGTAGTGGTAGTGGTGGAACGGTTTCAAACACTATTTTCTTTTTAATGTATTTATGACAAATAATTTATAGAAGTATTTTTAAAAAGTCATTCCAAACATACCCTTAAAAACCTATTTTTTTCATTAAATTTAGGGTGTTAATATTAGTCGTTAGATTAACTTTAAAGTAAAATTTAAAACGATCTTAACCGCGAATAACAAAAGTCATTTTGTTTATCTTTTTGATATTTGAATTATGAGCTACTTTATTATATAGATATAAATAATTTGTCGTATATTTAATGAGAGTTTGAACTCATGTTTAATCTCAATTACAATCTCGAGGTCAGTCCAATCCGGATCAGATAAGTTGAGAGTTAACATGAGTTTGCATCTGAACAAAAAAAAAATCCACACATTACATGTTTTTCACATGTAGATTTCCAAGAAAATCATTGGTTATGATACATAAGAGCTACAATACTCTTTCATGCTAAAACTTTAGAAGCATCAAGCATCTCAAGAGAAAACTTCAATTTTAATAATCGAGTCGAACTATTTGGAGTTTAATTTGTTTTAGGTTCGATTCAAATGAGCCAAGTTTTAAAAAAAAAATTAGGCTCTTTTAAAAAAAATGAGCACGACGGACTCAATAATAACTCACAAAATTTAGTTTGATTATCAATCTTATGTGGAGACACAGCTGGCTAGTTTTTATTGTTTGGCTGGTTGCATTTTCATTGCGGTGGATTGGACACATCAAAGCAGGTCACAATCTTCATCAACAAACGTGATAAATTCTCTCAGCTGCATGATTTTAAATCTGGGGATTGCCCCAAGTAAGTCGGTACTGCTCTTTATGGTGATCATGGATGTCTAACTAAAATTGACATGTAATTGGCAAAGTTTGGCATTAGTGTGTCTAAAGCATCTTTCCATCACTTTGACATAGCAGCACTTTTGTCATTGCCACCAAACCATGTTAGGCAAATGATAAAAGCTTCTCCTTTAGCATGGTAAAAGGTTGGGACATCAATTATTGACTCAGAGAGTTCTAAAATACACCGATAACAACGCCATAAAAACGATATCGGATAATATGATTTAAAAGAAAAAGTTAGACTTACTTAGATATTCAAGTTATATTATGGTGTTGCGTAATAATATAATATAATCTAAATAAGTGATGATAACTCGACGATTCAAAATTGACCCGTCTTAAATGATTCAGTTGAATCTTATAAAATTCGAGATATATAGATAACATAAAACGATATCATTTTGAAAGGTATTGATATCGAGGACATTCCCCTCATTATTATTTAGATTTGATACATTAAGTTAATTTCTCCACCTAATAGACTAAAACTATCATTATCAATAACTTTTCTACAAATAGACAAACTAATCATAATTACAACAATCATTAATTTAATCTCATCGTTGACTAATTTAGTAAGACAATCTAATGGTCAGTATTGGGTGAAGTAGACGTGCACGTGAGGAGGGGAGAAGTGAAGCTCCTGGCATCAACCCGCTGGATCCTCCGAGAAAAACTCACTTCTTTTCAACTCCCGAGGTGTCTGTCCTCTGGTGTCTCTCTTCTCTCTTTCTTTCTCTCTCCAGTCAATGGTGGTGGTGCCCAAAGTACGCCAGTGGGTACAGTACGCACCAACAACAACCTGCACAATCGAAGAAGATCACACCAGCTTTCCCCTCTTTCTCTCTCTCTCTCTGTCTCTTCTCTATACATTTCACTTTCGAAGTCTCTCACAATTCAAATTTGGAGAACTAACCAACTGAACTGATAGTGTAGGCTAGGGTTATTTGAGCTCCGGCAAAGCTATAAAAAAAAAAAAAATGCGAGTGTGATGAGAAATTGGGATCCAGATTTGAATTCGGGTTTGGATCGGGTCGCCTGGTGAGATGGATCCGCCGGCAATGATGAACCACGGTGGATTTCAGGCAGCGAATGTGGCGGAGATCTGGCCATTTCCTATCAACGGCGAAGGTGCGAATGGTGATGAATCTGGAGGTGGTTTGGGCTTGAGGAGAGTTCAATTTTCGCAGAGTTTTGGAGATGCGAGTGGGAATCGAGATGTTTCGGTGGGTGATCCCATGGTTTTGGACCAGAGAACGAATACGAACGGTGGCGGAGCGAGGAAGAGGCGAGAGGAGGAGGAGTCTGCTAAAGGTGTTTCAACCAGTAGTGGCAATGGCATGGTAATTCATTCTATATAATCTTAAAGTTACTACTAATACTGTAATTAATGTATGCATGTATAGTGACTTACATTTCTGTATGTTGGTTGAATTGTTCCTTAAATCTGTTTCTATTATTTGTTCCACATCGAAGTAGCTTGGATGAAATTCAATTGGAAAAGTTGAATTGTGTTTATTATTTGAGAAATAATTTGTTCTATTATTTGATGTCTCAGTTAATTTTGACCTGTTTTTTTTTTTCTAGGATTCAGATGTAAATGAATACAATTGATATGGTTGAGTTGGGTGAGAGAGTTTCATGGTTCACAAATGCATATCAATAGGAAGTGAGTTTTTTCATTTAGTTTTGCTTTTTGAGCAGAATGATTTTGACATGAAACGACTTAAGACATCTGGATCTAGAGATGAAAATCATGAATCCAAAGCTGAAGTTGAAGCAAAACCAGGCAAGGCTGCAGGGCAAAATGCAAAGCCAGCTGACCCACCTAAGCAAGATTACATCCACGTGCGAGCAAGAAGGGGTCAAGCTACTGATAGCCACAGTCTTGCAGAAAGGGTAACTTACTCCAATCCTCTTCCATCTTCATTCTTTTTATTTTTTTATTTTTTTTCTTCCCTCTTCCATATTCTTAAAACCCAATTATAATTTTATATCTTTAGACATCCTCAGAAAGGTTTTCTCTTATAATTATTAGTGTGTTGAGAATTGATGTCTAAATAATGTCTAAAATCTAGAATTTTGAACATTTTTCGTTATTGGATGCATTTGGTGGACAGGCTAGGAGGGAAAAGATAAGTGAGAGGATGAAAATTCTCCAAGATCTGGTCCCTGGTTGTACTAAGGTGCAGTATTGGCAATTTGCTAACTTATCATCGTCATCATCTTGTTATGCATTAATTCCGGTTTTTTATATGAAAAAGCTTTTAGTAAAGTTGGAATGTGTTCTTTATTTGTGGTTTTTCTAGTTATTTGACCATTTACAAGAATGACTAATGTTCTTTTAAACCCTGCTGAGATAAAAGTTCTAATGAGATGATTGAAACCAATCAGTCTGCTAAACATAAGATTGGTTCCCAATCATGAAATTGGAGAGGATAAAATGCAAACAGCTGAATCTTGTTGCTGGGGCAAGTCGAGAAGAATCCTTAGCAAGAATTAAAAAATATTGGATCAGATTGTGTCTGTGCCTTTGCAGAGCACACTGTAGTATATGATTTTCTTTGAAGAGGAAAAAAAATCCAAATAAGTTACGCGATGTATGATTTCTTCTTCTTAGAATTCTGGGAAAGGCCCTGCAGAAAAAAGGGAAAGGTGGGGGGGGGGGGGGGGGAGGGGTCTTCATTTAACTCTCAATAGATTTTTACAGCACGAGTCTTACAGTAAATTTTACCAAGCACCTAGAGACTCCCCTCACAATAATCACCCTTAGTTCAATTTTTTGAGAATCATACTATCCCCTTGATACTTTCATGCTATGCGCTTTTTTTTTGTAGTTGTTATGGTTTCTGTATGGTCATGACTACTTTATGATCATAATGGCAAGAATGTTGCTCATATGCATGAGCTGAAGCCACTCTTTTGGGGTCTCTGATCAGGGTTTGATCCTTGATAGATCATATAGACTATATAGATTTTAAGTGGTTGGGATGATCATGGTGAGATTGAGGGTCCTTGCGAATATCTAACTAGTAATTCTTTGAGGAAAAAGAAAGAAACTAAGAGAAAATAAAAAAAGGGGAACATTCACAAGCATGCACAGATGAGTAACACATACAAGTAAAATTTCCCGCGACCAAAGTACCAAATGATTTCTGAATTGGACAATATATAGCAAAATAAATTCATGTAAAAGATCAGCATTTTCACCGGTGAAAGTTGTTTTTGGCAATTTAAAAGATCAATAGGTGATCAGAGTGAATGAGCAACCTGGTCAAGATCAGGAATGTTGCTTGTGGTTTGCACCTTTCCTAATCGTCTCATTACCTTATTGAGAACTTATGGTTATATAGCAGGGAGACGAGTCTATATTTCAGTCATTTGTTCAAAGTTGTGGCTCTCTGTACCCTTAAACTTGGTATATTTTCAAAAGTGTTTTCTCAAATGACCTTAATTTTTGATTCAGGTCATTGGCAAAGCATTGGTCCTTGATGAGATAATCAATTATATCCAATCCCTACAGCACCAGGTCGAGGTGTGTACCCTTCTTTTGATGATGGATTGCTGCAGTATTGTGTTTGAGATTGTTCGGCTTTTGTTCTTGGGATTGAATTATAAGATTCTGCTGGGTGTTGCAGTTCCTGTCAATGAAGCTTGAAGCAGTCAATACGAGGATGAACCCTAGCATTGAAGCATTTCCTTTAAAGGATGTAAGTTTGAAATGTTAAATTTTTATTAGAAAACATCTATATTTGCAAAAGGTTTGTTTCTCACTTGGACCATCAGCTCCAAACTTTATTTCCTTATTACCTCTTCTTTTGACGATGGTCAAAGAGGCTGATATTCATCAATGTTTAAGGTGATAATAAGTGAGCTGGATGACAGATTCAGTTATCCAGTATTGGGGCCTATCAGATGTCTGGCTTCGTATAATGTTTGTTGAGGGTACCATTAGCTTTTAGCAACTACATCCACACTATTGTGTACATTATCCCATCATGCAGGTGTTGTTTTGTGTTTAGATTTGACTTGAATATTTTCACAATTAGCTTTGCAGTCATTACAGGAGTCTCTTTATTTTCCTCCGATGAGAATAATTTCATGAAGGCATATTTGAAGCATAAACTATGCTTAAAGTTTGCGTTCTCTTACGATTAAACATGTCATAGTACGAAACCATAATTTTATAGATGAACTAAATGTCCTGTTGATGTCGCATAATGGATAAGACTCTACATTTTTCATAGAAAGGGTGGGGGTGGAACCTAGCCTTTTTTACTACGAACAGTAATGGAAAGGGAGATGTAAGGAAACAGACAGATAGATGGTGGAGGCTTCCTTCTCCCCCCCCTCCTCCTTTTTCATTCATTCTTTCTTTCTTGTGCCCCTGATTTTGATTTCTGCGTAAATATTGTGAAAACTCAATTTGATGTTTCAGTTTGGTCAACAAGCATTTGATACAGCAAGCATGCCATTTGGTTCACAAGCTACAAGGGAATACGGCAGGGCTTCATCACCTGACTGGTTGCATATGCAGATTGGTGGTGGTTTTGAGAAAACAAAATAACGTCAGTACTCATCAACTGGTAATAATAGCATAAAAGGTCATGCTTCCTTCTTCTGTAACTGCCCGAAAATATAGCCATTTCTCGGATCAAAAAGAGACTATTATGATTTTCTGCGTCAAGCATGGGGCTGGCTGTGGTTTCTGCCTTTAAGACTGTTGTGATAGAAAACAAATTAAATTATCTCCATACATCTTGTAGCCATGTTTCTGTCCTCAATCTAGTACGCAAAAAGAGTTTGTAGAACGAATGCTGATCTTCCGAGATTGTTCAGAAACTGTAAAGCTTCCATAATTTGTGTCAAAGTTGATTTAACATGCGGTGTATTAGAACTCTGAAGGTACATTCAATAAATTGTAAACCAGTTTACTGCTTTCTTTTGAAGTTGAAGACTCTAAATGTTGATATATTTCGTGCAGAATGTGTACGCATAGACATACATGATTTACTTACTTAATCTCCATTACGAATCTTTTGTTTACCTTGGTGTTTCTAGCAGTCCACTCATTTTCGTCCAATCTCCTGTTATGGTAATACATGTATTCAGAATTTGACCCATTTTCTCATTGTGTGAAGGTTACAGAATAAAATAAATCATATCGAATAAACAGATGAAGAAACTGGCTCAAATTTTCTCAGTAATGGCCCGGCTGGAGGAGATATACTGAGGGCCTGTTCGCCATTGCCTGACTGTGTCTCCTCCTCTTAAACCGTTAGATTTGGTAGTGTCTCGGAAGTCAAGGTCCGTTTGGCAGTGCTTAATATAGATTGAAGGGCAATAAGTTTTTTTTTTAATCACATTATTGTGAAAAAAATACAGCATCAGACTTAATCCAAGGACTATGAGCCAATGATACAAAAATAGTAGTTGTCTACTGTACTAAAAAAAAAAATCGGTACCATATTGATTTTTATCACTGTTGTGGTACCTGTTTTTACCATTTTTATTTTTATAGTACGTAGGATTGATCTTAAAACAATTACCACAAAAATAATAAAATAGTTATCACAATAATAAAAAAAATACTCACAAAATTTGTAAATTATCCATAATAATGATAAAATTTTTTTGGTAAAAAATAACTTATAAAAATATCAATTAAAACAATAAAATTTGAAGGTATATTAGCATAGTCAAGTTCCCTACAAAAATATGCAAAGAAGAGAAAGCTTGTAGAAGAATTGTGCATGTGAAATGACCACATTGGGCCTAAAACGATGCTTATATCGTAAGATGCAAGGAGAGTGATTAGACATGAAAGTGCATGCTTTTTTGTACCTCGAAATTTATTGGTTTCCCATGTTTCAGAATCAGAACTTGGGTATCTTTGTGTGTGTGTGTGTGCATGTTCAGTTATTCCGGCTGCTTATTACAAAAATCATATCGAATTTAAGGGGACAACCCACAAAGTTGTCATGTACGAATCCATAAAGGAGATAAGATTTTATGTAAGATATGCAAATACAGGGCCATGCCAACTGGTTTGATTCTTTGAAGATTAGGCTTCCTTCATGGATTAACATTATGAGCCGTGTTCATCTGACTCAACGTTACTAGAATTGGAAGTCAATTTGATATGTGATATAGTTATAAAAACACCATACAATATTTTTTGGTACTGCATAGACTTCATTGATATGATATCTTGAATCGCAATTAGTTCTAAAATCACTTTCGATCCATAAATATAGAGTTGATTGCTATTAGCACTCATTTCCTATTATAAAAAAAATAAAATATATAATTACCCTTTTTGAAAAAATTATATATAATACACATTCATACGAATACTATTTATTTTATATTTGTGATACATGTTTCAAAAGTGAATTAATTTGGGGTTATTATTGTAATTTAGGATTGGACATTCCACTCTATTTAAAATCGTTGTACTTAGGTCATGGGTCATCAAAAATTGCTTGTACTACAAGTGTAAAGAGCATGTGATCAATTGAAACAATTCTCGATTATAAATTTAAAATAACACGAGATGACTTGATTGTTGATCCGAATGTTGAGAAAACAAGTGAGAGATGGGATTTATATGGAAGCAAGGTGATAACTAGTGGCATACAGGCATGGAATTACTAAGTTATAGTTAAACTTCCAAATGAAGCTATTACTACAGTGAGTAGCATTTGATTCTTCAAATCACAACTTTTTTTAATGTTTGTGTGGTAAAGATTCAAATGGTGTGGCCCTAACAAAATATGCGATATGCTCTAGTCCAATATTAGGAGTAACTAAGGTGTGCTATATTCCCCCAATCAAATGCCACTGTTCCAAGGAACCAGCTTCCCTCAAGGGAAATTCTAGTTTATTGGCATCCATATTTACTATTGAATAATGTTATTGAGATCTAAAAATCGTAATTTTTAGGTATGGTCTAGTGATAAACTCTGTCTTTTTGTAAGCAGGATGTCTCAAGTTTGATACTTCTTATACCTCCTAAGGTCATCCACCTTTGTTTTTCAGGAGACATATCCTTAAACTAATTTGAGTTATGGTGACTAGTCTTAGAACTTGAGGGAGTAGTTGGCGCAAACCTGAATATCCTATAAAAAAAAAAAGGAACCTAAAAATTTGATATATTCTACGACCCAATGATGTAGTATTGACATGGTCTAATACAACTATTATAGCTCTAACTATTGGGTTTCATCATTCGGACTTTATCACTTAACCCGTTATTAGAGCATCTCTAATCCTTATCCTTTTTTAAACTCAAATTTAAAAAAGAGCAAACAATTTTTAAAAACTTTCTCTTATACTAGATCCATACTAATTGTCATAATATTTTACATTTTTTTAAATTTGAGTTTCTTTGACGAAGAAGTCTATATCAAATCAAGTTTTTCACTTTTTTTTTTTACTCAAATTTGAGTAATGTTTTAAATTTCTCTTGAAGATAGTCTTAAATCAACAAATTAAATTCATATTATAAATCCAAATAACATTATTCTTTGCTACATTTCCTTCTATACTCCATTCCAAAAGGGTATAGAGAAAAAGACTTGTGGTTCTTTTAAAATTAGCAGCCTCCAATGTGTGTGGACCATAGTAGCAGGAATTGTAAAGTAGAAAAGGGCTGGAAGCGGGTGTTTTTTACCAAGTATAAATGATTTATTTTTGTTGGTATCTTATCAAAAATCACAATCAAATCTAAGTCAAATTATAATTTAGACAGATGAAGATATAAATTAAGAAATAAAAGCGATTTAGAATCAATTTACTCTTTTTTTGATCTCATTGATTATATATATATATATTTCCTAAGCTTATGGATTGCCAAGAAACAAAAAGATACTATCAGATAAATCTTTTTTATTTAATTCCGCAACAACTTATATAATATTATTTAAAAAATTTAAAAAAATTCTTATTTTTTGTTTATAATATTTGTTAAATACTCATTTTTTATCTGCACTACCCGTTAATTTTGTTATTCGTATTGAATTTTAATTTAATCTATTTATTACTCGAGTTAACTAATCGTTTGATTTTTGAGTTTTGTATCGGATCGAGTTCGTGTTAATGGATAAAATTAGTATCCCAAATCAAACTCAATAAACTCGAGATTGTAGTTGTCTTAGAGACAACAGCACACTGTTGGGCTGTTTATGCAGGCTAAATTTTGTGTTTTTTAGCCATAAATTGTTTCCTTAGAAAAGATGTAATCTCGTTGTAATCTAACACAACAAATATACCTAAGAATCTAGTTTTCGTTTTACTGTACGTAAGGAATTATAGTAACGTACGTTGGTCTCGTAGGTGCATGAAAATACACAATTCAAAGCAAAAGCAGATTGTCGTATTGGACTTTATAAAGCAAACTCTCCTCTCTCTCTCTCTCTCTCTCTCTCTCTCTCTCTCTCTCTCTCTCTCTCTCTCTCTCTCTGGGTTCGAGAAAAGAGTAACAGGGTCACTACAATCTATAAAGAAAACCAATCACTCTTAACCCGTGAAGTGAAGAACTGGCCAAAGAGAAAAAAATATTCTACCCTTAACCCACCATCACTTCTCTTCCCTCTTGTCTCTCCGTCTTGCCTCCCTTTTCTTGGAGACCCACAACCATTATCTACTTGTTCTGATTTCTTCAACCATCTAATTTCTATAAGCACAAGCCTTTTGTTCTTTTGAGGAAAAAATTGTAGAGAGTGTGAAAAAGAGATATGGGTTGTAATGGTAGGTCTTTTAAGGCCTTGTTTGGGGTACTACTTGCATTGCTTGGATTCATTTGGTTCTTCTTAGTTGGATTTACAGAAGCAACGGCAATCCTAATCCCGCGGCCGGCCGGAAGTTTCAAACATATAACGGAGAGAGGAGGGAAGAAGTCTGGTGTTCATCAAGTGACAGATCTCAACTACATGAGTAAAAGAAAGGTTCCTAATGGACCTGACCCCATTCACAACAGGTATATATATGCACAAGTCTTTGTAGTTTATGTATTGTGTTGGTAATAGTGATAGGCTCAAAAGTCATATGGACAGTGCAAATGAAAAACAATCTCACTCGTGAACGTAGATAGAAATTCTACTTAACTACGTAAATTCTCGTATTTGTTCTTGATTTTCTTACTTAGTTTGATTCTTTACCACACTTACACTGCTCACAACACGTATGCATCAAACACGTGTGTTTGTGCTGTTAATATCAAGTTTTTGATACTCTCATACTGGAGAGAATTATCGAAAAAAGAGCGAACTAAAAACCCAATAAAAAAAATAAATCGCTCAATTATGCACTTTGCTTGAAAGAAAACAAAGTCTTTGATCATAATTATCAAAGTCCTTTTCAAATTGAAGGATTGCTCTATAGCTTTCCTTTGTTATCTTATACAAATCAAGCCTAATCGTTAACCTACCTAATCCTTATCGTTTGCCTTCGATCAAGGGATAGTCTCCTTCAACCTAACATGCAGTTCTTCTTTCTGTTTGTTTTTTCTTTCTAATTTGTTAAATTTAGATATTAGGGTTGGCATGAGGAATGCTATTGAAACTTATCTTATTGACCTAATTTACTATAACAATTAGATTGACTGTGGATCTTATTAAACATTGAAACTTTGTTTTAATCTAACAGTTACAATAAAATCACATTATTAGGTCAACAAAATATGTTAAATTTTTAGATTCCAATAACATTACTAAATCTATAATACTGCAAGTACTTTTAGATCAAGTACTTGTTCAAGCTCTCTCAAGGTTCCTTTTTAAATTGTTTGCAAGTACCACCACTTAATCACAAACAAAAGTAAAAGAAAGAATAATGCATGTCTCTCCACTTTATTCCATCAATAATTATGTGTTATTAAAGCTATATAACATTTCATTTGTTCTCTACGTTTATGAAGCCTTTAACCTTTTTATGTTGCCTTTCTTTTTCATCTCTCTTTCTTCTTCTAGTACACATAAGGAAATACATATATATTTTGAATATTTTTTACTCAGCATTATATTGTAGATTCAAAAGCTTAAGAAAACCGATAACCCTAAGTCCAAGCACCACCTTAGAGTAGATGTGAACTTATCAATTAACCTAAATCTCTTGTCGCAACCGTTTCAAAATTTCAATTCAATTTTTTTTTAACAAACACACACAAGGGGTAGTTTTTCTTGTTATCACCACACATATAAGCATCTTAATTATCAGAGTGAGATTCCCTCCAATGCACATTTTCTTGTGATTTTGTACATTAGTGTTTAATCATCGTTTTTTTTAAAAAAAAAAATTATATATACCTGATTCTTATGACTAACTCAATAATTAATATTATGGTAATTACTTTTTTTTTTAATCAAGAATTCTACTACATAAAACAAATTATCTGAATAGAGGTTGATTTTTGGTGAATCTTATTGTCAAATCACTTTGCTTTTTGAGTAGGAGAGCTGGAAACTCTGGACGACCACCTGGTCAAGCTTAGGAAGGCTGCACCAGAGCCTAAGAAGATTCACCAACTTTACTGTTGCGCCAAAACTTGCAGTTACAGGAGTCTCGTACATTGAACGATTGTGTATGTATTTATAAAAACTGGGAGTTCAAATATTTTTAGTCTTTTACCAACTTTAAAGGAATTCAACCTTGCAGTTATTCTAACCTACAAAATTTGTTTAGGAGTATTGGAGAGTTAAAAAAGAAGAGTAATGTTATTG
The DNA here is from genome assembly GCA_963454935.2 of Ilex paraguariensis. Classification (NCBI taxonomy): domain Eukaryota; kingdom Viridiplantae; phylum Streptophyta; class Magnoliopsida; order Aquifoliales; family Aquifoliaceae; genus Ilex; species Ilex paraguariensis. The sequence goes on from CAUOFW020002527.1 coordinate 16,121, forward strand.
ATAGTTACAAAATTGATCTAATTTGTTGGCTTAATGTCGTAATTGTAACATGATCCAATAGAATTATTGTGACGGTAAGTGTTGAACTTATTGATTAGAGATTGTATCACTTAACACTTCATTAGATTAACCAATTCAAATAATTTTTAGTTTTAAACAACATTACTCAAAAAACAAAGTTTCTTTCGATCTCGTTGTTGTGAATGATTAAGTCAGTAAATTAGGTTTAAATAATATTATTGTTTCTTTTATTTCTATTTGTCCTTGTTTGAAAAGATGATATTGAGCCTGTTTGTTTGAAGGTGATTTTTCTTGGGTGCAAAACAGAATTTTGAAAAATAAAATAAAAAAGTCAGAGTTAAAAAAGTTATCGGAACCATTTGAAGAGTTTTTGAAAAAAAAAATCGAAAAGCCTCTTGGAAGCAGTGATCTCATCACAGCTATTTCAATGAATACAACAGGAAATTTGTAGAGGTCAAAATTTAATGCCAACAACCCCAAAGAAATAGAAATCCACAAAAAATTAACGGACTTAACACAATTAATTGAACTACCTTCCATTCAAAACATCAGGTGCAAGAATACCAAATCGACCTATGAATTCATCAAATGTTTTCCTAGTGGGATATCCAGCACAACTTATCCTAATTGCCTCCATGACTCCCTAGAATGACAAAATTATCAAATTCCCAACGCATCCACAGGCAACTAATTGGTAACACAACAAACTTGAAATGATCTAAGTGCTAAACTCACCCCACATCGAAGCTGATTCAGTACATTCTGACTCTCAAATATACCTGGCTTCAGAGAATTATTTGGCTTTACACAACCAATGTAATGTGGCTCTGAGGAACTAAGTGTCTCAAGCAACACTTGTAGTTGTTGCTGAACAAAGAACATGACAGCAATTTCTATGAAAAGTGTAAAACAAATCGACATATACATCAACCAAACATAATCCAACAGAGACGGACCTTAAAACGAGAAGCTATTGATGAGAACTTTGACGTTTTAGAAGATTCTTCAGGCAAGGGTGGGAACAAGCCTGACACAAAGGAGCAAATTGAAGCACTCAGGAGTGCTTCATGCTCTGCTACAACATAGTCTTTGTTCTTATCCAGAAAGAAATCAGTTTGGTAAGTGACCTGAAATCAGAATTCTCTTGGTAAAGTAAGCCTTAGGGGCGTAGCAGTTGTTTGCCTTGATCTTGCTAAATGTGAATTTTTAGAATCTCATACTACTGCTTCAATGAAGATGAACAACAGATACATACATCACCAGCATAATGGCAAATGGTGAAGTCAGTCTGTGACAATTTAGGCTTGCTGAAGCGTTTATGATCTTTAAACGTCTGGTATAGCTTTTGTGAAAAAATTCGAATTTTCTTTGGAAGTCCTTAGATAAGCTCCATTTTTCAAATTTTCCTTCGTGTTGAGAAAATTTATTTTTGCCTAAAAAATTGATAAAAAAATCTGCCCATAAACCAGCGTCCAAACGGACCAAGTTTCTTTTTCTTTTAACTCAAACAAATTGAGATTTTAACCCAACTTCAAACAAGTTTATATAATCAACTCGCAATCCTGGTAAAATGATAAGGTTACATCAGGTTGTTTTATGACAAATTAGCATAAAACTTGTGGGATCTCTAAACGAAGATGAATGGTTTTGTTTGAAGTGATGGGTTGTGTTCTAAAACAAAAGGAAAACCACCAACTAAAGGTGTTTTGCACCTGGACAAGAGAAGGGCACTGGCATGATCGATCTTCTGTTGGTCTTTTTCAGTGGATTCTTTGGTGGGGGTGGTGACTGTGAGAGTCCTGTTTTGGTCTTTAGTCCCATTCAAACTTGTAAAAAGCTTGTTAGATTCTCTAGTCTGGTGGCACTCAGAAAATAAATAAATTCAATATAAAAGCAAGTAAAAAAAAATGGTCCTCTTCTGAGATCTCTCATCAAAGTGAAGAACAAAATAGGCTCTCTCTCTCTCTCTCTCTCTCTCTCGGAGTGTGAGCTTAGAGGCCAAGACTTAGTCTAAAGTTTGTGAGATTCAAATTGGGACAACTTCCGAAAAGGGAAAATGAGAGAACTTTATTGCATGGGAGATGGTGTGAAAGGAACACTACAAAAAATAGCAACTTTAGTGGCAAGAAAATTTGTCACTAAAACTCTTAAATTACAAAAGTAGTTAGCAATGAAAAAAAAATTGCCACCAGGTTGTCATTATAGATGTGTCACTAAAAGTTAATAATGACAAGTTACATAAATTGTCACAAATGATCAAGATCTTTAGTGACGATTCTGTATCATCACTAAATCACTCTTAATAGTAACAAAATTTGTCGCCACTAATATTTTAAACTTTCATCACTAAAAAGTATATTTTCGTCACTTAAAAACTACTTTCAACCCAAAAAATAAAAACTAGTGTCAAAATATATTAACACTAATTAGTATCCATCAATCATTAGTGACGGAATATTTTGTTGTCACTAATATGTTTAGTGACAATTTCAAACTTTCGTCCCTAATTATGATAAAATTTTATTGCCACTAAATTATCGGTGGTAGTGACAATGTTTTGATTGTCACTAACAATTTTTACTTACTTTTAATGGCTAACTTTATAATCGTCACTAAAGACTTGTTCAATGACAATATTTTTTTATTGTCACTATAAAATTTCAAAGTACTTTTGTGATACATTTTGTAACAGTCACTAAAAAACTCAACAGTGACGACTTTAGTGGTTGTCACTTACATAATAATTCGTAACAGTTGTCATAAACCCTATATAAAATTGACCTGTAATTAAAATATCATAATATTTCAATATCATTCGAAACAAATCAAAATTCAATCATAGTTTAATTATAAAATAAAAAAACTTATGGAATTATCATAAAATTTTAAACAATCCAACGAATACTTCAAAAAAAAAAATAGCAATAAAAAAAAGTTTTTTTGAAGCAACAAAATAAAAAATTAATAATAAACTGTTGGTCTTTATTCCTTCCCCATGAGAAGATCTAAAGCAAACTTCATGATTAATAAAAAATATACGCAGGGCTTTCAGATTAATCCTGGTCCTTTGAACACGATCTTCTATTCTCATAAAGATGTCACAAAGATAACCACCCTGACAAAAATTAAACAACATAATATATGTCACAACTCTTTAATTTTAAATCACATAAAATAGTAAAAGCTTGGGCAAAAATGTCATCATAAAAATATTGGCTTGGTAATGTCTAAATCTTATTTTCAAACTTTTTTTCACTCTATGCAACACAAGAAACAAAACTTCAACACTTATCATCAAAGGTTTAGACTAAGTGGTAATCAACCAAATGGTCCTTCTAATTTTTGATAACAATGTATTGCAGTTTGCACTCTTACAAAATGTATTGTAGCACTTTTAGCATTATTAAGGGAGGTTTAACACCAAAGACTATAGATGATCATCATTAAAGAACACACAATTTCTACTATATGTCATGAGACTCATTACATCAACTACTTCTCATTGTCCACAAGCACAACAATACTTATATGATTAAAAGAAAAAAAGAATAAATCACCAAAAAGTATGAATCCTATGAAAAAAGACCATCATGCTTAGCAAACATAAATGTTTTGCTTCAAATGATTGCATCAAATAAATAAAAGATAATCTTGCAAATATGGTAATGGACTGAATATCTAATCAATAATAGTTAACTCAAACTTTAAGTCATAAAATTCAACTGTCATATTATTGCCTTATTATCAAATATTAACAACCATGACAAACTAATTTAATGGATCTATGTTGTCATCGAGTGTATAGTCAATCACAATAACAATCTCTAATTAATATATAAAAACATCATAATATCAGCGAGAATACTACACAATTTCTTCCATAAAGCCCCAAGTCATTTCATAATTGCAAGTAGAATAAAAAATTAAGAACTTGTTCATAAGTTCTAATACTTCAAATGGAATTATTGTACACCCTCAAATTTATCATACAAAATTAAAAATGAGAACACTTACCTAAATTGCAATCACCCCTGGTTGAGCTTCATAATGCTTCCATCTATCATGCAATAAAATAAAGTTTATGACACCTTCACAAAAAGGAAAAAAAATCAAAACTAAACTTTCATTAATCAAGTATTCCACCTACCATGAAAGAGGGTCAAGCGCAGGGGCAATGGCATGGGCAGACATGTGCCTCTCATCCTGCATCTGCTTCATCAATGCTTGAAAAATCTCATTTGTTGCATTTTGGGTTGCCCCTTGCATTTGCTCCATCAGTGCTTGTAAAATCTCATTTGTTGCCTTTTGGGTAGCCTTAATCACTTCCATGTCTTTTTGTTGAGCATTGAGTTTTTCTTCCAACTCATTGGCCCTTTTGTTAGCTGCCTCCAACTCTGATTTATCATGGTGCTTAGATAAGGATCGATTAGGCTTCGGACCATGCCCACAGCCACGTATGTACCCTGACTTGTGTCCAAGAACCTCTGAGCAAATTTCCTCCTCACAAACTGGTGCTTCATTCTCTCCTACAGGGTGCGACTGAAGCTCCACCATTTGCTCCTAAAGTGGCAAGGCATATAAATTTTAAATTACATTAGTTCAATTAATATGATGATAAACAAAAATTTTAACCGAATTAATAAATTACATAGTTATGATGTGCACGGTCATTCACCCAAGAATGTTTCTTATTACTATAATGAGTTATCCTATATAACTCAATTGGCCCAAGCACTTCACCAGTTTGAGCAGTCTACATCAATTCAAATATGTGAATTAGTTTTTGAAGCATATCACTACGCATATGATACACTCTATAACTAAGATTTATGTTGCTACCATTTCAACACCCATCCGGGCAAAAGACTTTGTCCCAATTACATGGGGTGTGTTTTGCATTGCCCGATTCCTTGCATTTTGAGCACTTCTTTTCTACATTAAAATAGTCAAACTTTCGTCCATTAGAAATTTTTTAAACGAATAAAGGGAAAATTGATTTTGTTTAGTATCTATAGTAAGTTTAAGAACCTTAAATTCGTCAGAGGAGAAGTAAGAACAAAGATAATTCCAATCTTCTTGTGGCACGCCTGGTGGTGGATGTTGCATTGTTACTTCTGTTGTTGGGTGTGGCAAGAAATAGTTCTTGTGTAGCTTATGGCGATGATTCCTATATTGCGTGTTCATTTGGGCAAATGTTAAATCTTTAACCTGTTCATCATGGAGATTGAATGATTCCTACAAAAAATAGTGAATTGTTTACATTGTTAAGAATGAATGCTCTATGAGAAATAAAGGTAACAACAATTAAATTACAAAATAAAAAATAAGTTTGTTTATTGGATGCAAAAAAAAAAACATAAACCCCCTTTTATTAACTTCTGTTTCATAGTCTAGTTGAAATGTTTAAGTACTTGGTGATGATGCACAAAAATGGTTTTGCACACCACCTGTCAAGTATAGATAATAAATGCAATGAAATCAACGAAAAAATTAGAGAAGACACAATTTATAGTTGTTCGGTCAATTCGACCTACGTCCACTCTTCAATGGCTTCAGTCGCCGGGTATTTTATTGATTCAAAGGTATGGAGAATGGAGATACAAGCTTTGAGAGGGAGAATGAAGATACAAAGAAAATAGTAATCTCCGGTAGTCGGTTCGTCTTCTGTAAGTCTCTGATGGAGCATGATCTTCCTTTCTACCAGCTTGGAGCTATTTTATAGCAACTAAGAGATCATTCTTGTGGAGATCATGACATATCCTCAAGGCTTGTTTATCGCAGCTAAGAGATCATTCTGGTGGAGATCATGACCTATCCTCAACGGAAGGAGGAGGTTGGGGAGCTCCTCATGAAACGTGGTCAAAGATTGGACCGTTTCCTTCGGTGGTGCGGATAAGCTTCCCGTGCTCTCCTCTTGGTGACGTGCTAAGCAAGAAGTCTAACCGGCCTTGGACTGTCTTGGGCTTGGTGGAATCAAAATGAGGTTGGGCTCCCCAACTGGGGTTGGACTTTAACACATAAATTGGACTATTTGGGCTTAACCCATCACTTGGAAAAGCACTTACCTTGGCCATTTGGAGTAAACTCTCCCGATCGGCTTTGTCAATCTTTGCCCATTTTGTCACTTGAAGAGGTGCATGCTTCCGAACAATGCATCCCAACTCTGTTGTAAGTGGTTGGCATTCCAATCCTACTATTCGCCCAAGCTCTTCAGGCATCTCGACATTAAGCTTCTCGCCGACTTGCTTTTTTTTGGCAAGCGCAATATTTTGGGTTGGTCCCCGTTTCCTCCTCGTTGAGGATGACTCTGAAGATAAAGTATGAACAATGTTGGTAGATGATTTTGTTAAGAACCTAATTTTTTGATAAAATTAAAACATAAAGAAAATTCAATAATCAATAAAAAAAATTAAAAATGCAACTTCTATAAGTCAATATTTTGAACAATATTTAACATAATTCCATTAAACAAACATACCAACATTATGTTCGACATGTCCCTCTGGCAAAGGAACATTATTTACACTCATGGAACCATGAGACTCTTGTGCAAGTGGCAATGTACCACCATTAGCACTAGTTTGTGTCTGTTTATCAGATGGTAATGAAACTAGAAGCAGTACTGATAGTTGTCCTCCACCACGCCTAGCAGCTCCTTGTTTCCCCAATCCGGCCATCTGTGTGCAATGAAGTAACAAAATAATACAACAAATGAATATCAATTGTGTAAATACAAATGGTTATGCACATCTATGTGTGTATATAAGAACTACAAGTACTGCAACATTATAAACTTTCCCTAGTATAAGGTGAATTACACTGATACCTTACCTTTAGTCAGATTCACATTCGTCATTACTAAATGTATCATCTTTGTGAATATCATCACTACAATAATCTTCCTCGATATCACTGTCATTAATGAAGTTGTTATCTTCTTCATCTACATTTTCCATTGGTTGTTCATGAAATATATTATCTACATCAGTACATCCTAATGGGATCATATCATCTCTTTCTAATGATGGCATTTCATCAATTTCCATTGATTCAAAAACCTCATCAGGCACATGTTCTTGGTAAGGCTCCTCACCAGAAATCATTGTTCTTCAAATTGTTCAGGAACATCAAAAGACCCGCGAGGTTGAGTTCTCTCTACAACGCGCCAATTTTTTCCTAACTTCAAATCTTCAATATAAAAAACTTGTTTTGCTTGAGAGGCAAGCACAAATGGTTGGTCCTTATACCAAGTTCGTGATACATTTACACTAGTAATATTCCAATCCTTGTCTATTTGGATACCTGTACTGTCCTTTACATCCCACCAATCACACTTGAATAACATAACTCGATTCTGCCCAAGTAGATATTCTAACTCAATAACTTCAATGATCGCGCCATAGAAGTTTATCACCCTCCCATCATGTTCTCCCTCCACGACCACACCACTATTTTGTGTTTTTCTTTTTCTCTCACGATCTTGAGTGTGGAACCTAAACCCATTTGCATTACAACCAGTGTAGCGTTTCACTCGATTATCAGGACCCTTGGCAAGGGACAAGAGTTCTTTGCTAGCACGCCCTTCATGGTACAATTTTTTAACCTATACATAAAAGTGAAAATTGTCAATAGAACCCTAGCCAAATAATCAAATACACATTGTTTTGATAATAGCAAGAAAAATAGGTATATTTCAAAGTGCACTTACACGTTGTTCGAACCATTTAGGAAACTGCGAGTCATGCCTTTGATTAACATTCCTTGTATTCTCAGCTTTTAGAATTTCCTTATGCTCTCTATACATTAAGTATATATCATTATAACCCACAATTATCTAATACCAAGGCACAAATCTAATGAGCAAACAATAAAATTTTAAGTACAAGTAATTAGAAAATTAAACTTACACTATAAAATTTGAACCTCTTCACAATTATTCAACACGTAATTCTGAGCTTTTTCCCACTCAATATTATTCAACTCGGCATATATGGTCCCACCAAATGCATGACCATTATATGCAAATACAGATAACTCACTCGACTTTGCACCTCCATCATAGTTCCGTTCAGTTCGATTGAATCTCGTCTCAACATTACCCAAGTACATAGAGCAAAAATTCAAGCATTCATTGTCAATGTAACGCTCAGCAATCGACCCTTCTGGCCGAGCCTTATTAAGTACATATCCCTTTAGTTTCCCCATTTGCCTATCAATATATATAACAAAAGAATAAAGCTACAATTGAAAAAGAAAAACATGATTGATGCTTAAGTAATCACCAGATAAATAAATTATTAAATACCTTTCAAATGGAAACATCCATCGGTATTGGACTGGTCCAGCAAGCTTGGCTTCTTTAGCAAGGTGAACCATTAAGTGTATCATTATGTCAAAGAACGCTGGGGAAATAAGCGTTCAAGTTTGCATAGTGTCAAAGCAATCTGCCTTTCAAGTTTCTCTAACACATCCAAGTACAACGTCCTAGAACATAACTGTTTGAAAAAACTACCGAGCTCAACTAATGACTGACACATTTCCTTACCCAAGGATCCACGTATTGCCACTGAGAGTATCCGTTGAAGGAAAATGTGACAGTCGTGACTCTTCAATCCTGAAATACGACACTCTTTTATTTTCACACATCGAGAAATGTTTGCGGCAAAATTATCTGGAAACTTAATTGAAGTCAAGAATTCACATATTTTTCTCTTCTCATCATGGGACAACTGGTAACATGCAGACGGCATAAGAACTTTATCTCCTTCAAAACGAAGGTGTAATTCGGGTCTTAGGCCCATTGCCATCAAATCCTTATGAGCCTTCCAATTGTCCTTAGTCTTTCCATCAATATTCATTAATGTGCCAAGCACATTATCACATATATTTTTCTATATGTGCATGATATCCAAGTTATGTCGTAGTTTCAGGGTTTTCCAATATGGCAATTCGAAAAAAATGCTCTTCTTTGTCCAATTCAAATCACTTTTTTGACGTTTCCTCTTCTTCTCTCGGATTAGTTCAGGGGCCTTACCGAAAACAACTTGATCAATAGCATCCAAATATTTCAATATGTCATCCCCAGATAATGGTTCAATTGGTTCCCTAAAGTCTTTCTCACCATCAAATGATTTAGTCTCCTTTGGCCATCTATGATTAGTTGGTAAGAAACGACGATGTCTCATGTAACAACATTTCTTTCCATTTGGCAAATATTTGGAGGAAGTCTCACTCATGCAAACTGGACATGTCATATACCCTTTGGTGCTCCATCCGGACAAGTTAGCATAAGCGGGAAAATCATTGATAGTCCATAGCAGTGCTGCACGCAAGCAAAATTTCTCTTTAGTGTAACCATCATATGTTTCAAAGTCATCTTCCCATAATTCAGTTAACTCATCAATTAATGGTTGCAGAAATACGTCAATGTCATTTCCTGGAGAATTTGGTCCTGGAATAATCATGGACATCATGAGAAAAGGATCCTTCATACATTTCCAAGGAGGCAAATTGTATGGTACAAGAAATACTGGCCATATGCTGTAAGCATTACTCATGTTGCCAAAAGGATTGAAGTCATCACTTGCTAGTCCAAGCCTAACATTGCGAGGATCCTGGGCAAACAACTCATGCTTTTTATCAAAATCTTTCCATGCATCGGAATCAACAGGATGTCTTAATACATTATCCTCATTGATACGTTTGTCTTTATGCCACCTCATATCACAAGCAATGTTCTTATTTATAAACAATCTCTGCAGTCTTGGCTTTAATGGGAAGTAACGCAATACCTTTTGAGGTATCTTCTTAGATCCTTCAAACTTCCATCTACAGCTCCCACATTTTGGACACTTATCCAAATCCTTATAATCCTTCCAAAAGATTGCACAATCATTAACGCAAGCATCTATCTTCACATAGTTAAGACCCAAGTCACGAATTACCTTTTTTGACTCATAATAAGACTTAGGAAATGTATCACAAATTGGAAAGGCATCTTTCAATATTTCAAGTAGCATGTCAAAGCACTTATTGCTCATGCGATACATCATTTTTAAATGAAGCAGCTTCACAAGAAAAGACAGCTTAGAAAACTTCTTACATCCTGGATAAAGTTCTTGCTCTGCATCATTCAACAATTTAAGAAATATATCTACTTCTCCTCCATCCACATGAACACCCTGTTGAATAGATTCTTCTCTAACCCCCCAATTGTCCCCAAAATGACCAGTGGCAATATCATCTATCATACCATGCATATCATCAATTTCATTACCTTGCTCGTAGTTCTCCTCAACACCCTTATCATTAGCAAAATTGTTTTCAAAATCTTCCCCGTGATATATCCACCTAACATAACTCTTAACTATCCCATGCATCAATAAATGTCTTTCAACAACTTCTCGAGTGTGGTCATAGAAGTTGTTACACTTCATACAAGGACATGAGATCTTACTATGTGGTTCTTTACGAGCATATGCAAACTGGAGGAATTCTTTCACTCCCAATTGGAAAATATGGTGCAATCTATTCTTTTGCTGCATCCAACTCCTATCCATACTTGTGTTCCTACACAATGAACAAATTCAACGCTGCAACAAACTATCCAATTGACTTCAACACATTAGACGAAAAAAATGGTTCAAATAAAAGAATTGATTAACTCAATTACTTGGTTGAGAATGTAATAACATCAAAACAACAGTTCCATTCATGATAATAATAACAATTTTACCCTTTCTCATGAAAGCAATGAAATTTCTAGCAACTGGCCATCAATTTTTGAAAAACAAATGTAGTGACAATGAGGCACTAATAAAAAATAGCACTAGTGAAGACAAAGAAAATCTTCAAGTCAGAGTTTCCAAATTTACTAGTCTTAGGGCATGTTTGTTTTCAATATTAAATTTGGGTGGTATTAGAAATTATTTACATTCCACTCCTATCCAATGGTATACTATATTTGGTCTTAAACTTGTATCACATCTTTTCCCTTGTTTATTTGTTCAATGGGTATTATAGTGAGTCCCACAAACAACCATCTATTCTATCATATCTTATATAACAAATATACCATTTTATCTTTAACATCTTCCATTCTATTTTACCCTTAACCATCTATACAAGGAAAAATTTAAAATAATTTTAAAAAAAAATCGGTAACATCGTACGTTTAAACATAATATAAAGAAAAAATTTAAAAAAAAAAATCGGTAACACCTTACGTTAAACATAATACAAGAAAAAAATTCAAAATAATTTTTTTTAAAAAAAGGTAATATCGTACACTTAAACATAATACAAAGAAAAAATTTAAAATAATTTTTTTAAAAAAATTAAAAAAGAAAAATTGGTGACACCGTACGCTTAAATATAATACAAGGAAAAAATTTAAATAATTTTTAAAAAAAAATTGTTGACACCGTACGCTTCAAAATAATTTTTTTTTTAAAATTTTAAAAAAACTGGTGACATCGTACGCTTAAATATAATACAAAGAAAAATTCAAAATAATTTTTTTATATGTGAACTCTTCACATAGGAAGGCATTTGTGTTATTTTATTCTCTTATACCGTCCTTTCACTTGTACCGGGAAGATAATACCACTTGGTAAGTGATATTGCTTAATACCATATAGAAGACATTAAAGTCACTGTTCACACTAGGTCGATACTACAACTCTAAACATAATACCAAACAAAAAATGTCAAACAAAGAAGATATAAAGTGGATCCCACATGCTATTTCCCTAATATCACCCCCTTATACCACCCATATCCTAGAAGTAAACAGCCCTTAGAGAATGATTTGGTATTTTGTCACATATATTTCAATGTCATATGACTTTTCTAATGCTCTCAAGCACAATGAAATCAAACTTTTTTAATCACCTTATAGCTGATAGTTGGTTTCTCAGACAAATCAAGTATGCCATATTTCAAATTTTAAATCTATTGACTAGCTTTTGTAACGTTGTTGCTGCTTGATTAATCATTAATGTTACTAATATTGGTGAGTTTTGGGAAAGTTGTATGTGATTTTAATATATAATATTTTGTATTCAAAATAATCTATGTACATTACAAATTTGAACCAACTACCAATCACCAATATTAGTGTAGACATGGGGTTTCAATTCCTTCTTGTTTGGAGTCCCATTGAAGCAAAAAGGAATAGGGTTCTAAATCAAGTTTCATGGTCAATAATGGGGAAGTTCAAGTGTTGAAGCAAATGGAGAAAGGGCCTAGCGAATTACCCCCAGCAGCCTTAGCGAATTACCCCCACCAGCCCCTAGCGAATTACCCCCAGCAGTCCACAAGTCCAGGTATAACTCCTCTCTCTCTCTCTAGCCCACCGCCCATCACCCATCACCACCTTTCCATTGCTGTTCCCCATTGTTTTCCACAACCACAACCCCCTTTTCAGGTTCTTCACCACCACCACCTCAACCCCTCTCTGTTCTCCTTATCAATCAAATCAAACCACATATCGATTGTAGGCCAATTACAAACAATTTAAATTTTGATTTAACAATTTAGAACCAAAAAAACTCATAAATATTCAAATCAAGGACAAAAAGCACAAAACTCATACTTGTATTAGAGAACCATGCTTTCACCTATCAATAACCATAGAAGGAATAAGGCAAAGACATTTTTATTTGGCAACATACATGAAGCACAAATTGTAACATGCTTAAAATCATTGGAAAAGTTGAAGAAGCATAAAAATATAAAAGAGAAACAAACACTAGCAATCCATAAAATTGATTGAATGACGAGAAATAAATTACATGTTACGGACTCAAATTCAGTGATTAAAGTGTGAAAAGTAATGAAATACCTATAATCAGAAGTGATGAAATTGTAACTCTTGTAATTGCAGATGGAGATATAGAGATAGAATATAGAGAATGAGAGAACAAGAGAAACGTATCGATAGAGAATGTGAAGAATAGTCATAATAGGATTTTGCAAGAATTTGTGACAAGTTAAGATGTGAGAAAGGGATTGGTTGATAAGATAAGTGAGCAAAGGAGAATTTTTCTTAAATATTTTCTCCTGTTATCCGCCTTTAGCTCGAAAAAAAGTTGGCTGCCCTAGCTATTAGGTGATAAAGTAGTGTTATATCATAACAATATAATATAATATAATATAGTTGTTATATGTTATCCGCCTTTAGCTAAAAAAAAAATTGGCTGCCTTAGCTATTAGGTGATAAAGTAGTGTTATATCAAAACAATATAATATAATATAGTTGTTATATGTTATCCGCCTTTAGCCCAAAAAAAAAAAAAAAAAATTTGGCTACCCTAGCTATTAGGTTGTAGTGTTATACCATAACAATATAATATAATATAATTGTTATAGATTATCTTTTTAGTTAGGACAAAAATAATATTTAATCTAGTTAACAAGATTTTCACATACAAAAAATAACACATTTTTATTAAAATTAATTGACAAAGATAAATAGTACATAAGAGTAGGTCTGTCAATTGTGTCGAGTAGTGTTCAAAAAAAAAATGTGTCCAGTAAGACTGGTTCGTATCGGGTTTTAATGAGTTTGTGTCCCAAAATAATTTAAGCGTAACCGATTTATTTATTAATTCGTGTTTAACGAAACGTGACATATTGAGTTTGTAACTTATATGAATCGTGTATAATCGGAATATATACGAGTCGTATTATGTATTTTTTTTATTGGTTTCACTTATATACGATTTGGTTTGTAATCATATAATGTCCACAAGTTTCCGAAACGGGTGTCTTAAGAAAGACTTAAGTCATTTAATTTCGTATTACATTCATGTCGTATATAACAGATCATGTCATTTTTTGGCACCTTACATACAAAATGACAAATTTGGATCAATTTATGATCATTTAGGACAAATGCGCAATCAATTAACCAACCGATAAGCATATTCAATTTAGACTAACCAATAAGAATACAAATCCAATTTGAAAACTATGATTCTGTTACTCGGTGTATTTCATTTTCAAAGTCTATATATGTACTCTTTAAAAATTGAAATTTAGTTCGATCAAAATTATTTAATTAATAGCATATTCATATTCAGATTCAGTTTAATCAATTATAATGGGTTCAAATTACTAGGTTTCGATACGATATATCATAATTTAAATCTATCATATGCATTATAAATGATTCGAATTTGAATTCGAATATTCTAAAATAAATTTCAATCTATATTTAATTAATTAAATTTGAATTTGTATACAAGTTTGTATTCATGTCAAATATGGATCTCAATTCGATTAATTTATAAGCATAATTTATTTGCATCCTTATTTTAATTACATGGAAGGTTTGATTTTTCAACAGTTTGATTATACCAGCAATCTTTTCATTATACTAGCAATCTTTTCAGTGAACCGAACCGCTGAAGGACCTGGTTCACCAGTCAAACCAGGCAGTCTGGTCCAACACATTTTAGCACCAAAAAATTTCTGCCTCAAAATTAATGATAAAATTATTAGTGACAAGTTCAAATTCATCACTAATAGCATCTTGGTTCAACCAAATAGTGACTCATGGCTAAGTCATTACTAAATAGTTGGGCATAGATTATTTATTTATCAACAACATTAAAGTAATTGTCACTTAAATTCTTCCCTCCAACATATTTTTTGCGCGAAAAAATTCCCGCCCCCAAATTATTGATCAGATTGTTAGCAACAATTAAATTCTGTCACTAATACCACCTTAGTTCATAAAAATAGTGACAAGTAGACAAGTTGTGACTAAAGAGTTATCATTTGATTAATTATTTAGTGACTACATTAAATTAATTGCCACTAAAGTACTTCCCTCCATTTTTTTTTGGCGCCAAATTTCTCCCGCCTCAAATTTAGTGACAAAGCTAATGTTGGCGGTAGTAACACTCTATTTTATGAAATAAGTGATAATTTTTTTAACTTGCCACTAAATATTTTGGGTTAGTGGCCATTATTTATTTTCGTCACTAAACATTAGGTTTTAGTGACGATATAAGTTTTGTCACTAATACTTTCGCCACTAACAAGCTTATTTCTTGTAGTGGAATTGTTTGGAGTAAGGTTAAAAATCAAGTTAAATTTGTTGAACTCATTTTTTTTAAATAAGTTTAAAAAATTATTCAACTTATACAACAACAAATTTATTTTTCTGCGACGAAAAAATTTGTCGCCAAAAGTATGAAATTTGTCGCTGAAAACTTTTGGTGACGATAAAATATCGTCGCTCATTTGTCGCTGCAGATTTGTCACTGAAAATTTTTTACGACAAAATGTTGCGACGAGTAGCTTAACTAGTTTACATATGAACGAGCTGAGTTTACGAGCTCGAGCTGAGTTTTTTCAGACTTGTTCTTTTAAACGAATTTAAAAATTTGTTCAAGACACGAATCGAACTCGTGTTAAGCCCAAGTAACTCTAATTTGAAGTATGTGTTAGTTAATTAAAAGCATAAATTGATAAGAGATTGTCATTTAACTTTTGATAATGCTAGACTATCCCAAAAAAAAAAGATGAAAACAAGGACCACAAGATGTGACAGGTTAGTGTTTTTGTTCTCACATTTACTCAACTGAGATTCAAATTTTATTTATTATATTAGTGTCATACATCCGTCACAATAGGCATATATCGATTGAAAAATCCTATTGTTAAACTATTATGAACTATAAATTTCCTCAAACTTCATAAATTCACCATTTTTTGAGAAATTCAAAAGATCATGCCTAAGCTAAAATAACATTTAACTATTTATAATAATATTGGAATCCCAATTTTTCTACGACGAGGTGGTTGTACCTCTTGGGACATTTGATTAACACAATAATTTTGTGTCAAGTAAAAATTCTAGGAGACTAACTATAAGAGACAGAGATTTGAACTCACGACTACTTCGTTTCATGAGCTTAGTTCCAACAAAATTGTCCATATCACAAAGATTTTTGAACCCAAAATAATTGCCTTTCTTTTATTGTAATTGTGCTTTAGTTAAAGAGAATAACTCAATGTTGGGATTTCTCACGATTTAAATCCACTAACAAACACACACAATCGAAGAACAAATCAAGAATATAAAGCAATAAGAAACAAGAAAGAACAAGACACAGATTTTACGTGGTTCGGCAATTTGCCTACGTCCACGAAGCTGCAGGGATTTCACTATCGGGTCATCATCCGGATCATATATACAAACTAGACTCCATAAAAAAAAACCAACACTCAACGCAACAAAATGCAAGCTTAATCGTCACACTCCAAACACTCATAATCATTTGTGAACCATATGCATTTGGTAGTGGATTGTGTCGTGTCGAGTGTCTAAGTAGGCAAATTTTACCGTGTCAAAAATAATTTAACCCATTGTAATGCATTTATTAAGCGAGTGCAATAGATCAATTCGACTATATATTAAAATCATTAAAATTAAACCCACACCTGATAACTTTGCATTAATTTCGAGATGAATCAATAAGTAGTGCTAACAATTGTTAGCTATGGCTGTGACACTATTGAGGACTTCTTGCCCAATTATCCTCGCTAAATCCCACTTATATATTTAGTTAGGGATAATTTGAAACTTACCCAGAACATATTTAATGGTTCAATTTTCACCATTTTTTTGATAAAAAAAATATGAAAAGGGGTTCTTAACTCTCCAATCTAAATTCTTATTATCTTTTCTAACATAAATGCAAATTATATTTCTTGTTACATTACATATTTGGAAACTCTTTTAGTCATCAAACAATGCAGTTGTTTGTTTAACATAAATGCAAATTATATTACTTGTTACATATTTGGAAATTCTTTTAGTCATCAACAATAGACTGGTAATCGAATCAAGTTATTCGGAGTTAGTTCAAGTTCGACTCGCTTTGGGCTAGGTTTCACGAGCTTGACATGTTCGGCTAGAGTTCGCAAAGTTCAGCTCAATTACTAGTCCTAATCATTAAATAATGTATTTGTTTTTGGATGAATTATACTTTATACCTTGAAAGATTTGAGAATGTTTATTTTATACTTTCAAATATTAAATTTTTTACATTGTACCTTGAAATGTTATAATGTGACAATTCTATTAATTTTTGTTATTCATTCGGTCAACATACATGAGGTAATTTTTGACGGAATAAACAGTAGATGCTAACATAAAAACTATATTACAATACTTTCAATACATTGAAGATAAAATATAAAAAAAATTAATATTTAAGAGTACAAAATAAAAAATCTTAAAATCTTTTGGAGTGGCAAGTGCGATTTTCTCCTTGTTTGCGTTATACTCTTTTGGACCGTATAATTCAAAGCTTTGATCCATCGACGATTAAACCTATACCAAGCCCACAACGGCCCAATGCACCGACCTGCTATCCTGCACGTCATGCGCACGTAGAACCCTAGTGAACGAAGAATATGCCAAAAAGAGCAGCTATTCAATCGACACGTGTCGGTAGTGTCCATCTTTGATTTTGACCCGGCGGAGCCACCGGAGCGAGAAATTTTTCAACAATCAAAATTTCATTTCATTTTCATTTCATTTCCATTTGTAGAGTTTCATTTAGCATTCCTGTCCACCATTTCCACTCTCTCTCTCTCTCTCTCTCTCTTATTATTTTCTACGCCATTACATACAAACATTTATCGCCATACACTATATATACATTATCAAGAACTCATATATAATTTTTCTTCGATTTTTGAGGGAGGGGGAAAGAGATTCTTCTGAATGGAGACAAATCTCAGAATCAGATAATGATTGGAAGCTCGAAACCCTGATTTTGGGTGCTAAATTGATCCGATTGAGTGAATCATTTGGTACGTCCGTCAATTGATTAAATTGGTTGATTTTTTCGTGGATCGATTTAGATTTCCGATCGGTTGGTGTTTGAAATTTCTAGATCGGAGAGAGAGAGAGAAGAGTGGGGAAAATGCCGTCGCACGCGGATCTGGATCGGCAGATAGAGCAGTTGATGGAGTGCAAGCCTTTAACGGAGGCGGAGGTGAAGGTGCTGTGTGATCAAGCGAGGACGATACTTGTGGAGGAATGGAATGTGCAGCCGGTGAAGTGTCCGGTCACGGTGTGTGGTGATATTCACGGACAGTTTTACGATTTGATCGAGCTGTTTCGGATAGGCGGAAATTCTCCGGATACGAATTACCTCTTCATGGGCGATTATGTTGGTCAGTTTTCGATATTTAAACTGTAATTTCTGATGAGTTTGTTGATAATTATGGATTTTCTATCTGTTACAAAATATTGAAAGGAGAAATGTTTGTTTATCTCGTGGAGATAATGTTCGGATATTGAAATGGCTTATGTTTATTTATTTATTTTTTTCATTTTCTGTTTTATAGATCTAATCATTGACCCAGTGGACTTCAAATTTATGTAGTTATTTGGTGGGGGTAAGAGTAGGAAGTAATTCATTGAGACGAAGAGGAAGTGCAAATAAATACCACTCTTGCCTATATTAATTTGTTTTTATGTTGATCTGTTAATTGGTCCATAAATTGCACTGCTTGCTATTATCGATGTCTAACATAGTTTAAGAAAACCTATTGTTGTTCGGAGCTTGTGAGATATGCAATTGAATTATCTGAGAAATTCTGCTACTCTTTTAGATTACTGTATCTAGGATGCCTACTTCATAACTTCGATTTTTGGTTTAGGTAATGTAATTACTGCTGAAATTCACCTGAAAAATGAGAGTTGTGGTGAGAAGTTTTAATTTTTGTTTGCTTTTGGGAAAGAGATGAAAATGAGTTGCCGTTTGTGAATGAGGTTAGAAACATTTGTAGAATTAAAGGGAACACCATGTGTCCACAAGAGGAAAATTTTGTTGCAAAAAACTCTCACTATTGCTTGCACATGTAAGAGAAAACAGCTGGTTCAAGTAGGAGATACTAGTATGTGGCCCTGTACTGTCCCTGATTGTATTTTTTGTGGCTCTTGATTAATTATTCCTTGATCATTTGATAGTAAGATGTATGGCTTACCATACCCCAACCCCCCCCCCCCAAAAAAAAAAAAAAAAAAAACACAAAACACAAAAACACAAAATGTCATGTCGTGTTAAAGGGGAGATTGTGTGCCTAGTTTTTGTGCATGTGAAAGGGTAGTCTTGTGCCAAATTTCTTGCTCTGATCAACTTGATTTCCTTTCTTCAGTGATATATTCATACACTGGTTTGTTTTGGTTTGGAAATTGTACTTTGGAAGATATTTTGCATCTTTTAAAAGCATTAATCAATTAATGCAGATCGTGGGTACTATTCAGTGGAGACGGTCACACTTTTAGTGGCTCTGAAAGTTCGGTATAGAGATAGAATTACAATCCTTCGAGGAAATCATGAGAGTCGGCAAATCACTCAAGTGTAAGACCTTTACTATTTCAAGTTCTAATCCACACTTTGGGGGGGGGGGGGGGGGTCAAAGTTCAAGAAGTTATTTTTCTATCTTGACATGGGTTTCTCATACTGCAGGTTGTTAGAAAAGAAAGTAATGTGAACTTCATAGAAGTTTTAGCAAAATTTCCATACTTCTGTCAAATTTTTTGATCTGATATATTCAAGATTCCCTTATATTCACATGCTATGTGTTTTTCAATTTGCCCATTTCTTTTTCCCCAAACGAGAGCGTGCTCACACAACAGCTATGTGTTCTATTATTCTAAACTTTTGTGGGAGACAACTAATTTAACAGGCTAATTCATTGTAAATTGGGTGCCATGCCTGGCCCTGCATCCTATGCCAGGGCTAGACATGCAACCATGCATACTCATTGTATTTCCCATCTTGAGGTTACTAGTTGGAGTTTAAAGGTTCATTTACTTTTGTAGCGTCTATGAGTTTAAATTTATTATAATGTTCATCTTTACTAGGAAATTGGCTTATATGGTGTAATGAGGAACACTACCTGATGATTCTATTCAGTGGATTCATCTCCTTTGTCTTTTAATGTTGAGGAAACTGAATTATGCACCCCCAAACCAACAATAGAATAGTTGTTTGCTATCCTCTCCTTTCCAGCTACAGTCAAATAATTAGCTGCCAAAAGTTGACATTTTTAAAGTAGACAAATATGGATGAAAGTGCATTGTGTAATATGCTAAAAACTTCAGCCAGGATATTGTGCAAATGTTCTTTACTTGTAGAATGTGGTAGTAGAGTGTTTTTCCATATTTGTAAGATTGGTTCTAATGATGTTGTTGAAACATTTCGTTAAGCAAATTATATAATAACTAGCTAATGCCTGGCCCGTGCCTGGAGGCACTATGCAACGTAACAAAAGTTACACATGAAAAAGAGTGTGGGTGGATGTGTGTGTTCATGAGATATAGCAGCGCCTTGTGTGTATGCACAAATCCACACTCTTAGATGTGCCCAAAAAATTTACACCAGTGCCATAATTTTTTTGGTAAGTCCAAAGTCATAATTAAACCAATATAAATCAGGCTAGATCAAATAAGTTATAAACTTGAAAACAAAAACCATAATAGACCCAAACGGGTCAAATCAAAATCAAAAACGTCAAAAAATTGATAACTTGAAGAACGATAATGGAGAATTTTTTAGAAAAGCTATAATATCTTCATCTCGGTCAATGTTAGTCGATTTGGTCGAGAAAACCCAACCACTTGAACTACAATAATATTTCTTAAAGGAATATATAAAACTATTACACTCACATAATAACACATAACAATAACCCAAAAAAATACCAAGATAACTATTCCTTTTCATGTGGCACTTGGTCAAACTCAGTTATGAGCTCTTCAATGTCTACATTGAATTGTAAGAGATCCATT
Source organism: Ilex paraguariensis (assembly GCA_963454935.2). NCBI lineage: Eukaryota > Viridiplantae > Streptophyta > Magnoliopsida > Aquifoliales > Aquifoliaceae > Ilex > Ilex paraguariensis. The sequence continues at coordinate 36,969 of CAUOFW020002527.1, forward strand.
GCGATTATGAAATTTGGATTAGCACCATCAAAATATGAGGTGGCAGTCAAAGGGCAAGTTGCCCAAGTGTATATTGCATTTCAATTTTAAGTTTCAAGTTTCAGGCTGGGTGATATATGCTTGTTTTCACTAACAAAGTAAATTTGACAAAATATCAATTTCACACCTCGCTGAACATAGAATAGATACAATGAGGACAAACAACACACACTTGGGTTATTGTTGGAGTTGGAGCACCTATGGAACTAGAAGTTCTTGCCGACTGCATATCAACAAGCAACAAAAGTGGGGCTTCAACAGAGAGGATTTTGTGGTTGAAGATTGAGTCCTTGTTATGCTTTGTGATAGAAAGGACTTTCAGGGATTTTCTCAAGGCTCCAAGGGTTGTGGGGTGGGGTTTTATCTGAGAGGGGCTAGGGTGGAGTTGATGGGTTTATGATGGTTGGGAAGAGAGAGAGAGAGATCTAGTTTCCCTAATAAGATATAGATGGAACCTAAAATCTCCATTTTGTTTCCCTCCCACCTTCCTTCCTTCTACTTCTCCTCTCTAACCAATACACTTTTGCTGTCTATTTTATAAGAGGAAAAGTTGGATGGAAGGAGAGGGGGAGGAATGGGTGGATTTTTTCATTTGGTAGAAAGTGAAGGAGAAGGAAGAGAAAACGGATATATAGTCCCTTTGGTCACATTTTTTTTCCTAAAATGGGAGGAAGAAAAAAGAAAGAAGATTGACTGTCACTCCATTCACTGTTTTGCCCTTCAGACAAGTACTATTCCCTTTATATATAACAAATATAGTGGTAAAATCAAGCAATATTTTTTTTTTTATTCTTTCCTTCATAGACAACAAAAGACAGAGGGAAAGAAAGGTATCTTTCCTTTCTCAGGGGCATCTGTAACATTTCCTCTACTTTCTGTTCTTCTAGTTTTTGGCCCTCCTACTAGATGGTCCATTACTCTGACTTGACAGGGTGCTTTTGGTCTAATAAAACTTTCTGTATGAGACAATTGCATAGGAACTAGGCAACACGTGGAAGCGCGAATAACACTAAAATATGAATTGTGCCATGTAGACCACTCATTTGAATATAATGGTTCATTTGATGGACATGATGAACAATACAAGGAAAGGAGAGGTTGGAGGGATCTTGAGGAGAAAAGGAAAGAAAATTGTCTTTTGGTCAAAATTTGAAACAAAGCTAATTGCTAGCGGGACAATGCATGAGGAAAATTCAATTAGAAAGCTTTTTATACATGCCATGTATGGATTACATCAACCATGAGGCGCACACCAGTGTGATGCTGCTCTTATCTCGGATCAAGTGGTTCTTTGTTTCTCCCTCATAGTCAAGGGTGTTGGGTGCAATGATTGAGTGCAATCACTTGACTTGGCTGAGAGACAGGATATAAACCCAAGGAATATATATTGAATTGTAATGCTGAAAATTTTGTTGGCTTAAGCTATAATCGTGATGATGGTCTATTAGAAAGGCGGAAATATGCATCTAGACGGAGTCAATTTTGGAGAGGAGGATTCATGTGGCTGATGCTGGATGGTTGGCTCAAGTGTCCCGAAGTAAATTGGAAAGAGATTATAATTAGTTCATGCAGCTTAGAGCTTTAGCAACTTTGTATTTGTTAGTATCTCTTATTTGTTTATAGCTGTTATTTATATTCCAGTTTTTTCAACCCAGGTATGGTTTTTATGACGAATGCTTGCGGAAGTATGGAAATGCCAATGTCTGGAAGCATTTCACCGACCTTTTTGATTATCTGCCCCTTACAGCACTTATTGAGAGTCAGGTTTGAGTTGTACGCGCATGGATATGTTATTTCTATTAATCTCAGGACAACGGTTAAGTGCTTTATATTGTTGCATTACAGATCTTCTGTTTGCATGGAGGACTTTCACCATCCTTGGATACACTAGACAATATCCGAGCCTTGGACCGTATACAGGAGGTAAATGAGCAATCATATGCCTGAAGTTCATATGCTTTGAGATGTCATGTGTGTCTGTCATAAATCTAAGGCTTTTCTCTGGTTGTTGCCAAAGCCTTTTTATTTCTCTCTCTCTTTGTTTCTTTATTCTGTTTTCGTTTTTCTTTCTCCCTTTCGTAGATAACATACTCCAACATGGGCTGAAAACTTGATTGATATATGGTAAAATCCCAAAAAACTGTGGGATGCCATGCATTGCCTGGAGAACTTTTTTACTTGTAATAGTACATTCTGATACTGCACTAAGAATTTTTGTAACTATCACTTTTTCAGTTCTGCTATTTGCTAGTTGCTTTTTGGATTAACGCATGCATGAAATTTGGGAGGCTCAGTGGCTGTTATTCTTGTTCATGTTAGGAGTGATTACAGATGAGTGAGCTAATGGTGATTTTTATATTTTCTCTCTGGAAATTTTGTATAGTATGTGGAATGTCCTAAGGTGATTTTGTTGAAGCCAGTGTATGACATCTTTGTTTGTGGGTTGGTAGGTTCCACATGAAGGACCTATGTGCGATCTCTTGTGGTCTGATCCAGATGACCGATGTGGGTGGGGAATATCTCCAAGAGGAGCTGGCTATACTTTCGGACAGGATATTGCTACTCAGTTCAACCACACCAATGGGCTAACTCTGATTTCAAGAGCCCACCAGCTTGTCATGGAAGGTTATAATTGGTGTCAGGTTTGTGAACATAGATAGAGTAATCAAAAGATTTTTTTTTTTTTTTTTGTTCACCAATCTGTTTCTTATATTATCTTTTATTCCCATTCATGCATTTTCTAGGAGAAGAATGTGGTGACTGTATTTAGTGCTCCAAATTACTGTTATCGGTGTGGGAACATGGCTGCAATACTAGAAATCGGGGAGAACATGGAGCAGAATTTCCTTCAGTTTGACCCAGCACCTCGGCAGATTGAGCCTGACACCACACGCAAGACTCCTGATTATTTTTTGTGATCTACATACCCCTGCAGGCTGTTTGTAGTCCTCGCTTGCCCTTGTGCACTGTAGATGTGTTTTAAAAGAGGAGTTTCGTTGTTTGAGGATAATAGTCAACATCATTCTTTGTTTGGAGTTTGTGTTGCTGCTGACTTTGATTTTGTGCGCAAAATACTTGCCAAAGAACTGACGGAAGGCACCAAGTCCTTTGTCTTTGTATATTTTTCAGAAAAGGAGGAAGCAGCAAGGCATGGTATATTGTGTTGTGTAATTTCTCATTTCACTGTAGAGAACAGGTTTCAGCATGGATGTCGATTTGTCAGTTTTCCATTTTCCCTGACGAATGGTGACTGAAAATGCGACCAATGATAGAAATTAATAGAGTTGGATTCTCTATCGGAACAAGCTTTGCTGATTCTGTCAAGAGGTGTGACTCGTGTGAGGTAAGTTTTTTGATTGAAGGGAAGAAAGGATGAGGTTTTTAGTTGGCATAAGTAGAACAAAATTAACTTTGAAGTAGTTTTTTTCACTGTCCTGACAATTATGTTGTTGTGCATGGAATGTTTTGGGCCACTGCAATTGTGTTTAGTGATCTGGTTGGTGTGTTGTATGAGATCCATGTAGTATGATCCAAATTCATCCCCCGAGAAATCTTTCATCAATTTTTCCTTAAATATAGATCACCCACTACGTATTAGTACGGGAATCATTTATGTATAACCAAGGGGTTGTACATGTGGACTGGAGACGTTTTTCCTCTCCTTTTACTTGTGGTTTTCCCATTCACCTTTTGAATTGTTGGTGATCAACATTATTCCAAACTTTTTTTTTTTTGTATATTCTAGCTGTGTCAGTTGATCAGCACAGTATTTCTCTGCTTACGTATTGGATTAATGTTAGATTTTGTGTAAAGTCACTTCTCTACCCAAAAGGGTAAATTTATGGGTGGTGGTCCTAAGGGTTTACGTTTTGCGGGATATTCAAACATTTGATGAGAGGTTTATTAGGTGGTTTAGTTATTTCTACGCTAATTTCCTCGGGTATTTCAAACAATTTTCTGAGGTGGTAGTAGCAAGGTTTTTGTTTGTAAATGTAAACTCTAATCGACATAGGCATTGGACCATCCAGCCTCTTTCTACTCTGGCTAACAATAAATGATATCACATGAATGCCATGTAACGAAGCTGTTCATACGTTTGATTCGTTTATTCCGAGTTGCATACACCCCATTCACAATGCCGAAGATACAATGTTGCACAAAGGAAAACAAACTTCAGATCACCCAAGCTATATGAATGGTACTTTCAGCTTCACAATGCTTGTGTGTTGTGCATGTACCCGATGGGATAGAACAAAGTCTATGCTTTCGGGGTGTAAAGTATAATTTGTCCTTAAAATTTTGAAAAAGTCTAGCGCCATCGAACATTGGGTGAGTTTCATTTGAATGACACGTAAGCATCTAGCGTTTCTGAGTGCTCAAATTTGAAGCCAGAAAAAATAACGGAAAGCTAATAGAAGGGTCATATTGTAACATTTTTGATACATTGAAGGTATAATGTGAAAATTTTAATTTTTGAGGGTATAAAGTGTAAAAATCCCAAATTTTAAACTGGCTAGTAATCCAATCAAGTCTTTGGTACTTCTCAATTTTGTCTACTTCAAGTTCCCGAATTGAATAAATTTTGGGGAGAGACAGCTTTACAAAAATTTCTAGTGAGTGTGTGTGTGTGTGTGAGAGAGAGAGAGAGGGGGGGGGGTTCTTCTGATTAGAAATTGTTCAAAAAGATTGCTCTTAGATTGGACAAAGGAGGTAACTAGCTAGTGGGGAGAGCAAAAATCAAAGAAAGAGAAAGGCACCACTCCAGTAGAATCTTGTCCAAAGCCTGTGTTATCAACTGGCATGTTTCATAAAGTAGAATGCAATCTAATTTCCGAATCATGCAATTGTTTTTCAACAAAGACAGTTCAAGAGGCTGAAAAGTCAGAATCAGTAGTCTCCTTTTTCTTCTGAATATTCACTCATAAAAGAGTGGCATAAAGTTGAAACAGAAACCCACCTCTTCATCATCATCAAATGTTTTACAACAGTTTTCACATGATTGCCCCAAGCCCTTAATAATAGCACTACAGTAATCCAAAAAAATTTATGTAACTTGACTTTTATAAGTAATAACTTCTATGATCAATCATAACATCTTTGTGATCAATCATGTTCTTTGCCGTTATAGTTTACAACCTAAAAAATTATAACTTGATTTTCAAAAATTATAACTATTAGTATGTGAGTGTTGATGTCTTGATGATATTAAGTACCCGTCAAATAGTTTGTGTGCTGAGACCCCCATTATTAAAGATTTTGACAATAATCAGATTTATTAGTCTTACCTTGCATAAAAATAGGTTATTTCTTCATTTTAAAATTGTGACGTGTAGATTTTAATGAAGCAATCTTACCATTGCGCCATATGAAATACAAGAAATTCCTACTATCTGTTTTTTCTTCAACTTTGGCACCTCATACCATTTACAGATAGTTTTGAAAGAAAGATTCCTCTCATCCCTCCCTTTTGACAATTTTGCCTCTGCAAAACAAAAGAGGGCTTACTTTGTGGAATAATGTAGAGACAATTTGCATTGTTATGTTGTAATCAAAGCCTTTAGCCTTCCACCTCTCAAGAACCCCACAGAACAATTTGACTACTCCAAAATCCCTTTTCAAAGCATGGTTCAAAAGGCTCACCCAATGCACAAGACTCCCTTCATTACGGGGTTTGAGGAGGGTTAAATGGTTCACAATCCATATCCACCGATAAATTGTTGTACTTTCAGAGTTTCTATGCTCTCAGCTCCTTTAAGTTGTTATCAGAATTAGCTCTTAACTCTTGAAGCTAGCTAGTTAGTTGCCATGACCCGTAAGGCCAGGAACAGAAAGAAATCTTTGTGTGAGAAATCCATGCAGGTGGTGGTTAACATCATCAAACTATCATCTTTTTATGTTGCAGGTTTGAATCTGGGATCAAATGGTGGAGTGCCTGAGGGAAACATCGCGGTTCTAAACGCTCCAGTCCAACCCTCAAACGCTTTGCCATCGTCTCAACAGAGTATAAGCCAGAGGTTACAAGAGCCAGAGCTCGGGTCCAAATCTTTCACCTACTTGACAGGATCAGATGAAGGAGAGAGATCTTCCTACATGGTCTGTGGAACTAACAATAATGATAGCAGGTTTTCTGATTATATCAAGAGGTTTCATGACGGGAACATGAATGAATTGAACACTGCAAGTACAAATGGAAAGGTTTCTGAATATATCAGAAGGTTTCATGAGAAGAACCCGTATGATTCAATGAAAGGATCCAAAGGATTGCCATTCATTTTGCCACCCCCACCTCCTCAAGCCAAGTAGTATGGTGATGCTTTGTTCTTGTATAATATGGTCATGAAAGAGGCTCAAAGTTTCAAATTATAGTGTTGTCTTCGACATAAACTACCAAGTATTGGCATATATAGATGACAGAAACTACATCTTTGTTTAGAGTCAGCAAGAAACTCTGTTTTGTTGGGTTCGATGGGGGGTGTTGGGTCAACTTATACGCATCTCGACTAAACCCTTCTCCGGTACGTAAGGACCAAGAAGATATTCATGATGAATAAATTCCTCGTGACCTGACTTAAGGAGTTGGCAAGATTAAAGAAACTTTTGAGAGAAGTGGTTTGAGTACATAGGCTTGTAATGTGCTGTAGTATCATGAAGTTTAAATTAAATTTGTATTCAAGCTTGAAGTTTTTGAATGTAAAATTGAAGCAAGAAGGAATGAAGAAAATGTTTTCTGAGCATGGGTGGGAGTCTCATAGATTAGACCATCTTTTTTTATTTTGCTGGTAAATTTTTGTTTCATACAATGATAGTCTTGGGTTTCAATAAATAGTTAGTTGTGCCTTCGACTGGAGAATAAGAGCAACTTCAATAGTGCTTTTTATTTTAAAGAATGTTTTTTTTTTAAATAGAGTGAAATTTTTTTAACAACTCCAATAAGACTCTATTTTATTATTAGAAAAAACCAATATGGGGAATAACATTTAATGCAACATGCACATGTGTCATTTTTTCATTAATTAATTATAAAGTATAGAGTAAGGTTGATGCTCCAAATACAGAGAATCAAATTGAATACTCTATTTTAGCAAGTTGAAATAGAGAACCTATGGGAGATGAAAGCCTGACTTTAGGTCTTGCTGCCCAGTTCCCTAGGCTTAAATACTTTTAAAAAAATTAAAATAGCATGTTAAAATTAAAATTCTTTTTTAAAAAATACTGTCGAGACGAAGGAATGTGTTAGGTAATTGTAAGCTAATCTAAAAATCAATAGACTAAATATACGCATAAAAAATCTCAAATACGAATTATTTGAAATTAATATAATTAACACGTTTAATTAGTATTACACGAATAAAATATTATATTTTAATTATTTTTTTATTAAGTACAGACATAATCCTTGTACGGTAAGATGATTTTTTTTGCCTTTTTTATTATTATATGTGTTAAATTAATTTCTAATTTAGAAAAAAACTATTTGTGTAAGTTCGATTAAGTATAATAGAATTTTAGATTTATATTTTAATATTAATTTTTTTAAGAATTATATCAATCATCACAAACACGATATAAAAACAAATAATAAGTGTGAAAGTTGATAAAATAGCAATGATAACAATACTATTGAGAGTTGATGCACTCATCATTTTATTAGTAATAAGGTCTAAATACTAGAGGGGTCCACTACAAGTGATACATAGATTAGTTTTTGTATCGAAAATTTACCCTAAAAAATCTATTTTTTAGGTGTCGGATCTTATTTTTTTTATCCAATCACAAGATTTTGTTCCAATCCAATCACAAGATGACATTTATAAATTCTCTATGATTTTTGTTCACCTTATTTTTTTATTTTAATAATTACTGATTACAAATAACTCAAATCAATATGCATAATCATTTTTCTGCATGACATCAATAAAAGGGAAATTACCAAACATAGGGTTGAAAACCAGGACAACTTTAAAAAGAGTAATGCTATGTTATAGGACCTAATTTGAGGACTAATTCAGAGATTTAATTCAGTGCAACCGTTAGATTAATTACAAGTTTTAATATTAGATAAAACTCATCGATCTAATGATTGCATTAAATTAAATTCCTATATAAGGAGTAAATATTTAGTGTCGCGATTACACCACGTCGACATTGTCACGTGGTGTAAACCTTTAATACTAAATAAATAAGTGAACAAAGGTGACTCGATTCTTTTACATTAGGTGATTACTATCTTACATGAAGGGGTAATTATTTGAATGAGTGAGGTCCACTTTTTTTATTTGTTGAGTTATTATTGGAGTGTGACAATACGAGACAATACTAACGTGGTTTAATCATTACAATAAATATTTTCTCTTATATTATTAGAAAACATTTAATGCAACGTGAGTATTTTTACATAGTATCACTACTAATAATGTGTAAACAAATAAAAAAAATAGACTCCACACAAACCAATAACTATTCATTTATATAAATCAATAACTATATGTTCTTCTTTCACGTAAATCGATAACTATCAAGTGTAATTCATCTTATTTATTTAATATTTTATTATTAATTAATAATACTATGTGACAATAACAACATAAAATCATCGTTACATTATGTCTCAAATTAGGTTTAAATAGTATTTTTCCTTTTGAAATATATGTTGTAGTGATTAATATATAAAGGCAACCAACCAAGTAGAAAGCTCAATCTATCTCCACTAGCCACAAAATCTATTGACCATATAACAAAGATCAGCATAATGGAAATCTCATAAATAGCATATCCAACTTGAGATATTGTTTTTTTCAACTTGAAGGGTACTAGAAACAACCAAAAGGAGACCAAATAACAGAGAGTAGTCTGTTGTACCTGGTGCTGTTTGCACCACAATAATACAAAACGAACCAAAACGTAAAATAAACAGAAAATCCCCACTCACATGATCATGGCACCCATCTCTCATAAAATCTCTCTAACCTGTACAACAAGGAATCATCTGATCACCAAATCTTAACGTCTAATCCAACCCAACTAATCCCACTTTTTTTAGTCGTTTACCCTTTACAACACACAAACCCATTAAGCAACTCTGATGATGCTATCTCCATTACTACTACTGCTGTTAAAGCTGCCTGACATGGCTTGAAAAGCTGAACCATGTTTCGCCGGCGGTGACTGCTGGTCGGATGGCGATGATGGTGTTGTGGAGAGATTTAGAGATAAAGGAAGAGGGTCTGTGGTGGGTGTGTGTGTCTGGTTTAAACTGAGATCTGCCATTTTTGAAGATGGAGGGACAGGAAGAATAGGGATAGGCCTGATGGGGTTGGGTGATTTCTTTACCTGATTGCTTTGTCCTAGTGTGAGGCTCTCCATTGAGTTCTCGCCTGTAACCCGGCAACACTGTCGCAGAGAGGGTCTCCGGAAAAGTTGACACACGAAATCCTTCAACTTGGATGTTGTTGCTTAGATGCGGCGGCTGCAGTGGTGGTTGCGAGATGGTTTCTTGGTGAACTTGATCTTCCAGAACTGAACTCAGAAACTGTAGATTGCAGAGAAAAAAAGAACAAGATGAAAATTTATATCACTAAAGAAAAAAAAGTTTTGTTAAAGGGTGTCCCGATTTGTCCAGACTCCAGAATATCCCTAGAACTCAACAGATAATTACTATAATTTGAGCTGAATTAGAATATGTCCCGGATGGTGTTTAGATGAGTTTTATAGGTATTAATTACCATATCGGTGGTGATGTCAAACAGACTAGATCTCCGGCGCCGTCTATTGTGGTTGTTCCGGCGGAGAAAGTACTTTTGAGCATGACTTGCCACCTGGGTCGGCGTTCTTGTTTTCACAAAGGTCCTTGAAATCCCTCTCCAATCTCCTTTCCCTACCTTCTGCAACCCCAACAAGAACAGCTTATGCTCCTCCTCCGTCCATGGCACTCCTACGAAACCCATCAAACAAATCAACTAGTTAAAACTCCACATATTTCAAGCTCTCTCTCTCTCTCTCTCTCCAAACATATACACATACACACGCACATTATGTGGGTATCAATCGATCTATAAGTACCTCTCTTGCGTTCAGGGCATCTAGCAGAGGTGTGAACGACGTCGTCGGAAGCATAGCCAGCGGCGACATCGACGTTGGAATCCTGAGGCTGTTCATGATCGTACTGAGAGATTGGTCATACTATAGCGCTCTTCCTGAATGAACCCTCCATCTCCATGACTCTAACACCGAAGAGCATAAACCCTTTACCAGTGGTGGCGGAGGCAGCGCCGCCACTAGCCTCCGGGCATGCGTGTGAGTATTGGCCATCTTTTCCCACACGTGGGAGACATTGCCGCCTTAGTAGTCGTGGTTGTCACAGTTGAAGAAAATTAGTGAAAGGTGGACAACGCCCACATAACAAACGAGAGAGTAGAGAAAAGAATTGTCTTTTGCAAGTGGAAAACAACAAACAAACAAATAGTATACACACCCAAAGGATAATCTAAGCGTGGAAAATTGTAAATTCAGATCCCTT
>CAUOFW020002528.1:0-47503 GCA_963454935.2 Ilex paraguariensis
GGGCACACTGAGCAAGTAAGAGAAATTGGCCCCCAATCATCATGCCATAAAAATATGCACCAAAAACAACTATACATACCTATCTGCACACATTGGGGCACATTCACAGATGATGGAAAGAGAGAAAACACAACGCCACCAAAACAAATGTGTGTGTGTGTGTGAGAGAGAGAGAGAGAGAGAGAGAGAACTCTTATACATTGATTAAAAGATGAGAGAGAGGATTTGGTTTTGATATTTGAGACTCTGCACAGAAGGGAAAGGTTCAAAGAGTTGGGGTTGGTAGTTTCGGGTATTTGGGGGAGTGGTGGTTCAGGGGAGAGAGTTTGGTTTGGGATGGGATTGTGAATTTGGTTTGGGGGAGGAGGAGAGGAGAGGTAAGGTGGCGGGGGGTACTGGAATGGGTTCCGGGGTGGAGGGTCTGGTAGCCAGCCGCCAAGGAAGACTTGTAGGTTGACAGAACCGGATTAGAGGGGTGGGGTGGTTGGGTTGGCCAGTCGGAGAGCCTCTCTCTCAATTTCTTTTGTGTTTAAACAAATTTGCCTGACTTTGACCATGATTTAGATGAAAACAAAGCTAAGATGGTAAAATGAATAACCTCAGTCAGTCAAACAATTCTGGTAGGAGGTTTGTTGCTAATATTTAAGATCTCATGCTACTAAATGTATGTCCATTAGATTTTGTGTGTGACCATTTTTCTAGAACCAACCACGATCCAGGAGTACATTATATTAAGCGAAGAATTCGTTATAATGTTTAATGTTGACTCTTACCTGCTAATTCATCGTATAGAAGGCCACCAGATCCACAATAAAAGGAAATTCAACATGACAAGTTGTCTTTCCAACCCATCTACGAAAAGTCAGAGTCTGCTTTAAACACATCACAATTACTATCCAATCCAATTGCTTCAAAAGTAAGATTTTTTTTGATGAATTTGCAAGTGAGATTTGATAATCAGTTCACACACTCTAGCATAGATTCATATTCCAATCCCCGCACTGTGATACAAGAGAAATATGATGAGTTTTCAAAAGGAACACCTCGACTTGGTGTTGGTCCCTAGTGGGCTCCTCATCATGTTTGCTTACCATCTCTTCCTGCTCTACAGATGCCTCAATCTGCCTCACACCACAGTCATTGGCTTTGAGAACAATGACAAGAAAGCCTGGGTTGAGAGAATTATGCAGGTGATCAAGTCTCTCCGTTTTCTCCCCTCTTTTTCTTCGCATACCTAGGCCAAATCCTACTTAATTTGCCTTACATTTAGTGGATTTTGCAGATTGACAAGAAGGATCTCAACCCAGTTATCATCGTCATTTCATCAAACACCTCCGCGGCAACTGTCTTAGCATCAATCTCCCTAATTCTCTGCTCTCTCATCGGAGCCTGGATAGCAAACAACTCCACTATCTTCCAGAGCGAGTTAATCTATGGCGACACAAGGCCATCCACCATGGCCATCAAGTACATTAGCCTCCTCATATGCTTCCTCTTGGCTTTTTCTTGCTTTGTTCAATCATCAAGGTACTTTATCCACACAAAACTATCTAATTAGCACACCAGATAGCGATGTACCAATTAAATCCATTGAATCGACGATCATAAGAGCAGGTGATTTCTGGTCTCTTGGGCTTAGAGCACTCTACTTGGCTACCACCTTGCTGCTATGGTTATTTGGTCCGATACCCATGTTCGCTACCTCTGTTAGCATGGTGTTGCTTCTCCATTTCCTTGACACCAATACGACTCCATTGCATCGACACAATTCGCATAAGAAGAAGCCTCTGGGAAGGGTTAGAGGAACAAATAACTATGGAAGCCATGGCTGTGGGGTGACTTGCGAGGTGAAGCATTGAGGTGATTGAAGTTTATGAATTTTTGATAGCCAAAAATTCGGAGAATACCAATTTGTACTCGAAAACATTTTAACCAACGTTGGTTTAATGGGTAGCAACTCGAAATTTTTTGCTATATGTTTGGGTTTAAAGTGTTATAGTTATAGCACCTACCTTCTACCTTCTCTTTAGCACTCGAAACATGCGGTGAGTCTTGGTTTCGATTCCAACCTAAGTGTGGTGGAGTCTCTTACAGGTAGTTATGTGATGTTGAAGAGTAATACTCTCTAACATATATGTGTAGTGATTTATTTTTTAAAATTCTAAATTTACACTATTAAATATCAATGAATCTATGTACCCAATAAGTTTTAAGATTTTTGAATCATATTCTCGTGCTTAGTCGTGCTCTAGCACGCCCCACTTCGGACCGTGTTGGAGTCGTGCAATTGGGAGTCTAGTTCATGATCGTGCTATGTTGTGCTCGTGTTTTGAATTGTGCCTATATTTGTGGTGGGTTGCAAGGCCATGCTATTTGAAAATTTGCTTTATGTTATTATTTTATTTTAATGAAATTTGAAATACATCTATATTCTCAGCTAAAGAAGGTGAATATGTTCTTTAATACAAAGTAAATAAATATTCATTACAATTTTTTGGGTTATTAACACATAAGACCATCCAAGATTTATAGGTCACAGGCATAGATATAAAAATAAATTTACTCCTCAAAGTAATTGTGATATAGTTTTTGGGAGACACATATTTGTGATTTTGGGCCAAATTCTCACAATAAAATTTTTTATTGGGCGTGCCTTAGCCATGCCCGTGCTGTGCCAGCACTAATGGGCTGGATTTATGGGCCTGACATGTGGCAACTGGCTTGTGTCTTGCCATGCCATATTCAACTCGTGCCAGCCCGGTTCATTTTGCACCTCTACTTGGGCTGTAAAACTAACCGGCCCACCCGAATACCCATATTGATTGGCAAGCCGAGTGCCTCTGTTTTTTTCAAAGCCGAAGTGCTAATGTGAAGTTCATTCATGAATATATAAGATATTTTTTTCCCAATAATATTATTTGAATTTAAATTATAACATAATTTGTTAGAGCAATGCTATTGGGACCTAATTTACTGACCTAATTCACTGTGACTTTTAGATTAACTATGAAGCCCATCAAACATTGAAACGTGGTGTTGATCTAATGGTTCTATTAAAGTCACATCATTATGTCAATAAATTAGGTCAGATTTTTATGTCCAAATAATATTGCTCAATTTGTTAACTTAAATATGTTACAACCATCAAATTGATTGTGGATTCCAACATATACTAGGATCCGCTACCAATCTAATAATTATAAATGATTAAATCAATAAATTAAATTCAAATAACATTATTTTTTTTAACAGATAATATATGAGAAAGTACGGTCCATAAAACCAAGTTAGTATAGTGACCAAGTGTAGGGAGCGAGATGGTAAGAACTTCAATTTTTACCCATTTAGGTAAAGTCCTTATCAGTGGTATTCAAATTTTGGATTAGCCACAATTTCTTATCTTACCCGATTTCATTGAATGGCTAGTCGAAAAAATTTAATAGGAATGTGAAAGAGTTTTTGATCTTTCGATTAAATTGGATAAAAATACAAAATAACCATTAATTTTTGTATTTTCATATTTTCACTTCTTTTCTTGATGGGAAAATTTTTCAATCCACGAGTCTTTTAAATTAATAATTTCAAAGCAAACTTTTAATACACGTAGTCATTATTGTGTTTTATAAGTAGAAATTCAACTTCTTACTTATAATCTATATATACTTCTTAGTTATAATATTTTATATATATATTTCAAAACCATATTTAGAGATAAGACCTTGCTTAGTCTCCCCTATTGGGTTAGTAGGAACTGTGTCTTTGTCAACCCTTAATTTTAACTTATTCCATTACACATTTTATTTATTTCATATTTGCAGTCATAAACTAATCTTTTTTCAGTATTTCATGAAAGACCTGGTCTTAGGCATTTGAAAGTCCCCAAAGTATAAAAAGTGTTCATTTTGACCATAATATTTTAATTATATTATTTTAGTCAGTGAATTATTGAATATATTTTTATGTGTTACCTCAAACAGACAACGTCTAAATTGTTAAATATTTTTTTATTATAAATTTATCACATAATACCTATGAATAATACTATGTGCACAAAAAATATACACTAAAATTTACATCAAATCACTTATAGGCGTTGGATCAGTGTGTCTTATTGCATTTGATTTGATGTAAATTTAGGTACACAAATTTGGTGCACATAGATATGAACAAAAATACTTGATCTTCATTTTATTTAAGACTAATTTGAACTTACATCCTGAAAGATCATTTGAATCTCAATTTGCACTCTCAAAGTTTAAAAATATTAATTTATACCCTGAAAGATATAAATACGTATCAATGGGCACCTGAAACTATCATCCATCTATTTTGCAGTTAAAAAAGTTTAGATAAATTATAAATTATACCCCTCAAAATTTAAATATTTCATATTTATTATCCAAAAAAAATTTCATCCATTAATAGATGAATTTTTTTTTAAATCATAAATATAAAATATTTAAACTCGGAGGGTATAATTTATAATAAACCCAAGTTTTTTTAACAAAAAAATGGATCGAATTAATTTTATGTGCACATTAATACGAGTTTGTATCTTTCAGAATATAAATTGATATTTTAAAATTTTAAGAGTATAAATTAATATTTGAACGATATTTCAGAGTATAAATTGAGATTAATCATTTTATTTATTTTCCGCAATTTCATGAAAGGCCTAGTCTTAATCTTTTGAATAGCTTATCGAATACTATATAATTTTAAATATCTTTATTTGGACTTGATGGGTCCCACACCTTGGGTGGAAAAAGAGGGAATAATTGTGTAAACTTTTGACTAAAATAATGGTCACACTGTTTCCACCCTCATAGGGTCGGTGGAGTGGATTCCTTAAGGTTTGTGGGCCCATAACCCATGAACTTTTGCAAATCAGCCACGAAAATTGCGCCACCTTTCTCACTTCTCATTCATATTTTTTTTTTGGTGTGTCTCGGTCAATTTACACACATTTTTATTAATCTCATCATCGATTTAATTAAAGATAAATTATCTACGTCAGAATTAGATTATTCACAGAGAATAATCAAAGAGTTGTCAAGATTTGAATTCAAGAAATCTGAGTTGACAGCTCGTCTCTGTTATCACTTAAATTATCTTCGAGATTTTTTCTCGGCCATCTTTGAACAAAAATGTTCTATAAGAAATATTATTCGTACAGAATTTATTAATTTACTTATTTATTATTATTCAATTAATAATGGGTTTTAATATTTTTTTTGGGACCATTATTCGATGGATTTTTGTTGGTTCTAATTTAGAAGGTTTTGTCCGCTTCAAAATGTTCCAACTTCAACGCATCCATTCATATGCTCCATTTAACGTGGATCATTAACATGTGAGGTAGCAATCCATTTAAATTAGCGACAAATGATCACCTAGTGACATCAGAAGAATCATCGCTGAAATTTTTTAGTGACGAAATACGAATTTATTTTTTCACTAAAAAAACTTAATTGTTATAGTGTGCAAGGTTAAATTCGGGTTTAATGGAGAGAACCACTAGTGTATAAACCTCCCAGCCCTTGAAATATAGTGCCAATTAGCGTGTCCATTTAGACTGAGGGCGGGAATTTAAGTGAAGCCGACAATTATTTTTGGATTTGGATTGACTGTCTTCTGAGATAAAACTCATCTAACAAGAACATCGAGTTAGAATAACAGGAGCAAGAGATCGCCTAATCTTAACTTAGAAATTAAGCATTTTTTTTCATATTAACACCAATCGAATAAGGTCACGAGGAGGTGTTATACTTTATCGAAATACCAAAAAATTTATTATTGTAAGTCTTACGACGGAATTTCACTATCATTAATAAAATAATTAAAATATGCACAAGAAAAACTAAAGGTCATAGACCGACAGATAAGAGCGGTGGTCAACATCCCTGCAGTTGTTTGTTGTGAACTAATTTGATTATACCAAGATTAATCTATCACATTCATTTAGTAAATAAATCATTATAAAATCGATTTTACAATATTTATGTAATATATAAACCCACTTATACATGATTATA
The DNA here is from genome assembly GCA_963454935.2 of Ilex paraguariensis. NCBI lineage: Eukaryota > Viridiplantae > Streptophyta > Magnoliopsida > Aquifoliales > Aquifoliaceae > Ilex > Ilex paraguariensis. The sequence continues at coordinate 6,036 of CAUOFW020002528.1, forward strand.
AATGAATCTTTTATGGGTTTAGTAAAATTTTATGAGACGATTTTATCTAAAATCACATTTATTTTTTATGAAATCATTCACCAACAAATCATTTGAAATATTTAATAGACAAGAGTAAAACTTACAAAAGTAATTAATATAATAGTAATACTAAATGAATTTAAAAATTAAATTTGATAATCTCATTCATTGACTGTTATTTTCAACAGTCTCTATTATTGTCAAGCCAAAAGAAAAATTGCAAATTAAAAGAAAGTTTTTGTTTTCTATTTGTTTGACTTTTTCCCCCCTATATTCAAATAGAAGGTCATCTTAAAAAAAAAAATTAGAAGACAACTCAAGTGATAATAGGAATGATCTATAAATTTAGTCGTTTTGAGTTTAAAATTTGATAATTTTTTGTAGTCAGGTTATAATGAATTTATTTCTCATAAATATCCTACTCTCGACATGAATGATTTGTCTTTAATCGGACTGAGAATGAATTAGTTGACGTGCGCATAAGTTAATTTAACATCCTTGATCGTTACATTAAAAAAATTAAAAAATGGCACAACACCAAAAAATAAATACCTCACTTTTATATTTTTTTACTTTATTATGGTTCGATTATTTTTTGGTATAATATTGAAAATATATAATAATCTTATTCAAATTAATGTACCAATAAGTTTTTGCTCTAATGGTACTTAATATCTTCTGAAGATTTTATCTTCCTGAGGTCAATGGTTTAAATTTTCCTCTACCCTCCTAATATATATATATAAATATTAAAAAAAAAAATTCAAATTAATGACGTAGTGACACGTTCAACAGTAAAAGTGACGTCCAACATTGCGTCACACCCATTGACGTTAAAGACAGCCTACTCCCCACCCATGAAGTTCATAAAATCACCACCACCCCTTTCCAATCTCTCTCTCTCTATTCCACACCATGCAACGAGAACTCCCCTGCGGGGTTTGGCTTCCCTCCACCGCCACAGCCACAGGAAGCTCCGGCGACCTTCCCACCATCACAGGGAAAAGTAATAGTAACAGTGTCACAAGTGTAGAAAAGCAGGTGTCAGAGAATGCTGTGATAGTGTTTGGCCGACGTGGATGTTGCATGTGCCATGTTGTGAAAAGTTTACTACTAGGGCTTGGTGTCAACCCCACCATTTTTGATGTTGATGAGAAAGATGAAGCTGCTGTTATCGGCGAATTGTTGAGAATTATAGGCGATGACGGTAAAGGGAACGACGGCCGGCTAAAGTTTCCGGCGGTTTTCGTTGGTGGGAAGCTGTTTGGAGGGATAGAAAGAGTCATGGCCACTCATATCTCTGGTGAGTTGGTGCCCATTTTAAAAGAAGCTGGGGCCTTATGGCTTTGACTTAGTCTTTTAATAATTCTGAAGACTTTGGCTGATTGAATGCAGTGAATTTTCAGTTTTCATTCTTTGACAATGTTTGAGGGTTGGACTTGACGCAACCGCAAAGTTATTCTTGAGTGTCAAGGTTCGAGTTGCAAAAATAGTATTTCCACGACACTCTAAATCCTACAGTAACAATATTCCTAAATTGTGTTTTGAGTACCGAAAAACAGTTTCTTGATCAGTTTTATTCTTAGATTGTGTTTATGAGGTGGTAAAACTTTTTTTAAAGAAAAGGAAAAGGTTGAGAGCTTGTAGATCAAGTATTTTTACTTTTGATTTAGGAAAATATTATTGAAACTAAATTTTCTGATTTAACGTGTCACTGTCGATGTCGGCCATAAGAAATTAGTCTTTTAGCCACATAAATTGTTACGGCTAAATATGTAAAAATTATTACTACTCAAATATTTTCCCTAATTCTTACATATCTTGTCAAAGGCGAGAGCCTCGTGCATGGTACTATTTTTATTTATTTATTGGATCTTGATTATACTTAGTCAATGTATGTCACATTATTGAAGTTAGAATAAATGTCTGAAAATAATCTATCTACTATATTAATATTTGATAAATTGTTATTTGAATTTAATTTGTTTTTGATCAAAAAAAATAAATTATTTTGTCTGTATTATAGTTATTGATTTCATAGCAGAGTCTTAACTAATAATGCGGTGTACTGTTAATCTAATGACAAAGGAACGTAAGTCTTAATATAAAACGGTGTATAAACAAATGAAACCTAAAAACAGACAACTCAAGATCTGAAAAGTCATACAATGCATAGAAATTGTGTTCATCCAATTTTAATGAAGTCCTCTTACCAAATTGGATTGACGGGAAGATTAGTTAAAATACGCATAATATTTTACTCTTATAAAAAATAGTATAGTATAGAGTGCGATATCTATACTCCTAATAAAAGTATATTAGATGAAAAACTTTTGAATATCTATTTTACTCTTATAAAAGATTGTAAAGACCACTCTATCATTTCACAATTAAATATCTAAGTTACTATCATATTCTTATATATTTAAATCTCTAAAATAACTATAACATCTCTTTTAATTATTTATTCTTTATGTATAAATATTTATTTTTTGATTAACTATATTACTCTTAAAAAAATATTTATCATTTATTTTTTCAATAAATTGTTCCAAAAAACTTGAAAAACTCTATCTTTCTAATATTACTCATCATCTTATATATATATATTATTTTTCATCAAAAAGTTGAACCCTTTCATTTTTAAGATAAAAAATAATCATATATATAATTTTTTAAAATCAATTTATATTATATCTATATAATTTTTCAGTCACAATAAATTTTAGGGTAAATTACATTGACACTCATATAGATTGGTCTAATTACAGAGACACCCCCTCAATTTTTTGAAATTACACTGATATCCTCATGTCAAGTCTTGTCCATTAACAAATATATTTTTCATAATTACCCTTAACATACATTATTTTTTACTTATCATCCTCTCATATAATTAAATACTAATAAATGGGTCATTTTCGGGTTCAACCTGTCAAACCTGAAATTAACACGATCAACCCATTTTATTTAATCGTGTCGAATTTTCTCTATTTTATTGTTTGTATATTAACACGAATAACACGGAATTGAAATGATCTATATGTTTAACTGATATTATAAAAATAAAATATTAATTATTTGTTGTTGTTTATTAAGTACTAACATAATTATTGTATAAAAAATATATTTTTACTCATTATTATTACTATGTTTATTAAGTTAATTTTTAGTTTATAGAAAAATGATGAGAATGGATTCAATTAAGTAATAATAGAACCTTAGACTTAAATCTTAAGTTAAATTTTTTTATTTGAAGTTTATATGATTCAACACGAATACGAACACACCTGTGCGGGAAGCGGTGTGGAGTTGAACCCAAACAAACGATAGACTCGAACGTTAGAGGTTTGACTCTCGGACTTAACTGACACCTATAATTTGCAGGTAATTGTAGGTATCCAAGGTTTACTCTCGCAAGAATGGGTCCAAAATAGCCTTACCTTGGAGAGATTTCACGATATAAAAAGAAACATGATTGCGAACACGAACATAATACGAAAATAAATAGGTTAACCTAATTTTATTTAGGGGTAATATGAGTATTAAAGTATAAAAAGTTGATGATGTAATCACTTTTTTGACATTACCAATAACGATGCTAACTATAAGAATATTTTATGAAATGGGTAGGTAAACAATAAGAGATGTCAGTATAATTTCAAAATATTAAGGGGTGTACCTGTAATTAGACCAGTCTACAGGGATGTCAGTGTAATTTATCCTAAACTTTATAAGTTGTATCAAGATTTTTTTTTATAAAAATAAATATCATAGTGTATTTTTAAGTAAAACTTAAATTATTTAGAATTTTAAGATATTTGATAATATAAATTATAGAGTAGTATATTAAATCTTATTCCAATTGACCTAAATTATTTTTAATTGCAGTAAGGTTCCAATGTGATAAGTATATTAACAATTACTTTTATTTTATTCAATGAATTATAATTGAAATCTTAATCAAATGAATTTCAAGCAATTTAATTTCTCAAACATCACTAAAAAAATCATTCTTAATCACAAAATTCTAAAAATATAGGACTTTAACTAAATTTTTTATTTTTTTATAGTTAAAACAAAGAATTTTGGGAATATATAAAATTTCCATAATCTTATAATAGAATATGAGCTATAAAAAATTAAAATTTATAAATTTGAGAATTTGAGATGATATTTCATTCAAATACATATATACCTAATATATTTTATTAACTTTTATGTACGAAAATTATTCACGTGCAACGCACGTGATGCATATCTGGTGTATCTATATATATATATATATACACGATTGTAAACATAGGACTGAGAATGAATAGTGTCAAGCACCTCGGGCAATCATACTCGACCCATCTTTTCGTAAATCATGTCAGATTATTGTCATATATAAATCGTGTATAATGTGGTTGTGACGTGTAGTTGAGCACTGTTTTGATGCATACCCTTTAGCTTTCTTGCAAAGAGGATGGGATAAAATGTTGAAGATTAATAACAAAGAAGGCACTATGTCTCTTGAATCACCCCTCCAGGCTTTCTATAATACACCAACCGAACATGGTGTTTGAGAAATCTATTGCAATAAGGTGTACCAACCTATCTGCTTCCTTTTCTTTCCCTTTGATCTGTACATCACAGGGTTGTAAACTGGTTGTTAAAAGGCCAATTCAATAATGAATAAATAATGTAGTATTTAGATAGAGATTTTAAATGTTTTGGTTGAACTTGAACAAAGATTTTAACTCAATTTAAATTCAGATAATATTTGAAATGGAGTGCTGCATTTTCGAGACCAAATCCAAACCCAATTTGAAACAGTGAATTTGGATTGCACCCGAATTGAATCCGATTGTTGTACAAAATTATATAAATCCAAAATTAAACTTGTATTAAACCCGTTTTTTAAGTAAAAAAATTGAACTCGATTTGAACTTGAATTGTACAACTCATGTATGAAAAGACTAAGAATGGATAGAATTTGGGATGAAAATTTTAACTTGAATCGAACTCGAGTTAACATCATATCTCACCCAAACCTCTCCGCTTTAATATAACTTGAATTTGCACCTTAGTTCAATCAAAGCCCAGTTGAGCTAAAAATTTGGGAGATATCAGAAGTAAAAATGCTGACATGAGTAACGAGGAATATTGTGAAAAATATGATTTCTATATTTAGTCAATCTACGCAGAGTAAATCGGTCCCTAAAGAACCCTCAAAAGGGCAGCCATCTGATAGGTATACGAAAGTTACATAGTTACTTTGACTACAAAACCACATTTGTTTGTTAGAGCAAATTGGATGTTGGGGCGAGGGCCGCCCCCCCTTTCCCTAACTCTCTTTTCCTAATATAAACCTTGAGTCATCAAAGCCTTTTTGACTCTACCTAGCCTGATCGCCCTATGCAATTGGCACTTCAAAAGGCGATACTCCTGTCATAGTTCAATCTAGAATTTTTAATAGGAGCCTTTAGTTTTTTGATTAATTGTGCGAAAGAGTAGAGCCCAGTTGAACTAAAAACTTGGAAGGCTTTAGAGCAATCTGCTCGCCTTTTCTAGTAAAGTTAGTCAAAAGCCCAAAATATATAGTTTAGTCTCCAGACTTATGGCAAATGATGAGGGAACGACTAGCCTCTGGTGGGCTAGTGGCTTGGACTAATGGATCCTTCAGAGCCCAGTTGAGCTCAAAATTTGGGCGGCCTAAGAGCTATCTGCTCCCCTTTTCCAGTAAAGTTAGTCAAAAGCCCAAAATATAGAGTTTAGTCCTAAGTGTTATGGCAAATGATGAGGGAAGGACCAGCCTCTGGTGGGCTAATGGATCCTAGACTACTCAAGAAAACCGGTGTGGGTGACAGATTATTGCAGTACTACAGGCCCTTAAGGTGGGCTTTATCTGGCCCATCAACCAGGCATTACCTACTCATAGTAGAGATTTGGTGTATAAATTCAGGATAGTTGGGTGTGATGGGAGTAGGTGGAATTTGTGCAGATTTTCGCTGACTATTCTTTCAAATTCAACGATTATCATTGTTACTTGAGTTGGGTTAAAGCATGTTCTTGAAGAATAAGGATAAATAGCTCTTAGGGATTGAACTTGAGATCTCTCGATGACTAAAAATCAAACTCAACTAATGAACCACCCCTAAGAGTTGTAGATTCATGTATTAAGCGAGTAACTCCGATGGTAACCTCAACCTATTAAATTGAACTTATATTTGATAATTCTCTATCAATAGAGAGTTAATTAGAGATGCATAGTTTGAAGAAACACTTGGAAGGAGGGTGTCCAAATGGCTTATCAAGAGGGCCACAAGGAAATTTGTTTGGGAGGGAGTTCAACATTTGTAATGGGGTCAATTAGAGATTCTTGTGAGGATTTCTCCCCACTAGGAGACATCTTGGTAAACATTCAAAAAATGATGCAATTGTTTAGGTCTACTAAGATGTCAATTGTTCATAGAACCAGGAATAGAGTAGCCCATCGCTCAGCTAGATTTGCTTGTTTCGTTGATTATTTGGATACATGGTATGAACAAGTACTTGAATTTCTAGTGTTGTTCCTTGTCTTAGATATTTTATTTTATACAACGACTATTGTTTTTGTCAAAACAAAATTTTTTTTTAGCTAAATTCAAATTAAAATCTAATTCATTGACATGTATTGTGATCTATCTAATCTAATCTCCCATTCACATAAAAAAGAAAATGTTGGGTGGATGATCTCAAGTGGTTACTAGCCAAGCCATGGGAAGCTCATTGAATCCTTTCACCTACTGCAGCCTACTTAGCCAACAAGGAATGGTGTCAAAGCAATTGATTTTTTGTTCCCACTTATCCATTTCATCATATGGCCTAGCTTTTGCTTCATGAAGTTTCAAATGTAATAAATCCCACATTCAACCAAACAAGAGTGAAAAACTTTGGCTAGACAACTCATTTGCTAATTTCAGTTGTGGCCGAAGTCATGCTCATATTTGATCATTTTTAGAATTTTATATAGTCGAGTTCTTGTAGTGTCGGATTTCTGTTAAACCTATATACTTTGTGAGCTTGGCATGATCACTGATTAACTAGATTTGACAAATCTAGACACGACTTTGTGAATTCGACACAAACTTGACATGAGCGGGATTGATTCTAATTTTTGTGGGTTCAAATGATAAACAAATAGACTAGCTAGACTTCGTCAAGCAAATGGGTCCACATAAACCTGATTAAACATGATATAGATTTGTTAAACATAATTTTTTGGCGGGACTCTAGGTGGCTGTATAGTCCCCGGGTTGACATGTGGAGTAATGAAGCCGTTGGGATATTCAAAGGTGCCGAAGAGGTTAGCCGAGGTGTGGTGACACGGAGCAGTCGAGTACTACAGCTGATATCATATTTAATGCGATGTAACTTCTCATTTTATGGCGAAATGAGTGATAATGACAAGACAATAACTGCGCGTCTGTCAGTGCTTGCTCTCCAGGAGTCTAAGGCTACTGTCATGATGGCTAAACATTAAATACTGATGCGCCGAGACGACACGATCGAATCTCCCGAGAAACTGTTCCTCATGAGTATTCAATGCTCAGTTGATGTCGGATGCCGATCTGGGAGATTTGGGTACTCGGGAAGTGGCATAAATGCTCGGCCATATACCCCATTTTCCTAGCATTCAATAAGAGGAGACGTGAGTAGAAAATACTCATTGCACGAGAAATGGTGTGTCAGAAGTAAGTTGTCCAGATAAGACTGGAGATCTTTGACAATCATTACTAATTCAGATATAAATATTCATCAGAAAAATGGACAAATGTATGCAAACTCGAACCAGTAAAATAGTCCATTGAGCAAAATCCTTCGACCTTATACTGACTTAAGCTTCGGAGGGGATTAGCCGGGCACTCGCCTGACCCCTTTTTTTCTGACCCTGTTATTTCAGGTTTGCGAGCTTGAAGATCGCTACCTCATATTATTGCATGAATTATCTCATGCACTTTTATACAATACAAAAACAATTTATACATAATTATAAATAAGTTGAATCTGAATGGAACAAATTCTAATAAAACATGATAAGATTCAAATATAAGAGAATTATTGACCGACTCACCCTAAATCACCAAAATCCTGGAAAGGCAAAAATATCTTTTAATTTTATGTCCATTTTGTATAGAGTTGGTAAATATCCTACCCCCAATTTGTTGATACTTGATGATCATATCCATAAGAACAGTATCTTCCTAATTGTAAACTGCACCTTCATTTTGGTGTTTAGTAAAAAGTTCCACCAATCTTTTTATCTGCAAGTCTCAACTAAACTAAAGATAAATGCAAATCTACAGGGTGTCACCAGAGATCTCTCCCATGTCAGAGCAAGGAGTTTCATTGGCCACACTTCAAATCATCGGAGCCCCCTATGTTTTTGGGAATCAAAATCTTCCCCAAATCCTTGGTGAAATCTAACGAATACCCATTTTAAAATGATTGGTTTTGAAGTAAGTTGACATCTTCTTGTGTCTTTTACCTGTTCTTTTTCAGGTTTTTATAATCTCCTTGGTTTTGGCATTTCTTCGAACATGTTGAAGGGGATAATGTTTTATATGGTGTCGCTGTTGTGCGTATAGATTTTGTTGATTTGGTCTTTGGGTTTAACTTCATGTGTATTTTTGGACATCTTTGGCATTGTTCATGACGATTTAAACAACTTATAAATTTTCATTTGTTTTGGGGTGACTTTGAGTATCATCGTAGTCAACACGATGTGATAGGAATTACCAGGAAAGATGCTTTTTGGCACCACTTGATGTATTAAATTTCAAAAAACAGAATCAAGGTGATTAGTTTATTTTACCTGGGTGAATTTGGCTGCGCAGTATTTTTTTTGTGTTTGAATAGGTAGGTTGGCAGTACTTAACATGACATGCCTATCAAGCATAAAATGGACACGGAATTATCGGATGTGGGCTCAATTCAATAGGTTGGGGTTACAACCAGTGTTACTCGCTTAGTACCAAACACGCACCCTACTATACAGGATTTATACTTTACATGAACTCGACTATACATGACTATAAATGGGTCGTGTAAGAGTCAAGCAAATTTTGAGACTACATGAGTTAAACACTATGCAAACCCAACACAACATGATTTGTCAGCCCTAGAAATAAGGAGGTGCGAAGAGCCTAATTTTTATTTGGTTGACATGGAAGCTATTTTTCTGTATTGTATATTGCTATGTTGATAAGTTCAAATTGTATTGAAGCACCATACTTTAAAGATTCAATGTAGTAGTAGGTGACTGAAGATCCTGCAATAAAAGCATACCTCAATTGTTGTACTATGAATATAATCAAGTAACAAAATGATAAGAGTTCTTTTGTTTTTACCAGAATTTTTGAAGCATCAAATTCGAAAATCAATTGGGAATGAACTGGGAGTTTGCAAAGCTCATATATTATAGTTTGGAAGGCATGATTATAAAAAACCTATAACAAGTATAAATATGCTTCTTGTAAGCTAATGCATTGAATAGGCATAAGATTGTGTATCTAAATTGCTTAGTGTATTGTAGGCTGCATGGCATGCTGGTTATACTAAATTTCAGCATAAGACTGTTAACGTATACCATAAGAAGACAAATTTCAAGATACATAATCTCATTTTTTTACCTTCTAAATGATTTAATCTCATTTTTTATGTGCAAATTGCAAAATGACAAGAAGATAGCACGCAAATCAAATCCAAAAGACCATGAAGGAATATCACAGCCCAACTGTTGATGACTACTATATAGGAATGAAATGGTCTTTCCAAAATTCAATAGAACACTAGGTTTAATTTGTGAGCCCTAAACGTTAAGTCTTTATGAAACAAGTCGCAAAGAAGAGCAACAAAATCCCTCCACTTGTCAATTAATCCAAGTGTGACAATGTCTAATCATAACCTGCCACCAGGGTTCAGGTTTCATCCTACAGATGAAGAGCTCATCATCCATTATCTGAAGAAGAAGGTTTCATCTCCCACAAGTGATCTACTCTCCATTATAGCCGATATTGATCTTTACAAGTTCAATCCATGGGAACTCCCAGGTACTTCAATGTTCGTCATTTCATCTAAAGTTCTTGCTGCATCCTCCTTTTTTCCATTGTTGATTTAGGGTTCACTGATTAAAGTTGTTTGTATATTTGCAGGGAAGGCTTCGTTTGGGGAGAATGAGTGGTTTTTCTTCACCCCAAGAGATCGAAAATATCCAAATGGGGTTCGTCCAAACAGAGCAGCTGGATCTGGTTACTGGAAAGCCACTGGAACTGATAAATCAATCCTTGCAGCAGCTGGGTTACAGTGTCTTGGGGTGAAAAAGGCTCTAGTCTTTTACAACGGTCGGCCTCCCAGGGGCGTGAAAACTGATTGGGTCATGGATGAATACAGGCTTCTTAATGACGTTCGACCTTTTCCAAGGCTCAGGGGATCAATGAGGGTAAGCCATTACCTATTGTAATCTAACATGGAAAGTGAATTGAAGTTTTGCTGGGGAGGAATATGACATAACCAACATACTAGGATAAATGATCAGGCTATGCATATAATCATTAACCTTGCCCGAATTATGTTAACTATTCATTGGTATACACGCCTTCAATTTTATGAACAAAAAGTCTTAGACGTCGGACCAGGAATGATGACAAGTCATGATCCGCTCATCAGTTCGAGTCTAAGAATAATCGTCTTTGGGGTAAAACTGTATACTACTTACCTTTCTCAGCCCTCGCTATAAATAGAAGCCTTGTGCATGGATTTTGACCTTTTTGCAACCTTATCCAGAATGATTAGGCACTACTTAACAAATTAATTTTTGAAAAGCATCCTTTTGTTTTACTGTTTTTGTTGAGTTCTTTTTTTTTTTTTTTACAGCCATGTTTATTAGTATAACAGGTTCTTTTCGTGAAAATTATCAGCTGGATGACTGGGTACTATGTCGAGTTCGCCACAAGCTTAACGGCCCACAGCAAGTGGGAGAAAAGCAAGAAGGTAGAAATTCCAGTTGCCTCCCTCCTCTGACTTTCCAGCCTTCCACCAATGAAGAGTTCAGGAAAAGTACTGAAAAGCATAGTGATCAAATTCAAGTGTATTCAGTGGCTGACAATGACAACGTAGAAGCAGATGAACTAGCACTTCAATACTTAAGCTTTCAGGGAGGGCCTTCTGGAACTCCATTAATTTCAGATGATGATTCTCATTCTTATCCACGGATGGTTTGCCATATCAGTGGTGGCATTACATCTCTCAAAAGAACTCTCGACAGATCTTCAGAGGACGAATTCGCACTGCCCCCAAATAAGAGACTGTACACAGCAACTACGGATGTCACAGATGACACAAACATTTTTCAAATCCCTTATATTCCCCAATGCTTTTCGGAGCTCATGTTCTAAGTTTTCCACAATTCCACAGCTACAATATTGGAGCATTTTTGCCACTCAATACAGGAACTAATGGCGTAGGAGAGCAAAAGGCTGATTTACATCCATTTACTTGCTCCCATTGTCAAGATATTGAATAATGTGTAATTTTTTTCTTTATAGATTTACTTTGAATCTAATTTTTTTTTTGTTAGATACAGAAGAAAGCTGATATATGTGAGTGTGAGATGTACTACCAAACACATCTGTTGTGTTTATACAGCTTGTGTAATATAAAAGCTTTTATCCAAGATTTGACCAAGTAACATTGTTCATATTTCAAGCTCGATTTACTCTTTTGCTTCGATAGTTTTGCTTCTTTATTTTGACCGACAAACAATGAATTTTGAAACACTCGTATCTTATCCTTCCTTTATGTCTCTTGAAAATCTCATATCAGAACTTAACTAACTATGCTACAATGTGTTTGGATGATGATGCCACTCCATTCCATTACAGATATATAAAGTAATGCTCGAGCATAATTGTAATAAACGTACTAAGTTTAGAGATATTCATCAAATATACGCGACTGTTGTTTGTTTGTTGGTGATAATCACTCATTTCCCTTTGCATTAGACAACTTCATGCATAAGAATCTTTACCACATATGTTTTTCTCATATACAATCCTCTGGATTGGGTCCCATATCACCGGAGTCGCCTAGGAGTCTCGTTTCTGAATCATATAAATCCTTGGTGGATTGAATCTGTTATGTTTCAGAGCAATTTAACTCTTTCTTTGTCCCATTTTTTTTGTTTTTCTTTCAGTTTTCATTTTATCTTATTCTCAAACATGTCCAACAAAACAATTTATAATTAATCAAACAAACGAACATTTTGCTCTAAACCCAAATCCCAATCAACCTACCCGAGATAACCAAAAAAAAAAAAATAGAACTACATGATCTTTAATAAAAGACACATACTGATTACATGTTACAACAATCTTTATAAAATTTAATACGGGTATATCAAACATGTAAATGTTTGAAAACTCAGTAAAGATCAAACCGGATGTGAAGATTGAATGACTAAAACCATATATAATTTGAAAGGACTCTTATGTGTATTTTAATGTATTTGCTTAACAAGCTTAGATATATAACTTGTGGATATGAATGTTTGTCACACTCAGTCATTGTATGTTTCTTTCGAATGCCTTTATCAAATTTGGCTAGTCTTTATTTGCTCATTTGAGCTACTTAGGTCAAATATGGATTATCATGTAATGTACAGAGGTACTTTTTCATTAATTTCTTTTATTGCAGGAAAAAAAAAGTTAAAATGGTGTTGAAATAAAATCGAACCTAATGGCAAATCTCTAATCCCTAAGCCCCTAATGGATGCCAAAGTCCCTAATCTCTAAGTACAAGAGCTATGTTTCGATGTAGTTTTGAAAATCATAGTTCTGCACATTACCTCAAAACCCACCCTATCCCTCTTCCCAAGTAACACCCTCTTCTATGACTCATATTCAAGACAAGTGTACTATGTCATCACAGAAATGTGGTATCCTTGTGTATTAATAAGATGTCACATATATGGAGTACCTTTTATAGGTATATTTAACATTATCATATAACTTTTTTATTCGTGCCATATCACATGTGCATGATAACGTGACCCCTTCTGGAAGAGGAGAACGAAGGAAAAGGGAAAGATTCTTGGTTGTATAGTGGGAGTCTGTTCTCAACCAATTGATTAGTAAGACCTCTTTTGATCCTTTGTTATCGACTGATTGAAAGAGGTTGGAACGATTCCTGTGTTTGCCCCCTCCTCTCTTTAGTCTTTGTGGGTGATTCTTTATATGTAAAAGAGAATTTGGCTGAATAATATATGAAACATCAAGTGAGTTTTTTTTTGTAATATCTGAAACCACAAGGGATGGAAATGTAAATTTCTAAGTATATATAATCTCAATTGTCCCACCATTATAGAAACTACATGAACCTCCACAATAAAATAATGGAGGAAAACAAAAAGAAATTGTTGAAGAATGAAACAGCTAGGAAAAAACTTGGAAATTGCTTTTCAGAGGAATTCTGTGGGAGCAAGCTTTCTGGTGCATTCCCTTTGTAATTTAGTTCATTTTTCATGACATTTTCCTCTTGGCAGTCAAGAGTCTCCTGTATGATCTGAAATAGCCAAACAAAAAATAGAGCGATACAAGGAAGATTAGCACGGTCTCTACGCAGAGTTGACACGTACAAAAAATGGTCCAGGGTCTTGCGTACTCTTGCAAGTGTCGGTTCCCATGGTTACATTCCTGGAAGTCATCATACTAAACAACTATATATGCTTTTACACCATAGCGGGCTCTTATTCACTAAAGACATTATCATAAGACAAAAACAGCATAGTTGTGATATGAGTATCTTCAGCTGGATATTATACACACTATTTAATTCTGATTCTATTGGATTTTGTTTTGCCAATTCCAAAGTCATTGTGAATGTGTCTTTTGTATTAGGCAGATTCATATTTCATTTTAACCATGCATTTTATAGATTAGTACTGTAATTAACGTGAAATCCCGGATGAAGACACAGAGAGTTAAACTCAAATTTTATGCGGTCGTATGACCTCAACTCAGTTCTAATTCATCCATTGAACTAATCCTTGGCGGGTTACGGTGACCTTTAGACATCATAACGCTAAGGTTGGAGTGGGGTGAGCTACTAGGGTACTGGTTGAACTTTTCATTATGGAGTGGAGGTTCGAGTTTTAGAGTTTACATTGAGGTTCGGTGATTTACCACTATACTAATCTAGTTAGGTTTGTTATGAGAGGAGTAACGAGCGCGATTAGAGCCTTATGATTCCACCAGTGTGAGCCTATCAAGGTGATCTCTGGGGACTCTCTTTTATCCCACTCCTTTTCATTCAAGAAAAAAAAAATCATCATAACCCAATAGTTAATGAGATTAGGTTATTCTCTTACGTGATCTGCTTCAATGCATGCATGGATACAGATATGATTTGCCTCGTAAGGAACGGTAAAAACTCAATCACAATGAAAAGTTTGTTTGAATTTGCCATTCTCTCTCTCTCTCTCTCTCTCTCTAACACACACACATGTGTGTGTGTGTGAACGACATTTTTGTTTTGTTTGACAAAATTAAGAAATGCATGGAGGGTGACATGAAATATTTTTGACGATTTTAATAAGAGATTACTGCTAAATAAAAAAACATATCCATAGAATAAAAAAAGGCCATCAACCTCGTCGTAACGTTTGCAAAAAAAGATTAATTTTTTTTTCAAGATAATCCAGCCATGCATGGAGTCGTTTTCGGCGTTCATCAACTCCATTTGATTCGATCTGGGCAGCAGAATTTAAGAATATTAACCAAATTTAGAAAGGAAAAACAAACATGATCTATGGCTTGGGTCCCATGAATATTTGACAGGAATATAATGTTGGGATATTTCTAGGCACCATTGCATTGATTCCGATTGCTGAATCCACTACCACGTAATTGGCAGGGTGACTTTCACGGAGTTTTGTTTAAGATGATTTTTTAATTATTTGGTGAGCGACTAGGTTGTAATATCTATTTTTTTTTGTTATAAACTGATGGAACACGTATAGTAGAAGATTATATGGTAGATCAAGACTGTCGAAAACAACGCTAATTGGACGACAGTATCAGAAAATTTCAGAAGACTATTCCGGAAAGTTTTCGACGATTTAAGCAAGGTTAAAGTGTATTCTTTAACACGTCGCTTTTAAGCTAAAAAACGACGTTTAAGGCACTTTTTAGGATATTTTCGTAATATTGCTTATTTGCTTAGTTTTTTCTAGTAATTTAGGGTCATTAGGGTTTCATATTTATATCACCTTGAAAAACTAATTTAACTTAGAGACGAATTCTCTTTTCTTTTCAATTGACTTGGTATTCTTCGTAAATTATCAAAACTTTTGAAAACATTAATATGGTATTATTAATTACGATATTAACTTTTTTTGTTTAATCTTATTTTTTTATCCACGCTACCCTGTATCATAAACCCTATTATTCGAGAATATATATAGCAGGGTTAAAAGCATAGGGTGATATTGATATGATTCCGCCAAGTGAATCTAATAAAAAGGTTTTGAAACTGTTTATTATTTTGTATAAACTATGAGTCTCACGCGACTCTTTATCGTGGTTATTGAGAACAGCCTAGGATTGGATGAAGAGAGAATCAAGTAGCAAAAGGGTTTATTCTTCAAGTTCTTTATTGAGTCACTCTCAGACTGTAAAAGTTAATTATAAAGAAGATCGTTAGACAATAATAAGTGATTGACTTGACTAATCAACAAACCCATTCAGCTCATAGTTACTATGATATTGCTGGGTAGATTTCCAGGAAATCCTCACGCAACCCCTCCTATACCTCTTGTCATGTTTAATATCATAAATTATCTTTTGGAAATATAGTAAAAGTTTTTGTTGGAGTAAAATAAGCAAGATTCGTTTAAATTTTAACTTTTTTACCAACTAATATAAAAAATTTTTAAACCCAAAAAACTTATTTAGACTGATTTAAGAAGTTAATTTTATGAGCTTTCCTTCTAACTTTTTAGAGTTTTGTTGTAAGTCTCACGTAACTTTTTGATTTATTATATTCATAAAACATTATTTAGTGATGTTAAAAAATTTGAAATTCATTTTTTGGGAACTATTATTCATAATTTATACATACATGCAATTAATTTTTTATTTTGACCCAAAAAAACTAAAAAGTCACTCATAACAGATTTTTATAATTTTTTCAACTTTTTAAAGAATATCTCAAACGATTTTGGGGGACTTTCTTAAATTTAATTTTTTTCGCAAAACTTTTCATATCACAATTTTTCACCTAAAAAATTTAGCTCTAAACATGTCTATTATGGCCTAGATTTGTTAGTTTTTTTTTTTTTTGATATTAAAAAAGGGGTGGGACAAGGAAGAAGGCTTAGCGATCAACCCGATAGAGCTTCACCAGTGGGATTATAAGGCCCCTGATCACGTCTAAAACACCTTTTGGGACTAGAGCTAACTAAATTAACATAACGACCGACCATCAAACCCAAATCTAAATTTGGTAGCTGGCTGGTTTTCCCGTGTATCTCTCTTATAAGTACAATTCTTGAGAAGTTTTGGGGAATATGACTTGAACACTATTGCGCATAAAAATTTGAAATCAAATGAAATCTTTTTTTTTACTAATAAAAATTTAGTAATTTGTAAGTTCATGTGAAAAATAAACCATATAAATTAATTTCTCACATTATATACACAACACAAAGCACCATACATAAACCAAGAAATAGGAGTGAAAAATCTCAAGGGTAACTTTAATGGTACTAACGAGTTATAAATTAGATTTGTTGAATTTGAATGTTGATAATTTTTTAGGAGGAGATTGTGAGGGATTTATCTTAATTCCGACGTAGGTGACCTATCTTTGGTTGGATAAAAAAAGAGATAGTAAAGATGCGCTTAAACTGATCCAGACCTATCTTTGATTGGATCAAGAAGGAGATAGTCGAGGTGCGCCTAAGCTGATTCAAACATACTGAAGATTAAATCAAAAAAAAAAAAAAAAAAGAAGGGAGAATTACATTCAAATCCTTTGAAATTTGTCACTTAATCACTTAGACCCACTGACATTTAAAATATTACACACAAACCCCCTAAGATTTTTACATGCGTAACACTAACGGACATTGACGGTAGGGTCTAAGCGTTATTTATATACAAATTTCAGGAAGTCTATTTATAATATTTCAAATATCAGAAAGTAATTAAATGATAAACTTTAAGAGATGTAAGTGTAATTCTTTCCCAAAAAAACCCTGGTGAACTATACAATATAAGACAACAATGACGACATAATGAATATTATACAATGAAGGGTGATATGACCAACATCCCATATAATACTTATACATCTCCTATATATAAATGTGTTCTTCCTTTCTGTATACGAAGAACATCAAAATATATATCTTTTCTTCAATGTCCTAATGGAAGACATCATTATGTCTCTGCCACCAGGTTTTAGGTTTCACCCTACCGACGAGGAGCTCATCGTCCATTATCTGAAGAAGAAGGTCTCGTCTTCTTCGAATCAGATAGCTTCTATAATTGCTGAAATCAACCTCTACAAGTTCAATCCATGGGAACTTCCTGGTGTTTATACCTTTTTTATTCATTTCTTTTTTAGTGATTGATGGTTGAATTTCTGTTTTTCTCTCTGTTGCTAGAGGCAGTGGTAGTCTAAATTACGTGTTATACTGCGCTTCGTTATCATTCGACCTAAGAAATTCTCGCCTTCTCGCCTTTTTTCGAGATTTTTGCTAGTTGCTACTTGGTTAATGTACTTCCGAACCCGAGGGCCGGTTTGTTACAAGGGTTTGGACAGGTCTATAGAGGAAAGTTAGAAAAAATGTTTCAAACCCCAAGGGGGGGGGGGGGGGGGGTGTTGGGCTTCATCAAATCCCTGTATAAGAGTTTTGTCAAAACTAGTTCAATCCTTCGCTCAAATTCCATCCAAACATGTTACAAGAGGTAATTCATGTGATAACAGAGATAAATTGTAAACTAAGATATTTTAAGTTTAAATTTTAGTAATTTCTTAGGATTAGGTCATGAAGGATTTATCCTTCGTGAATACTTTAATCTCAGCGTAGATGACATACATTTGATCAAATCAAAAAAAAATTAATCAATGTATGAGAAAACTGACTTGAACACACTTAACCGTTGAACTAAAAAAGAAAAGAAATTCATCCAAAATCATATTGGGTCTAACTGACCACCTTTCAACTAAAGTTTTAGTTTTTCTTTACGTTCTTTCATGTTATATTGCGCGTAATTACCAAGAGTCTTGACTTGAGAAATTCTCGTTTTCTCGAGTGCCCAGGACTCTTGTTACTTGGCTTCTAGTATACCTTTAAAGTCATACCAGATTCAACTGGTGACCTTCTCTCTAAAGCGTGTCTGTCTTGTTATTAAAAAATTTTCTCATATAAAAACAATTATTGCTTGCTTAGCTTATTGGCTTCTCTCTATCTGTGCAGATAGGGCATTCTTTGGTGAGAATGAATGGTTTTTCTTTAGTCCAAGAGACAGGAAGTATCCGAATGGTGCTCGTCCGAACAGAGCGGCTGCATCAGGTTATTGGAAGGCGACAGGGACCGATAAGCCGATCCTTTCGTCGAATGCATCACAGTGTATTGGGGTGAAGAAGGCTCTTGTTTTTTACAAAGGTCGCCCTCCAAAAGGCACAAAAACCAACTGGATGATGTATGAATATAGGCTTCTCAATGATAACCCTCGTTCTCTAAGGCTCAGAGGATCAATGAGGGTAAGTTTACTAAGTTCATAGTATGAAAGAGGGGGAAAAATAATGTTTAAATATTTTTGATTTTTGTGTGCTAGGCCGAAACGAGAACTTGATACTTGAGTTACACTCGTTCTAATAACTTAAACATGAAGGTGCATGGTTCAACACATGTGAAGGTGGAGTAAATATTGGGTATAATGGTGAAACCACGTCATCAATTTCACTATTTTAATATGACAATTATTAGATAAGATAATTATTAGAAGTTATTAAAACAACGGATCCTACTAAGTTTACTTGATATTCCATCACTAATTGGTGATATTCCATCACTAATCAGTGATCTCATGTGACATTAATGACTTAATGTCGGCGTTAAATCTAATATTTTCTCGTCAAAATGATGAACATCATAAGCATGCTCAAAAGAGAGAAACACTTTGATGCAAAAGATCACAAAAAGTCTTGGATTGATAGCACCTGATAATTGAGTTCACCCAAATGATTCTTTTTAATGCGAAGAAATGACTTTGTTGACCCAAAATCTGAATATACAGTGTAGTTCGAGATAAAAATTTTTTTTTTGTTCAACGGTTATAGGTGTTCGGATCAACTTACGTATATTTTGACTAATTCTCTTATTAATTAGGTTTAAGACAAGTCATCCACGCTGAAATTAGGATATACATGAGAGATAGATCCCTCATGACCTGCCCGACCTCAAGGGATTGCAAATATTTCAATTCAGGACGTTTGAGTTTACAGCTCGTTCATATTACCACTTGAGCGAGCTCTTAAGTTGTTTACGATAGTTTTCACCTGAATGAACAGTAAAAAAGATATTTTTATCAATTCATGTGGGTAATATTCTTTTTAGCTTTAAATGGATTTTTTTTTAATTGTAGATAATGCTAATTAAATATGAACTTTCATGTTGTTGCAGTTAGATGATTGGGTTTTATGTCGAATTCGCCAAAAGAGCAACACTGCGGCACAAAGACAAGAGAACCCAAAGAAGTGCATTGTAACCTCATCACCTTCCTATGATCTTGATTTAATTGGACAAGAACATACACTGGAGAAAATCAACTATTTCAAATTCGAAAACGGGTTTAGTACTGTTACTGTCCAGGATAGTGAAATTGTCAATGAATTCGGGCCTTTCGAATTCCAAGGAGGGACGTCAGAATACTCAATGCATGGAGATTATTCTTACTTTCACACAGACAAAGGTTGTCCCATGACAGATGCTCTTGAAACCATAAGAAGAGTGCTTTCACTTGGAGCTTTAGATGAACAAATGCCACTTCCCCCAAATAAGAGATCATGTACTTCACTGAGTCATTCAAGTAACTCTGATAACTCGGGCATATTTGATATTTGAACCTGTATTCCCTTACCTCTCAACTATCGGGTTCCTCACATTATATCTTCAACTCTCATTGTGGGTTTCAACTCTCATATTTGAAACGTGTATCTTACTATACCCGTGGACAAAATTTTTGGGCTAGTATGAAATCAATTCAAGTAGTTGAAGGGGTAATGTGACAAACTCAAAGAGTTAAGTGAATAAATTGAGATGAGAGGGGGGTCAAAATGTAATTTATTCTATCTTAATATGAACCCATGCTCAGATGGGCTCTTATATTCTTAAGCTTTTCTTATTGTAGGAGTGGTGTGATTGCTTTAGTATTATGTCTCTGGTGTAGATTTGTGTTCGAGGTTGTCTGATTCTCTCAGACATTTGTGAACAAATAAAACACAAGAACTGTCAACTTATTTTAAGTAGTGTGGTTGTTTTTAGGTTTGTATTTGATATTTTGTAGTGATGAGCCAGTCAAGTTGTGCTGGAAAAATATGGTTGTAAGTTGTAACTTTGTGTTTTGTTGAACTTTCTGTCTCTTTGTCTGTCTCTGTCCCTCTTGGCTTTCTCTCTCTCCTAACCCAAAACACAAAGACAGGAAAATTTTGATTTAATAATGTGTTCAGGTCACGAGAGATTTATTCTTCGTAAATGTTTTAGTCCGAACATGAATGACCTCTGTCTTTGATTGAACCAATAAAAAGATTAATTGAGGTACACATAAACTGACACAAATAACTCTGATCGTTGAACTAAAAACAAATAAAATAATATAGTTTCATTATAACCATTGAATTAATATTAAGTTTCAATGTTTAATGGGATTCATAGGCAATTCAAGAGTTATAGTAAATAAGATCAATAAATTAGATTCAAATTAACACTGCTCTCATTTAATTTGAGGATCTAACCCATTGTAATCATTCGGTTGCGAGTGAACTTTATCCATTTTAAAGGCCAACTGCTAGTCCGATAATCACAACAAATTAAATTTTTTCTACCATTAAATTGTGGGAGAATTACACATAGACTGTCCGAAGTTTGTCACTTAATCACTCAAATCCCCTGATATTTAAAATATTATACACAGACCTCTTGACGTTTATACGCGCGTAACGCTTAGACCCCTGATGTAAATATATTTGTTAATAAATTATACTAAAAACCCCTTTGAAGTTTGTAGGTATATAATATTTAGACCCTTTAAGTTTAAAATATTATATTTAGACTAAAAATACTTCAATCAAACATAAAATTTCAAATATTTTAAATTTTACAATTAAAATTCATATTTTATTGTATCATTTATTGAAATAAAATCAAAAATAAAAATTCAATTTTTTCATAAAAAATCGTAATTAGTATATAAATTATCTATTGGAATTTAATTTGGTTGTTTAAACGACCAAATTAAAATAACAAACTATCCCAACTAAAGATACAATATACTATGTCCATTACAGTTTGACCCCTTATTTATTTTTTTTTAGTTTTATTATAATAAATAGTATAATTATATACTAACTATAATTTTTTTTTAAAAACCTAGATTTTTATTTTTAATTTTATTTCAATAAATGACATAATAGAATATGAATTTGGTTATAAAATTCATGTTTTATTATGAATGATATAGATTCCTTATTTGATTATTTAGTTTTATTCTAAAAGATAGTATAATTATATACTAATTATAATTTTTAAGAAAAAAATAAATTTTTAATTTTAATTTTATTTCAATAAATAATACAATAGAACATGAATTTTGATTGTAAAATTTAAAATATTTGATATTCTATCATTGATTGAAATATTTTTTGTCTAAATATAATTTTTTAAACTTAAAGGGTCTAAATTTTATATACCTACAAACTTCAAAGGGGATTTAAGTATAATTTATTAACAGATATATTTACATTAGAGGTCTAAGTGTTACATTCGTATAAATTTTAGTGGATCTGTGTATAATATTTTAAATATCAAGAATCTAAGTGATTAAATAACAAATCTCAGGAGGCCTGAATATAACTCTCTCTTAAATTTTTGTGGCAAGTCTCAATAGCAATATTCTTTTCAAACATGCATAGGAGGTCATGACTCCTAAATCCAGAATGGTGATTTGATGGTGCGAAAAGGGGATAGTGTAAATATATAAATTGACAATGGATTAAAGAGTGACAATGAATTATAAATAGTATATAACTGGTTCACTTTAACCGTGAGACTAAAGTTATATCCACTATAATAGAATCTCTTGTTTATTAGAGATATATATTTCTTAAAGAAGAAGATTACAACAAGTTGTTTAGCTTAAAGCCGGTTTATCCAATGCTTCAGTAATACCAATATATCAATGGAAAAATTGTTCGTGTCACTTTTGTAGTGTGATAGTGTTTTATTTATACGGATAATCCTTTTGGAGCTTCTTACAGCTTCCTATCCCTTTTTTGTTGATTTTGTGGTCCTCTCTTCTTTTGTTCTTTAGTGATCTTTTCCTTGCGACGCCATTGTATCCACAATCTTTGGATAGTAACGTGCACAAATATTTCCTTAGCCAGAGGGTGCATGTTCGTTAAAGGCTTCAAAAGTTGTCCCCTGGACATGTGGCGTGAAATGGGGCATTTTAGGGTCTGATTAGTATTGAGTTCCTTGATCTCAGGCTGCTTAACGTTAACGTTGAGCTTATTATGACCAAACAGGGGTATATCAAGTTGGACCCTGATGGAGCATATGAGTTGTTAAGGTGTTTCTCAGGCTGTTGTGCACACTTTTTGGCCTATTAAGTGATTTGGGGTGTAAGAGGGACAATCCACTACAAAATTCTACCGTTATCAGATATAATGATTATGACTATTAGATTATTAGTGATTATAACATTAAATGAACTCCACTACTAATTTAATAATCATAATACATTAAATCTTTAAATTATGTTTCGTCCATCCATGGTGTAACTCTAAAGAGACGGCTCAGAAACAACATGCTGCAAAAGCCAAGACAATGGACAGAGAGAAGGTATTCAATGGTGCCGGAGTATAAGGACCTAGGGGTATCTGAGCAAACAATTTAAATGCTAAAGAAGAAAATAAGAAATTATAAATTATAAATTCACCCCCATATAAGTTTAGCAATCAAATAATTATAGCTTTGGATTTATTCCAACCTTTACCTTGCTCTGTCTTGTACTGCACACAAGTCTCAACCATGGCAGAAATTAGTTGCCAATTGGAGGCAGGTTTGGACAAGAAAACATTATTGTAACTTGAACATCAAGAATAAGAGTCGTGAAAATAACATTTATGATATGAATGCTCGATAAGACTGTATGTATTTGACTCTTTTTAGATCTGACAGTGACTAGAGACTCGTACATTAAGCAATTGTTTTTACTAGTTCATCATATAATATACATCATTGATAAGATACTTCCCTCCTGTCACCATTGTTAATTTTAAGCAGCATGGGTTCTTATATCTTCTGATATAGCCACAATGCCAATCATGGTTGAAGGCACCATTATCAACCATCGACTCGGTGTGCAAAGCACTTGGGTCTTGGTGATGCAAAATGACATCGGGCCACCCCGCCGATTCTCTTCAATCAACTGGAGTATTCAACTCAACTCGTTTTAATAAAATCTTTATTTTAGGTATTGACGTCAATTACGTAAATTATGTTTCTTTATTATGCTCTATCGACTCCGAGTCGAAAGAATAATAACTATATGAATTCCCTGATGAAAAACTCATCTTCAATCCCCTTTTGGACTACATTTGCTTATGCTACTAATGTATTATCTCCATGACTTTAACTCCATTTCTCCCCAAAAAGACCATTTCTTTGTCCCTTCCTGTCACCTCCAATACAAAACAACAAAACCTAATTTGCTGATTCAATCCACTACTATTATCGGAATAACAACATATCTCTACAAAAAATAAAATTTAATTTTAAGCCAACGTTAATTGTGGTTTAAGTCACAAACAAGTTGTATTTTTGCAACATTTTCAATCCATTGACATTTGACATAGGAGATATAATAAATCTAGTCTCGTGGGAAATTTTTTTTTTAAACAAAATCTAAGATAATATAGTGAAAATCAACAATAGCAGATGGTTGCGAGTTTCAACTTCATCCCATTTTCCCTTTTCTTCTTTCCCCGCACAGAAAAAAGGAAAAAAAAAATGAGTGTAGTGGGCCCAATGGATAAGTTCATGGGCTATTGCTTTGAACTCGTTAGGCCGGATGGGCCTGATTAAGTTATAAAGGCACCCATCAGGAAAGCCTGAGGGCCAAGCCGTTGGACAACAAAATCTACGAAGGAATAAAAAAGATAATTTTTGGGGCTTGGTCAGGTGGCCCGTGGCCCACCATTGAGATCACCAATTACAACTCGCTAAAGCGACTCTGTTCAAACCATGGATTGACCAATTGTATAAGTTTCATTGACCAATCAACAATCTTGATAGTCAGCCAGTGGCGCACAATGGGCCTTTGTCCTATGGGTTTGGATAGGCCCAACCCAAAATGGGCCTTAGTAGGTGGGTTTAGATAGGACCCAAGGCCCTTTTTGTTCCTTTGCCTCCATCCACACTGCACAGACCTCCATTTCCCTCCCCCATTTTAAACTCTCACTCTCACTCTCACTCTAAATAATACCACGACAGGTCAGCTACAAGCAAAAGCAGAGTGAGAGAAGATGATGAATTTCTTCAGAAGAGGCTCCGGCGACTCACCCCAATCGGCGACTCCGTCGCCGGAACCGCCACTTCCACGGCAGCAAGCAGTCACCGTCTCCACTGCCGGTCCGGCAAGGCCGATCCGCCTCGTCTACTGCGATGAGAAAGGAAAGTTCCAGATGGATCCGGAGGCCGTCGCTATTCTTCAGCTCGTAAAAGAGCCCATCGGCGTCGTCTCCGTCTGTGGTCGGGCTCGCCAGGGCAAGAGCTTCATATTGAATCAGGTAAACTGGGAAAAAATATTGAAAGATTGGGAAAATTTTAATTTTTTTACTAGTTTTGCTATCTAGGGTTGGTTATTTATAGTATTACGCGGTTTCTAGCGAGAATTTATGTATAATGTGTGGTTGTATTGTCCTGTGTGGAGTGTTACTGATTGGGAAATCAGGGCTTTTGGTCTTGGTGTAGCAAGGCATGTTGTATTATTGTCAAATTTTATTTAGAGCATAAGTTAAAAAGGGAAAAAAAACCTTGAAATTGCTACTTATAGGGCAGGACTTCACGTCAGTGCTAGAGTTCCACTGAACTTGAGGTTTCTTAATATTCGGTTTAGAGAAAGAACTACCGGCAAATCCTTTGATTTTTTTGTAAAAAACTCTAGCTTTTACTTGCGAGTTGAGACACAGAGATGAGAATCAATAACAATGCTTGTCCTTCTTGCTCAAATTTGCCAACTCTCTGAAGCTTTATTAAGCATGGAAATTTCAAGGCTTCCGTGGTTTATCAAAAGAATAAGTTTTTAGATATCCGTGCAAAGTCCAGGTTGGTTAATATGTTTAGCATTTCTCTTTGCAAAGTTTTACAGTGGAAGTGCTCTATGCCATGTTTGCACGTTACTTTGGTTTATTCATTTAGTGCTTATTCAACATACATAAGAGATTTCTTTAAGATTAAATAACTACAGAAATTTCTCTAGTAAATGGATGGGATTGACCATGATAGGATACACTAACATAGGGAGTCTAATTATCAGTAAAGGCTGCAGAAGTGGGATCTGCCTCTTAGTTGGGAAGGTTGCTTTGAAGTTGGGAGAATAAGGGACCCATGAGAAGTGGCAAGTTGACATCCCAGAGGGTCGGCTTTATTGTAAAAGCTCATTTTCAACAAAAGTTAAAAGAATCTCCTGAAATTGCTCATTAGGACACATGAATTACATAAGTGCTAAAGTTCAACTGAACTTGAGGTTCCTTATATATACATTTCAGAAGAACTGCCTGAAAATCCTCTGACAATATTGACAAATGTATGTCCCAAGTTGCCTACAGCATGGAGACTAACACTTACTGGTTTGACAATTTGTAGAGTTGAGACACTGAGATGACTATGAGTAACAATGATTTGCTGCCTTGCCGCTATTTCCATCACTATGAAGGTTTACTAAACACGGCAATTTTGGGTTAAATCAATATACTTAATATTTTTCTTTCCTGACATTTACAATGGCAGTGCTCTATATCATGTTTACATGTTATTTTGGCTGCTTCGTTTAGTGATTATTTGATGCAATAAAGAGCACAAACTTGATAAAGTGATGTGGAATGAATTATGAATATAAGATGTTTATATTGTCACCCTTACAGTTGGTACAGTTTTACTGCTTTTTACCATTGTGTAGTCTGAATATGCAATGTCACTTGCATGTATGTGTTGTAGCTTCTTGGGAGGAGTAGTGGATTTCAGGTGGCGTCAACGCATCGGCCATGTACCAAAGGGCTTTGGTTGTGGAGTGCTCCCTTAAGGAGAACTGCTCTTGATGGAACTGAATACAATCTTTTACTGTTAGATAGTGAAGGAATTGATGCATATGATCAAACGGTTAGCATTATTTCTTACACAAGAATTAGTTTATATTAAACTTTTCAGATTCACTTTTTTGTTTTATTTCTAGTTAATTAAAGTTAATGCTGTGCCAGATATGTTTCCGTCTCTACTACTCTTATTGTCATTCTGTTGCACCAACTTTTGATTCCTTCATTTTTTTTTATTATCAGTGTCACTACTTCTCTCTCATCTTAGTAATATTAATCTCCATTTTTGTTGTAGTATTTGATTTGTTAAAGTCTTTGACTATCTTATTATGTAATCTATCATTTTTATTTCATGCTTCTTCTCTTGTTTGACAGGGAACGTATAGCACACAAATATTCTCTTTAGCTGTCCTTTTGTCAAGCCTTTTTATATACAACCAGGTTGGGACATCTTATGTGAGACTTGATTATTTTTAAGGTTCTTTTGCATTAGGTTGATTATGCTTAGCTCGTACTATGCATTGTTTCCATTATTTTTTTCTTCTGGACCCTTTCTGATTGCTATCTCTGTTCTCCAAACACAGATGGGTGGTATTGACGAAGCTGCTCTTGATCGCCTCTCTCTTGTTACTGAAATGACTAAGCACATTCGTGTTAGAGCCTCTGGGGGAAGGAGCACAGCTTCTGAGCTCGGGCAGTTCTCCCCGATCTTTGTCTGGCTTCTTAGGGTAATGCTGTCCTGACATCATGACACCTCCATCTTTTCCTTTCTTTGTGTAATGTTGTTTAATAGTTCAGTATGAGTTTTCTAATACCATTGACATGTTTACATGTTTGTTAAATGTGTCATCTGATACTCTAGATGTGAGCATCGTATAACTTTCAGGTTTATCCTTGCAGGACTTTTATTTGGACTTGGCAGAGGATAACAGGAAGATAACACCTCGTGACTACCTAGAGCTTGCTTTAAGGCCAGTTCAAAGTGGTGGAAGAGATGTAACTGCTAAAAATGAGGTTGTAAATTTGGCTCCAATCCTTTTTTTTTTCTCTCTGTAATAGAAAGGGATAGTTACTCCCTGGACTAGATTAATTATTGCTGATTTGGTGTAATAGATTGAACACTTGATATTCAATGGCGTTTTTATTTTCCATGTCCAGTGGATGTTCTAATGATTCAAAATAATGATTACTAGATTCGGGACTCCATTCAAGTTCTTTTTCCAGACAGAGAATGCTTCACTCTTGTGCGCCCTTTGAGCAACGAAAATGATCTCCAGCGTCTTGACCAAATCCCAGTCAGTACTTTGCAATTGTTGTACGGATTATATTAGTGTCTGTGGTGATGTTTTCGATATTGTGGTTATGAATGCATCTCTAGATTTTTCTTTTTTTCCACTCCTCAAATTTTCTTAGCATGTTAAACTGTTGTTTTTTTAATGCAGCTGGACAAGTTAAGGCCAGAATTCAGATCTGGTCTTGATGCTTTGACAAGGTTTGTTTTTGAGAGGACTAAGCCCAAGCAAGTGGGGACTACAGTAATGACAGGACCCATTCTTGCTCGTATTACTCAATCCTTCCTAGATGCTCTTAATAATGGTGCTGTGCCCACAATAAGCTCCTCATGGCAGGTCAGTGTTGCCTCTGGAGCTCTATTTTGCTTTCGTTTCCATTTGTTTTGCACTTTCAATGATTTCTACTCTCACTGGTGGTGATGAGATGTAGAGTATGCACAAGCAGTTCTATATCTTCTGTTCATAGTTGGTTGAGTAGTTTATATGGTTATTTCATATCAACATCCTATAATTAACTGTAAGTTTATACTGTGTTAGAGAACATTTTTGCTGACTATTAAGCTTAAAGGAAGTTGGTTATTTCGCTACCATTTTCTTGCCATGTCATTGTTATATCTCGTGTTCATGTCCAGCTTCATAGATGGAAGATAAAGTCTCATCTATGTTGATTTGTTAGGAAAGTTAATTTTCCCACTCTCTTGTTAAAATTATGAAAACTCCAAAGATATCAAAGCCTTACCCCGATTGTCTAGCTCATCTCAGCATTCAGTCACAATTTTTCTTGGAGACTTTGAGACTGTTATTTTCTTTCAAATTTTTTGGTACTGTCCCAGATTAGATCCATGTTGATGTTGATGTTATTTAATGGTAGTCCAGCTGGTTTTTTGACACAAGATGAACAGGGCAGGGCTATTTTCCTTTTTCCATTAATGACAACTTATTACCCTGATGTTTTTGGAAGGATATCAACAGAGATTGCTAAAAAGATTTAAGATACATTTGAGTTTGATGTAGAACATACAACTGTTATGGTTTTGAAATCATAGGTATGCTTGTTGTAAGGTGTTTCCCCTTTGTGTGAGTGGATAATATTGAGATACTTTGGTATACATACGTATGGTATGCAACTGTGTAGACAGATGGTAAAATTTTGCTGTTCAGAGATGTTGACAAATAGTCGTTACAAGCACAATCTTTAATGAGGTCTAGTATGCAAAGACTGTAAGTACAAAATTTTACTGGTTATATGCAGCTGAGGTTTGCAGTTTAGACGAGAATGCTGATACAAGCTGGCTATTTCTTTTTTTTTTTAATTCTTTTTTTCTCCTTTTGTGATGCTGATGCACTGATTGTCTCTCAATTGTATATGTCATGGCTGTCTCTGCTTTTGTGGCATGGAGAAATTTTTTGTAATAGTTCAAGAAATATAATGTGGAAGTACCCATTGGGTGAGAGGCATAAGAAAATTTGTATTATGCCTTCTGGATTATAGAACACCTCAAATCAGAGTCCATGAAGGAATTTTTTTAAGGACTATATATTGAATGATATTCCTGTGTCGAAACCTGCTGTTTACGGATTCTCCAGAGGATTTTTTTTAAAGATCACAAATGATATATTTTATTCTGCTTTTGCATTTATCTTATCATTTTATTAAACATTTTTATAGGCATACAGTTTATTGATGGACGAAAAATATGAAGGTGGTCCTTTGGCAGTTTAACATGCAATGGATTTTTTCCTTAAAAAGTATATTCTCAGAGGTCTCAATTGTTGTTTTCTGCAGAGTGTTGAAGAAGCGGAGTGTCAGAGAGCATACGATCTAGCAGCTGAAGTTTATATGTCTTCTTTTGACCGTTCCAAGCCTCCAGAAGAAGTCAGTTTGCTTTCTTCCCACTTCTTGTTTAGTTCTACTATTCTCTAATTTCCAAGTGATTGTAGGCTGCACTGAGAGAAGCCCATGAAGAAGCAGTTCAAAAGTCATTGGCTGCATTTAATGCTACAGCTGTAGGGGCAGGTTCAACCAGGCAGAAATATGAAAAGCGCCTCCAGAATTTCTTAAGAAAGGCATTTGAGGTAATGGTTCTTGTTATTTTTCTTTTCTTTTTCCCAGGTACAGTATTGTGAAGAATGAATATTATTAGATTCATGTATATTTTTTCATTCCTTTTTTGTTATATTGCACAGGTTGTATCCTCTTTTTGTATTCTTATATTTAGTTTTTGATTTTAAAGGAAGGAATTTGTCAGCAAGCTATACACTTCCAATGTGGAGATTTATGTGGAAGAATATTTCTTTGAGTTTTGTAGACCACATGTGGTTTTGAGTTTTGACTTCTTGTCTCAATTAGCCAAGATTTTTTTTTGGTGGGCTTTATTCTCCTGGGGTTGGGGTGGCATTGCTAAGTCAAGCACAGGGAGACCGACATCACAAGAAGCCTCCACTCTCTTTTGCAAAAATTCAATTGTGCTCCCAGTGATTTGGATTGGATACTGATGCAGGATTATAAGAGGGACGCATTTAGGGAGGCTTACCTACAATGCTTAAATGTCATACAGAGCATGGAAAAGGAACTGAGAACTGCTTGTCATGCTTCCGATGCAAAGCTAGATAATGTCCTGAAGGTATATTTCTAGCCTGATTATTGGTTTTCATTACCTAGGTGTCCCAAAATGTTGTTTTCTAGTGTTAACGACATGTTTATTTTCTTTTTTCCTATATTTTTTTTAATCATACGGGTTCTGATCTGGGTACATATAGTCTGGGATGTTTATGCGCCAATAGTATTTGGACTCCAATGTAGGCCTCTTTCTATTTGGAATTGAAGGCCTATATAGGATAATCAAATTTTAAATCTTATGTTGCTGATTCAAAGACGAGCACAATCAACAAGTTCCATTAAGATTCGGCTGAAATTAGGTTTGGCAGAAATGTTTAGTGAGCTGATTATACCCCTAATAAGGAACATAAATGTTACACCTAAAAAAAATGGAATCAAGCTATTCTTTTTTGCATTGTTCTTGTTCAAGCCTTGTCCTTTTTAGCATAGTCACAGATTGAGGATTTTCTCATTTCTGCTTCACTGTTTGAATGACCAAAGGCAGCGGAATTCGGAACAAATATTTGCATCAGATTGTAGGCTTTTGTGTGGGCGTAGCACTGTACAATTTGACATTGCATATAATATTATATCCTGAGTTTTCATTGAAGTTGGGAAGCTACTAGTCCCCCCTTTCCAGCCTTGTAGTTGTCATCTCCATTGGCATTTCAATATAATGTTGTGATAAGAAGGCTTTTTTAGATTGACCTTTCAGGATTCATGTCAGGCAGGTAGATGATTGACATGGAATTTGTGTTTGTCAGATGGTATTTGAAAGTTGGCATGATTTACTGATATTCTATCCTAAGGTTTCCTGGCATTTAGCTATCGATTGTTTCAAAAATCGAGAACCGTTTCCAACATTATAGTGGAGCAAACTAGTCAATCTTGCCCATGGTTCTTTTTGGGTTTTCAGTGGAGAATACACTTCTACATTTTTGGATTAATTAGCATGACAAATTTGAGGAAGGCCATTGTTTTGAGTTTTGCTTCAAAATTTGGAACTTTAAAATGAAAATTGATGTGTTGGTTACATTTTGATTACTGTTTTGTTACTGTCTTTGTACATGAGTTTTTTACTGAATAGTGCCTGCCTTTATTATTCAAGCTTTTATTTGCAAGGGATTTCATTATGAACGTCTAGTAATTCTCTGATGTGCTTCATATGAGTTCTTTGCTTCTCAGAAGTAATCAATCCTAACTTTTAATTGAGCTCTATAGCTGGATAGTTTTTTGGAATCCTTGAATAAGTAGATTATGGTTGTCAACAAAGTCTGATATGGTCAAAATTTTGTCATGCAGGTTCTTGATAATCTTATATCCAAGTATGAAGCATCATCCCATGGTCCAGAAAAATGGCATAAACTGGCAGTGTTCTTGCGACAAAGGTTTGTATTGGCATTTTATAGTCTACTGGTTTTGTGTTTAATATTCTATCTGAAGTTACAAATGCTCCAGTTTGGAAGGTCCAGTCTTTGACCTCATCAAGAAGCAAATAGACCAAGTGGGTACTGAGAAAAGTTCCCTCATGTTGAAATGCCGCTCAATGGAAGATAAGATGTTGTTGCTTAACAAGCAACTAGACGCTAGTGAGAGGTACAAATCTGAATATCTGAAGCGTTATGAAGATGCTATTAACGACAAGAAGAAGCTTGCGGATGATTATATGAACCGCATAACAAATTTGCAGAGCAAATGTAGCTCATTGGAAGAGAGATCTTCCAGCTTATCAAAAATACTGGATTCTGCCAGGCAGGACTCCTTGGAGTGGAAAAGAAAATATGAACAGGTTTCATCGAAGCAAAAGGCTGAGGAAGAACAGGTAACTGCAGAAATAGCAATTCTCAGATCGAGGAGCAGTGCTGCTGAAGCAAGGCTGGCTGCTGCTCGGGAGCAAACTCAGTCTGCTCAAGAGGAGGCAGAGGAGTGGAAACGGAAGTTTGACATTGCTGTTCGAGAAGCGAAAAATGCTCTTGAGAAGGCAGCAACTGTTCAAGAACGCACAAACAAGCAAACGCAACTGAGAGAAGATGCTTTGAGAGCAGAATTTTCTGGTACATTGGCTGATAAGGTGCTCTCTCTCTCTCTCTCTCTCTCTCTCTAGTTGTTTGACATACTGCAGATCATCTTAGTAGTACTTGTACTTGAATAGTTTGATGATTCGTTTCCTTTATAATGAAAATACAGGAAGAGGAAATGAAGGCTAAGGTGGCAAAAATTGAACAAGCTGAGCAGCGGCTGACTACTTTGAATTCGGAGTTGAAGGTGAGCTTTGAGTGGATTTCACCTTGTGACTTTTTAATGGATGGACTTTGCAAACACACACACACATTTAGACAGAGGGGCTATCATAAAGTTTCTACTAATTTTTATATGCTGCACTTTATACACATCACCGACTTGTACTCGATTGTTTGGGCATACTTTGCATTTGAAGATGAGTTTAAATTCATAAAATGTGGTTAAAATGATGAAATTAATGGATTAGCAAAAAAGTGGTTGGTAGTTGGACCGCATGTGAGAGTTGGGTGTAGTAGTTATCTTTCAAAGAACTTCTATTATGCCCATGAGTTGATGTCGGTGCTTATAATACAATTTTGAGGTGGAGTGCATGTATTTTAGTATGTACCTTCTGGGTAATGTATTATTTATTGGTCTTTCACTGTCTGTAGGCTGCTGAGTCTAAGATAAAGAACTATTATCTGGAGATATCAAGCTTAAAGCTTGAGATTAAGGAGTTGGGTGGGAGGTTAGAAAGTGTAAGCACTACTGCACGATCATTTGAAAGAGAAGCTAGGACTCTAGAACAGGAAAAAGATCTTCTGGAGCAGAAGTACCAATCTGAGTTTAACAGATTTGGAGAAGTCCATGAAAGGTGTAAAATTGCCGAAAAAGAAGCTAAAAGAGCAACTGAATTGGCTGACAAAGCACGAGCAGAAGCAGTCACTGCCCAGAGAGACAAGAGTGAGTTTGAGCGAATAGCGATGGAAAGATTGGCCCAAATTGAGAGAGCTGAGAGGCTTGTTGAAAATCTGGAGAGGCAAAAAACTGATTTGGCGGATGAAGTAGAAAGGTACCGTGCATCCCAGATGGATGCCCTATCCAAAGTTGCAATGCTGGAGGCAAGGGTTGAAGAAAGGGAAAAAGAAATTGAGTCACTATTGGAATCGAATAATGAACAGAGGGCTGATACAGTTCAAGTCCTTGAGAGTCTTTTGGAGACCGAGCGTACAGCACGTGCAGAGGCAAACAACAGAGCAGAAGCACTCTCTGTTCAGCTACAAGCCACACAAGGAAAACTTGATTTACTCCAGCAACAGATGACTGCAGTTCGCCTCAACGAAACAGCATTGGACAGTAAGCTCAAAACTGTTTCGCATGGGAAACGTGCAAGGGCAGATGAATATGAAATAGGTGTGGAATCTGTTCATGATATGGACACTAATGACCGAATAACCAGAGGAAATAAGAAGTCCAAAAGTACAACTAGCCCTTTGAAGTTCACAACACCAGAAGATGGTGGCTCAGTGTTTAAGGGTGATGAAGACAACCACAGCCAACAAACCAATTCAGAAGATTATTCAAGGTTCACAGTGCAGAAACTTAAGCAAGAGCTCACAAAACATAATTTTGGCTCTGAGCTGCTCCAGTTGAAGAATCCCAATAAGAAAGACATCCTTGCTCTCTACGAGAAATGTGTTCTCCAGAAATCATGACTTTTTATGTGAATTAGTTCAAGAAGGATGCCTTTAATCAGCTGAGAATAGAGTGATAGACAGCTTTGGTCACCTATGTGTGAGTAATAGAAGCCACAAAGTCGATCCTCAAAAGTCTTCATCAATGTTGGTACAGAGCCTGAGATTTCTTCTGTATCGGCAGAGGTTTTTATTCATATTGGATGCCATCGGCTTCATTATTCAGTTAGCTATTGTTATTTCATTTTTCTCTTCTTTGGTTTGCTTTTATGGTCATTTGAGGCTGTCTCTTCCACTTTTGTTGTGTTAGATTTAGAAAATATTTATCGGATGGTGTAAGTAATGATATTGAAAGTAATCTAACTCTAACAGCTCATGTACCTTTGCCTGCTTACCTTGTGTTTGTCTAGGGTGTAATTGCAGATACTTCCAGTTTCGGAGATATGTTAGATGAAGTTATGTTATGTCTGTGTTTGGCATTCCTATTTTGATATTATTTATAAATGATCTGCTATTATGTTTACTGTCTTTTTTGGGAAAATTGCTAATCAGATAACAACACTGTAGATGATGGACAAGACTCTGGCAGTGGTTGAACCTAGGGTTCGTGCATATGCTAGCTAAGATGCAGAGAAATCTTGCTGTTGTTTGTAGTTCATGATTGTTTTATGAGTTGATGAAAGGATGGTTTGTTGTAGATGTCTTGTATTTTCCTATAACTAAGTGATTCTTTTTTCAGCAACTTGAATACCGGTGGATCTGTTCTTCACCAGTCAGATCAGCGTTGTAATGCTCAATGTCTCCTGTATTCAAGGACCCAAGAACTAAGTGCAATTGTAAGTGTTTCTCTCATTGATTTTGTTTTCGCTTTAATGACCATGAGGTGTTGATTACACTAGCACAATGTATGTGCCCTGTTCATCTATGCACATATTCTCTTTATTTCCCGGGCCTCTAGTGAGTTACAGACAGAGATAGCTACAAATCTCCTACACTGGGTGTAATGGTTATATCACGTTTGCATTGTCATGTGGTGTAATTGTTTAATTATAACTCACAAAATATATAAAGTGGACGTCACTCATTCAAATAACTACCCCTTCATGTAGGATAGTAACTATTCTATGTAAAAAAAAGTGGGGTTACTTTGTCCATTTATTCTTTAAACATAAGGCGGTTACACCATGGGTATAACTGTTACACCCAATATTTACTTCTAACATTAATGCAACTAAAACTCCAAAGTGAAAGTTTGCAAGAATCATCTTTGTACATCTCTTAACATAAATACAAATCACTCTTCCACAGAAACAGGTAATTAAATACAATGCAGTACCTCTTTAGTATGAGCTCTCTTCAAGAAATCCTTGAAGAACATTTTTATGTTCACTTTCTTTAACCCAAAACTACAAAGAAGATGGCTTTACAGTTAGAAGAAACCAATCTTTTTATTCCCCTTCCTCATTATGATCTCAATATTAAGTTATTTGAGTATGAAACTATAGCAACCAATACTGTCAAGTATGTTAAAAATATGCATATATCCCTCTGTGTGTTCATCGAAAAAAAATTACCACCAAACATGTCCATGTTCTATTTCCTCAATTTCCTTTGCTTGCACTTGTAGGTAGATGAATAAAGGAGGACCCATCACCATGGACAACCAAATTGGTGGAATCTGAAAACCCGAGAAACGGAGGATTATAGAACTCAACAAAGTTAGTGTTCTTGATCATATGACTAGCATCCCTGGTTATTGTTTTTGATTTTTTGTCAGCTGAATCTTTAACATTTGAACCACA
Organism: Ilex paraguariensis; assembly: GCA_963454935.2. NCBI lineage: Eukaryota > Viridiplantae > Streptophyta > Magnoliopsida > Aquifoliales > Aquifoliaceae > Ilex > Ilex paraguariensis. Next base: position 42,067 of record CAUOFW020002528.1, read on the forward strand.
TTGTCTAGGCTGTGTTTGAAAAAACACTTTTGAAAGCACTAATTCTCCATCTTTTTCATCCTCATTATCTCCAAGATGATACTGGTGCATGACCCAACTAGTCTTTTCTGGCTTCTTTTGCCTACCATAGTTTGTGTAGAGCACTAGTATCTTTTTATACCCTTTCACAACCCCACCTATTATAACTGGCCTAGTCTTGCCTGTTTTGTGCCATCTTGTCTCACCACCATCGGCACCTGCATGCACCTTTCTTCGTTTTCGAGTCCCCGTTGTATACGCCTTTGAAGGTCGATGAAAGAAGTGGCGGATTTGGCCATCCTTCCTCACTCCTGCATGCTCAAACATGACAGCCAAAGAGAAATTATATATTTTTTGATAAGAATAACATTAACTAGGTCATTAGAAGAAAATGGTATATGAAATGAAAAGGTCAAGAACTAGAAGATTATCATGTCCTGGAATAGTTTTAGTACTTTGCTGTTGTAACCATCAAGTAACATGAGTGGAGAAAGGTGCTTCAAGTCGAGATAAATCCAAAATAAAAATCATATCATATGTGAGCGTTTTGAGTAACTCGGTAGTAATTCCGAGTATTTGAATCATCCATGATTTGCTAAATCATATATATATGTATGGACTCGAGTTCTTGATGCGAAACTCAATAATGAAAGCATATATGATCAAGAGCAAAATTGAATAGACAGCGTACATGGATTTATATCACCTAAAACATTGGAATAAGAAGGAAAATTTTTCTCTTCCCCATTGGATATCCATGAGGGGAAGTACAATGCAACATTAGTTTGTGTAGAACATCTAATCCAATCTTTCATTGCTCTTCATAAAACTGTACAAGATACTTATGCAGCATGTCAATTAGAGGCACAAGAGGTAACACTGACAATGCCACTCTGAGAACTTTATGATATAGGTTAAGGGACAACATGGCATCTACCTTGTTAGAGCACAAATGAACATCTTATACCAATTGCTTAAAGGAGTGGAACGTAGTTGTGGTTTAGGCCACATGAGTTTTTGAAATCTCACTCTGTTCACTATTGTTTAAACTGTAAGGTGGTATTTTATAAAACTGAAAATTAAGTACAGAAAATTAAATGTTTAATTTTAAGTACTGAATGCAGAATTTTTAATTCATAAACTATTTAGTATCTATTGAAATTTAAATACTGAATTAAATTAAACTGTTTGACGAATATAAGGAGTTGAAGTATGAAAATTATTACTATCTCAATAGCATTTTTGATCCAGAAAGTATGTGCGTTTTGCGAATTTGGTCCTCATTCTATCAATTTTGTTAATTTGTTGCTTACCTTATTCAATTCATGCCTATATGGTCACCACACACGCGACTCATTAAGTTTTTGACAGAAATAATTAGGTGTTGGTCATGTAATACCGTCTGAAAGAATGACACGTGGTTATTTTTGTCAAAAAAACTTAATGGATACTCTAGCAAGGAATTTAGGGACAATTTAAATAAGAACTAAATACTTTACATACTAAATTGACAAACACGCCACCTTAAGGAATAAAGGTACCATTAACCCTTATTTGATATATACCCGCAAAGGGATTTTCGATTTCACATTATGAGTAATGAATACGTCCCACGCAATTACCACCCACTAATCCTAATTACTTTGTGCTCTAAATCAAAGGGAATGGAAAAGAAAAGTTAATTGGTTATGAATTTCAATACAACAATGACATTGAGCAAGGAAAGTATAGCCTTTATGGAAACCAAAATTACCATTATGATAGAAACGATAATTAGAGAGTGATTAGATTTTCTCCAATACACTATCTCTTTAATTCTTTTCTTAGTATATTATCTATCATGCATTCATGTGAGACCCAGTATATACAAGTGAGTCCTTCATTTATTAATGATGAATAACGTGTCAAAAAGGGAATTGAAGAAAAAGTGTATTGGAGATGATCGGAATAGAGTAAATAAGATTTAGCAAGTTCAAAGCAAGGGTCCTTGACATTCACCTGGTAGCTTCTCTGGATGAGTGTAGCAAATTCCATTCTCTCCCTCAAGAGTGGGAATGAATTCATCAATTAGTGGATGAAGCCTATGGGTTTCAGACAACACCTTTGCATTTAAATGTTGAAGAATTTCTTGGTCAGATGGATCAAACTTCACTCCAGCAGGCAGTCCCGGCAAATCATGAATTCCAGTCTATTTCATGTTCATCATAAAAAAGTGTAAATTCGATGCGAATACACAAATCCGTACTAAAAGAAGAGCTAGATAGGTGTGTTAAATGATCCATGTTGCTTGAACTTCACCTAGTTTTGACTTAGTTAGGCTCGTTCTTCAAGTTGAAAAATGAACGAAGTTTGACTATATTTTTAAAATTCATTTAATAAATGAGTCGAATTTACAAAAAAGTGTACTCGAATCGTATAGACATAGTTTGGCTCAAATAGGTTATTGTCGGTATATAATTCTAATTTTCTTTTCAACCAATCACTATTAGAAAGATGAACAATGCAAACCTTATCTCCAAAGAAATTCAAACTGCACGCTTCTTTCTTCCTCTCCTCTCTAATAAGCTTTTGAAAATTTTGAACTTCGCATAAGGTGTGATTTTATGTGTTATTAAGTAGACTTCAAAGGATTTTCTATTGATTAACCAATCTTATTAAGCTTAGATTATTAAATTTTAGGGTTGTTTTTATAATTCTTGAAGAGAAATTCAGTCAGGTTTCAACTCTTATGTTTCTACTAAATCTAATTTGAGCAAGAATCTAAACTTTGCAGTTGAGCTTAAGTAATCAAATCGAATTGAATCTGAGTATACTCAAAGTTGACAAATCATTCTTCACTATTAATACCACCAACCTATCTACAATTAATCAGCAGAAAATGATATGGTACCTGATCTTGGAGTTCCAAGCTATTGCCACATGAGGGGCATGTTACAGTGGTCCTACCTTCAACCCCGTCTGGGAAAACACCACTGTTTTCTGTAGAAGATGGGATTACTTGGACGGCTCTTTCGTCGTTGGAATCATTACACCATTTCATCTCTCTTGTTTTGCTTTTATGCTCATCCCAAGTTTGATTTTCTCTTTCTCCTGTTTCTTCCACCTTTCAACAGAAGATAGACATAGCAACAAGGATATGTGAGATCAGAGACAGGAAAAGAGGGAGGAAATGGAAAGGAAACAGTCAAGTTCTCTCTTTTAAAGCACTTTTTTTCACTAAACCAAATGTTTCTTCTCTTCTTGTTGTTGATGTCGGGAAGGAATTGAATTCTCCACTTTTGATTCTCTCTTTTCTAGATTTGGACTGTGTCTTGCTCCTGTTAGAGAGAGAGAGAGAGAGGGAGAGAGAATTTTTCTTGCTTGTATTCTGTAAAAGAACACGAGAATGAAATTTTTCTTAAAAAATAAGGAGGTAGCTTGCACGTCAAGTTAGGCTTTGATTTTGTGTATCCTCATGTACCAGAATAAATGTAGTTTTAGCTATGACTGAAAAAACAGCTCTTTTAAAGACCGAAGTCTTATCCAAAAGCCCTTCATAATGGAGTGACATGTTGATGGTTCGACTTCCTTCCCCTTCTCCTCCTCTGTAAAAATATCGTTGATTATCAAAAAAAAAAAAAAACAACTCTTTAAACCTTTTAGGGCAAGTGTTCAAAAGAAAAAAAAATACCCCTACCCAGTAGGGTAGCTCATGTTTAGATCCTAAATTGGACCCTTTTAACTATAGACTCAATTTCATCTTGCCCCTTAAATTATTGAAAATTTTACATTATCTTCTCAACTAATTAAATTATTTTACATTACCCCAAAAGCAAATGTTTGTTATTTTTTTGGCGGAAACTAATAACGTGCCAAGACAAAGTGAAAAAAATCACATAGTTTGAAGGGTAAAATAAAACATACTTCTATCAAATTAATAGTGAACGTTGATGATGCAATATGAAAGATATAATAGTTGAGGGGACAATGTGAAAGGAGGTTCATAGTTGAGCCAAAGTGTAATTTTTTTGTCTCAAAAAAAATTAAAATAAAAAAAAATCCTCGACTCTATTTGAAAAATGGTGAGAGAATGTTAATCAGAAAGAAATAAGATTATAAGGGTAGAGTGGATATGGAGCAACACTTTTTCTAATTTTGAGACGTTTCACCTCTCTTTAGCTATGGTGAGAGAAGGGGTGTTTGGGGGTGGGGGGCGGCTTTAGCTCCAGTGTCAACCTGGAGTGTCCTTAAAGCCATATGTTTAACCTTATAGTATTCATACGTACCAACAAGAATGACACTAACAAACGGTAAATTACACCAACCTGTATTTTTCTATCAATCCATTTCTTCACCTATATACTCTCAATTTTGAAGCAAGTGCACTCTCTCTCTCTCTCTCTCTCTCTCTCTCTCTCTCTCTCTCTCTCTCTTCTCTCTCTCTCTCTCAACATTACGTTAGGGATACGTATAGGGGTATATTTGACGGGTGTTTTGAGAGACTCGATACCTTTAGTTTTATTGTAATGCAAAGAAAAATAGAGCAGATATCACGGCTCAAATCCAATCATATATAAAACGACAGTGGTCGCAAACTCTCTTTTAGGAATTACACATTTTATTGTAACACCTCAAGTATGCATGGATGACTGGTCAGGGTGGGAATTCTAGTTAATTTTTTCAATATTTTCTCTATGTATATGAACTGACGTGAACACAATCAAAACTATCGGATGATCTATGGAATTCAATTGGATATACTAATCTAATAGTCCACATAAAGTTAGTGTAATTTGGTTTCTATAGCATTAACGTGTGTGTTTTTCTCGATGGTGACATGTGGGCGATTGCATTGGCGTCGAGGAAGAGATGGTAGCAGACAATTTTCGTCCCACAATTTATATTAGCTTTCTAGCCGACATGTAATGAATATTTTTTTTTGTTGGTTGTTCATTCATGTGGTGAGCTTATCACAAAAGCAACGAAACAGAAACCTCAGTGAGGAAGCTTTTACTAGGGTTTGCTTTTAACGTATGGATGGGGGTTGTTTGGGGGGTGATAATGTCAAAGGGGACTCATTACTCATCGGAATCACACACTATAACTGTTAGTAGTATGCTCCGAGATCAATCATATAAATAATATTTTGGGGTTGTACTAGGAACATTTATTGTTTAATTAAAATAAAATGACAAATTATTTATCATGTTTTCTTCTTTATTTTATTTTATTTTAATATACATGATATAGTTCATAGAGTATAACTTAAGAAGATAGGTTCTCAAAGACTTGAGAAAAGGAGACATATATTTCTTAGTACTTAATTCTTTAATGTTCCTAGTCACAGGATTATTATGTGGGCACTATGTAATCGGATAGACTAGCATACACTATGTTTACTCATATTTGATATAAAGTGACTCGTCCAAGTTACTAGTGT